>JASPKZ010004937.1:600000-1047500 GCA_030220185.1 Diploptera punctata | reverse complement strand
GTCGACTTAGCCTCTAAAGAAAATGAGTACCAGATGTTTATTCTGAAGGTAATTGTGGCCGTCACGCAGGGTTGACAACTTGGCTAACATCAAGTGCCGATTGTATAGAAGAAGTGGGAATCTTAAGCTCCTAGTAACGCAAGGGTCTCACATGGCCTGTAGTGGGATGACTCTAGCTTTATTTATAATTTAATATACACCATTAAAATTATCATTTACTTTTGTGTCTCACATTAAAGGAAAGAAACAATTTAAAATTATTCGAAAATATGATCCAAAAACAAATTTTGGTCCAATAACGAATGAGCATGAAGGATGGAAGAAGCTTCGTAATGATTAGCTCCATGTTTATCATTGTCATAATAGTGCCAGGCTATAAAGTGAAGAAAATATTAAATAAAAAATTGGTATCATATCTGGTAAGTCAGTCGTCCTCAATTAAATTAATAAACTTCATCAAGTAGTTCCAAATGGAGGCCTTTCAAAAACAATGTTTCATCTTCTGCATTTCAACTGATACTGATGCTGTAAAGTTATATAACGGGTATGTGCTCATTGAGTAGGTCTGTATTCTTCGCTTCTTTTAGAATTTCTTGTTGTAACAACAAGATTACCATCCTTGAAGATATAGAAATTCTAAAAGAAGCGAAGAATACAAACCTACTCAATGAGAACACGCCCGCAGACATAAACCCGTTGTACAACTTATACAAAATCAGTACCAGTTAAAATACAGAAGATGAAACATTGTTTTTGAAAGGTCTCCATAATGGAACTACTTGATGAAGTTTAATAATTTAATTGAGGACGACTGACTTACCAGGTACCAATTTCATATTTAATATCTTATTAGATAACCTCAACGGTGCTTTAATATCAATTTTAAAAGTGTTGAAAGTGAAGAAGATTGAAATGGACAGTTGATGTAGCTCGAATATATGGGAGTAGGAATAATTTCAATTTTTATATTAGGAAATCCTTGGAAAAAAAAGAACATTAGGAAGACCTACACCTAGGTGATAGGAGAATATTTTGATCGAATTTACGGAACTCGATATGAAGATACTAACTACACTGAGTTAGCTGCGGATAGGGATCAATGGAAAGTTTTAGTGAATGCAGTATTGAACTTACAGGTTCCATAAGTCATAGGGTAAGTTACTTTTAAATAAATATTTATTTAATGAAATGAAGGGTACAGGGTAAGAACCGGGTAAGTCACTTTTTTTTTTGTCGAAATAGAGTTTAAGGTGTCATTAGATTCTCCATGGAAAGCACTATCATTTACAAGTGTGAAACAGTAAAAGATACAGTTTAGTCATAGGTTTATTTACCTCCAAAGTTTGACAATCAGGTAAAGAAGTATGGGTGTTATACAACTAAAAGTATGTTTTCTAGTTTTCAGGAAAAAGTGAACTTACCTGACTTTTTCCTTATACCCTTCAGATATTAAACAACAACGATATAACAACTTATTTTACAAATTAATAATTTATTATCTCAGATTATTTACTTTAAAGCTGCCATTTAAATACGTATGTGAATGACATAACAATGTGAAAGTGCAAGTAATGCTAAGTGAAGTAGTAGATACGTTTTTTTTAGATACTTGACCAGTAAGATCTGCAGGAGATGAGAACACTCAGAAGATAGAACACAGAGTTGATCACACCAAGTATCTGCAACACAACCCAACAGTCTCGCTAAGATTGCGATTTTTTAAAATCATTTTTGCATTTTTAAGTGCCCAAGTATGTATATAATACTTCATATTAAATATATGAACCAATTAGCATTCAATTTGAGAAAATTTTTTGCGTGTTTTCGAATGATGAAATCTTATATTTACTGATTGATTTTCATGATGTCTCGTTTGTCAATTGAAACATTTTCAGATTTATTTATTGACTGATTTACCACCAGATACATTCCGATTGATTTATTGATTTTTCCATCAGCTGGCTAACTGACTGACTTACTATCTGGCTGATAGACTGACTTACTGATCGATCCGCTGTCATATTCGTCGATTAACTGAATCTTTCTTAGATCGCCTGATCGACTATTTGTTGATTGGTTCGACCTGCTGGCCGACTGATATTACGATTAATTGATTGAATGCAGACTTTTTAATTGCTGGTCATTTCTTTGGGAGAGTTACGAGTGCTGTATATTATATTATTTACTAGAAAATTATTACAACTTACAATTGAAACACCAAATATGAAAAGAAGTCCAGCGCTGTGGTCTCGAGGTAGCGTGCTGCCTTGTCGCGCAGCGGGCCCGGGTTCGATTCCCGGTAGGGACAGAATCCTGGGTGAGGTTTTTTCGGGGTTTTTCCTCACCTGTAATACAAATGTCAGCAAGTTAGGGCCCAACGTTTCCCGAAAATCATCCGGCCGCCATCATCATCATCATCATCCTTATCATCATCTTCACCGGTGTGGAAGGCAACGGGAAGCTACCACACTTATAATTCCCCAGTAAAGCTGCAAAGCATTGCATGAAAATTCTATGATTGCAGTGAAAGACCTGCCCTCGGGCAGAATTACTATGGATGTATATGAAAAGACCCGCAACTCCAGGAAACTAAATTATATCACTGAATTGAGTCTTATCCATGTATAATTTAACGAGGTTGAAGTTAAAACTCCAAGCTTGACAGACCTAGAAGGCCCTTGGCCTGCCAGCCGGCTGCTGGCCTTACGTCCACATGTGTTAATTACAGAGGTAGACGATAATAAGCCAGAGTTGGGGTGGCATGTTGTCAGCATGTCGGTTTCCCCAGCCATTATAGCTGGTCTTCTCAGTCTGGAGTCGCTACTTATTGTAGCCTCACGATGCTGGGTCGGAACCGGTCCCATACTGGCCGAAATTCCATGAGAAAATGTCTTCTCCCATGGAGACTCGAACCAGCGCAAGACCCGTAGTTCTGCGCCAAGGCATCTTGCCGTAACCACTCGGCTACGGCGCGGGACGAGATTGCAGTTAGGATTGGGTTATTTCCGAAAAGGGGTAGAAATTTCACTACCTTAACTGTAGATTAAAACAAAAACAAAAAAAAAACAGAAAAAATGGAGAGTTGGGGTCTGTCATGTTAGATGATTCATCCCCGATGATATCTTTACTTTGACATAGTAGTGGAGCTTGTGTGGTCAAATGACTCAAAGCTGTGCTGACGGTAGCGTAGCTACTGGTAGGGCCTCCCATGCCAGAGAGTCAAAGACGATGGCCCTGACGAAAAGAGATACCTTGTCCTCCAGGTTGGGGGTGGGAGCGTGGAGTTGACATCCCCACATCCGTAAAAAGAAACAAATACATTCTTGAGAAGTTTACACAACAGCCTCGGAACAAGGATAGAATCCATTTCGCAAGACCTGGCTAAGGAAAATTATTAAGGATAAAAATATTATGTTGGCCTTCTGGGTAAGAATGGAGAGAGGAAGAAGGAGAGGAAGGCAGAAGAAACGATGGATGGACGATGTATTACAGAGTAAAACATGACAAGACTGGGTGTGAGGAGCTGGAGGACTATGGCGCGGGACATAGTGACAAGAAGAGCTATTGTGAGATAAGCCAAGGTTCACTTTGGACTGTAGTGCTATGATGATGATGGGTGATTCAATTAGGTATTAAAATGATTTTTTGCATAGCGGTACTGATACTTACTCCAACGGCAAGGAATGGCTGGTAATAATATCCATCTCTATAGCTTTTGATGACGTTTTTGTCAATGTTAACGATTAGAACGATGGATGCCGCAAGTAACAAGCAGAATGCTATGAAATGGTAAAGGATTGCCTGAAACAAAAAGAGCATAATGTATAAACACATCATTCCATAAACCATTAATATTGTAAAAACATCCATTTAGAATACTTCCAAGATCAACTTTTTATCTTTTTTTTTTTTTAAAGTGAATTGCTGTAAAAATGGCACAATATTTGGCAGCTAGATTATTGCTGGCGTATTTAGAGCTTTTTTTTTTAGGCTTCAGATTTTATACTATAGGTCTATGTCTCAAATGGAAGCGTTGCTCCACTGGGCGCCGCGCCGGTTGAAGATATTTAAACAAAGAACGAATAAAATTATATTAGACTTATATCTGTTTTAAATGTATGAAAAAATTCTTTCTCCGATATTGACATGACTTAAGGTTCACCCTATAGGAATGTAAATAATGCATCTACTGAATTATATAACGAGTTTAAAAGCAATTTACAATATAAATATCGTAAAGTATCATATTACAATGAGAGATTGTCAGTAAAAATGTCAGACAAGGTCACAGGGTGAGCGTGATAAGATAACAAATCGAGTACTATAGGCCTAATATGAAGTTACGATATGCAGATGGCACGTTTTATTTGTTATGATTAAAAATATTTAATTTTGATTCAATACTTTAATGTAAACTTTTTACAGTCGCCACAAAAAAAGGAACTGGATAATTTAATAACAAACTAACAGAAACCCCTCACTAACAGTAGACATTCTCTTAACAATCAATTTTTTTTTTTTAATATTAAGACAGGCATAGGTTATAGGAAACGACGTCGACGCGAAAAATAAATAAGGGGAATTATGGGTGTACAAGAGGAGCCGGACATCATAGACATTATAGAAAAGAAAAGATTACAGTGGTATAGCCATGTCAAAAGAATTCCAGAGCAAAGATTGTCTAAAATTGTTATGGAATGGATCCCAATAAAGGAGGAAGAGAGGAAGACCGAAGAAAACTTGGATAGAAGGAGAACAAGCAGCTATGAATATCAGAGGATTGGAGGAAGATCAAAGGATGGACAGAGAGGAATGGCGTTTGGTTTCAGCAAGACGGCGGCAGCTGCCACGATACCGGATGATAATTATTATTATTAAGATTGATCATTATTTTAAGCGGATGTTTTATAGCCAATATAATCGATCGATTTGTTCTTTATATTATTTATTGCATTTTTTTCATGTAGCCTGTATCATATTTCGTTATTTTTTCCTTGTATTTTTTCAATGTATATTAGCTAAGGATTGCCTATTCTATCGTTTATCTTGTTTTGTGCATATTTTATTAGTTTTAATTGTAATTATTGTTAACAATATTAGAGATGAATAGAAGAAGACTACGTAAGTGAGTTACGTGATCTTTATGGGAAACCAGATATAATAAGAACAGTTAAGTCTCGCAGACTGCGATGGACAGGACATGCGGCACGAATGGGGAATGAAAGAGGGGAATGGAAGCTTCTTGAAGGAAAACCAGAAGGAAAACACCCAGTTGGTATGCCAAGAATTAGGTGGGAGAATATGATTAACCATGTTTTGAGGGAAGTAGATTATACAAGGGATGATTGGAAAACATTAGCTCAGGATAGGGATGTATCGAGAGCTATATCCGCGCGACCATGAACCTACAGGTTCGATAGTGTCAGTGAGTTAGTTTAGCCTGTATTATATCTCATTATTTTTCCTTGTATTTTTTTATGTATATTAGATTGGGACTGTCTATTCTATCATGTCTCTTACTCCGTGTACATTTTATTGTCAATTGTTTTAGTTTTATTTACCATTAATACAATTATGCTATTATTATTATTATCATCATCATCATCATCATCACTTTCATTATTATCATCATCACTATCATCATTAGCACATACTTATCACCATTATCATAATTATTATTACTATTATTAGGGCCTATTATTATTATTATTATTGTTGTTGTTGTTGTTGTCCGTTATATCATATATATATATAGGGTTTCCAGTATAAAACCGGACACTCTGCGGCTGGCAGAGTGAAATGCGGACGAGGAGAGAGCGCAGCCTGACGGGTGAAACCCCGTGAGGCGTGTCCGGTTTATATTGGAAGCCCTGTACATATATAATCTTGGTTTGCATACATTTTATTATTAGTTTCGGTTTTAATTACCATTGCCACTATTATGTTATAGGCCTACGTATTATTTTATTATTGTCACTTTAGTCAAATATTTCATTTAGTATTTAAAATAATAATACATTTTCTGACCATTGTATTCTAATATAAGTTAATACAGTTTGCGAGTATTTGAGAATAGAATCCTTGACAAAATTTTTAGATCAAAGAGAGGTGAACAGACAGGTGAATGGAGAAGACTTCATAACAGTGAGCTATGCAGTCTTTATAGGAAGCCAGATAAAATAAGAACAGTTAAGTCTCATAGACTGCAATGGGAAGGACATGTGGCACGAATGGGGAATGAAAAATGTGCATGGAAGCTTCTTGTAGGAAAACCACAGGGGAAAACGCCAAGTTGGTAGACCAAGAATGAGGTGGGAGAATAACATTAAGTATGATTTGAGGGAAGTAGATTATATAGGGAATGATTGGAAAACATCTCAGGATAGGGATGTATGGAGAGTATATTTCCGTGCGGCCATGAAGCTACGGGTTCGATAGTGCCAGAGAGTTAGTTAGTATATCCTACTCTGATTCCACGAGCGACCACTTAATAACGATATTAAAATAATATAGTTGACAGCCAGAATTTTCTGCAATCGTCAATATCTAGCGACTAAAGGTAAACTAATGGAGCATGAATAAAAAAACCGTGAAATTTACTTACATACGTGGTTTTATGTATGACGCATGCTGTGTTGTAAAAGAAACTGGAAAAAAAGAGGCACAATGTGTTGATCAAGAAGGCCGTGGACATAAGTATGAAAAAGAACACAGGTTTAGATTCGTCTGAAGATTCAGGCTGTAACAATGATCTGATGACTCCAGCTGCACGTGCCGTAAAGTCGTCATTGTATTCCAGACCGTAGTAAATACCAACTCCTACACAAACAGTCCCCAATACCTGAAACACAGTATACAAAATAATTTTAGAGAGTATATACAAGAAAAAGTACGTTACGCAGGAACTGCGTAGACTAATAGATTCTTCAACAAGTAGAATTTATGGTAGGGCCTACTATTTTGGTGTTTTACGGAATTTATGTTTCTTCTCTTAGGGTTGGTTTCACTAACAGAGGTAACTGTATTTTTGCACGATAATACGTTTTGTCGTACTTACAACATTGGCGACCATGATTGAAACTTCAACTTCCTACATTTCGGGGTTGCTAACCTAAACAACTATACTGTAATATTACATATTACAAACCTCGTGCGGGAAGTAAAACCATTGTCATTTATCTGTATCTGCTTACAATGGTATAATTACACAGTATTAATCAAATTCCAAAAATGCAGTATTAATATACTTAATCCGAAACAATATCACTTACTATCACTTGCAACTTTTTAAATGAACTAAACTTTAATTTGAAACTATATAAAACAATAAATTAAGTACTTGCCCGCTATTTTATGGACTGATTTGTAATCACCCACGCACACGGGGCCCTCTGTAGCCTCAACTAATAAATATTTGCCCACACTGTTAACGTTAGTTCAGTTGTTTATACAAAAGACGGACAAAGATATTATTTATTATTTAAAAGTGAAGTGATCCCCCACTACACGTCCTCAGGAGGCCCTTTGAGGTAGTAGGCGGTTTAGGGGCTCCCACTTTTTCTGGACAATAGGCACATGATGTCACCCGGGTTGTCAGCCCTGCGTGACAGCCGCCGTTACCCCCAGAACAAGCATCTGGTATTCATTTCCTTTGGAGGCTGAGTCGAACCCCAGGGTCATTGAGCCGCCAGAAGGTTTGGGTCAGTTTAAAAATCCTGACCCCACCGGGACTTGAACCCTCAACCTTCTGTCTTGTAGCGTAGTGCCTTAACCACGTAAAAAATAATGTACAACGCACGTTTGTAAAGTGTTTTTACAGAATCTCGGAAATTCAAAACCTCGCCATCGCTCGGTTTTTAAACATTTCCTCGCTTCTTTTAAACCACTTCCCAACCTCGCATCGTAACATACTATACGCCAGTTTCCACCTGAATAATGCATAGCTTAAAGTGGCGTAATGCAGTAACCTCTTGGTGAAACCGACCCTTAATTAAGTCGTATTTATCCTTCTTCTTTTTTTAACTAAAAGAAAGGAGGATTATGTTTATGATGTTAATAAATTATTTAAAATTGAAGCCACGTTATGTAACGTAATCGGAATTGTAACTGATAGTGTGTTTATACATTTTAGCCTGTTTTTAATCAACCAATAACTAGCCTTGATAATGATAGCCACGCTATCGAAACGTGTTGACTGTTTCAACATTTTACATTGGCAATTTAGGTTTTATTGATTATGTGCAATACCGGTACGTATTTATTCAGTTTTTTTAAAGGAAAACAACTTTGAACATAATTTATTCAAAACTGGGATTATAGAGACGAACATGGAGTGTATTACTGCTTCCGCTAAAGTGATTTTTAAATATAGGCCTATTCTTTCAAGTAAACCTCAACATTTGAAGAAGGATTTTAGTATGGGTTATTCTGTTTTGGGTTGATTGGTTAATAAAGGTATTTTTGGGCGCCAGGAGTATCAAAGGAATTCTCCATGTGTGAGAACTTGGGTTGCTCAGGTTGGATATAGGTAGAGCGGAAATTCTTTTCTACAGGGAAAGCAAATGATCTGGCCGACACAAGGCTGTGATAGATGAATTTTAATAAATGTGATTTATTAAATTGAAATAGTAATTGATTACACGACGTATAATTAAAATAACTTATTATTGGACAAGGCACTGACCACAGGAGCGCTTTTTGAATTCAGACTGGAATCTACGAGAGTCTATCATGACCGAGTTATTTATAAGTGTTAAAATAACCGCGAAGTTATCATGTCGATTTTATATTCCAACTCCGGTGCGAGTGAGTCTATTTCAACTCCCGTCTCGGTGAGCTACGAAGAACTGTTTTGTATAGGTGAGTTTATTTCGACTCCCCTCTCGGTGAGTTGCAAAGAACTAACTTAACATCGTTTAGTTGGATATGATAAAACCTTTGTTTACCCTCTCCCTGCAATTATGTCGTCATGAGGTCATTACCTTGTCGTAATATAACCCTTTCTTAGATTGGCTGATCTCCATTTCCTGTATGAGAATGGATCGTAGTCTTTTGATAGGACATGACTCCACCGAGTTTTTTTTTTTTTTTTAGCCAGATCCGCCTTTCTAAAGTACAGTTCCACCATAAGTCCTCGTATTTTTCTAATCTGGGAAATCCTGTCTAAGTCGTCCCCCACGCTATACTTGAACTGATTAGGAATTCACTAGTGCGTTGACCTACCTTTCCCGCCGTTTGCTAGCTTGGTGTTCTAGCATCTTATCCGATTGCCTTATTAGGAGTTGTTAGCGTGCACGTTGTAGTTTCCAAACCATATATTGATTCTTTGTTCTCAAATGTCAGTGAAGCCGGGTTTAAGATTTTGAGATTGTTAGTCTGCAAAGGAACGTCTTGAAACCGCTAGTACAATGCAATCCCCCAAGTTTTAACTACGGTATATTGTCTGCGTTCCAACTGTCACTTGACAATAGCGGCACGATGTACTTGCTAAATGATTTTCGCAATAAATGACTGATAGTTTATTCAGAATCCTATCAACTTCCTTAATTTTATTTATTTCAAAATCAAATACCTCGTGTTCTCCCGATTCGATTGCATATACATTTCGTACATCTCCGACGGTTATTTCATCTTATAGTGTTCTAAAGATGTGTGGTAATAGGCCTAATTCTTATTCTGATTAATTAATTATTTTAATTTCTCAATTTAGACGAGGCTGATGTTGAAAGATTCACGTTCCACATTTTACATGATCGGATTTCGTTGTCTTGCGATGTTTTGTAAAACACGTGTCTCTGTTATGTCCTAATGGCATATACCGCGTATCGTTGCGAAAAATGTAAAATTGTCTTTGTATTTTCGCTTCAAGTAAACCATCAACTCATAATGGTTAAATTTCGTGATTAACTAATTCGATCCTACTTTTCTTAATTGGTGGTTTATATATCCGAGTTTTGTCCCAGAACACATAATTGACGGATAGCTAGAACATATATATATATATCTACGCATATAATATTTGCACGTGGAATGATCTAAACTCATAGGTTGTAACCCACCGTTTCATCGCTACCTGAGCTAATATTTTCCAAACATACCCTGTATAATCTATCCTCAAATCGTGGTTAATGTTATTCTCCCACCTCATTCGTGGTCTACCTACTGGACGCTTTCCCTCTGGTTTTCCTGCAAGAAGTTTCCATGGCCCTCTTTCAATCCACATTCGTGCCACATGTCATGCCTATCGTAGTCTACGAGACTTAACTGTTCTTATTACATATTGTTTCCCATTAAGATCATGTAGCTCACTTATGTAGTGTTCTGCATCCTCCTGTCTGTTCATTTCCCTTTGGTCCAAAAAAAGTTTCCTAAGAACTTTATTCTCAAATATATTCATAATATTTTCTCCTCCCTTAAAATAAGATTGTGAAGGAAGTCAAAGGCCATCCTGGGCTGTAGCCTAGAACTACTAAGAAAAGATTATATATATATATATATATATATATATATATATATATATATATATTGTATTAGGTCGCGGTGGACTAGTGGTTATGCTCCTTGTCTCTGGTTCCGAGGGTCGCGGGTTCAATCAAACCTGGCCGCGGTCAATGGATTTTTTTAGGATGGAAAAATCCAAGGAGCAAGTCCTCCGGGAGGGACTTTAAGCCATGCGCCCACGAGATTTTCACGCTCATAAAACATCCTTAAACTTGAATAAGAAGGCCTCTAAGCAAAATTTACCGATCTCAAACATCCTAGTAATAGGCCTACTTTAGTTGCCTGCTAAATGTCTCATTGAGTCAGTGTGTTGACCGCATGTCACATATGACATATAAGCTTATAGACAATTTTTTTTTTTTTTGCAAATGCCCAAGGTTGTCTTTCGACATTTCTGGTGTTCTCTCCTGCCATGGCGTACTTGTAACCCACTTCTGAGGTTGGGGGGCCCGGAAGGCGGAGTTACGTTGCCCCGATGAAATGATGGGTGATGATCAGGAGAGTCCCTAATCCTAAGCTTAATCTAAGATGAATATGAATGATGATGATTGCGATGGCCATATGATTTCGGGGACCGTTTGGGCCTTAAAGTTTTCTTGACATTTGTCTTACAGGTGAGGAAAAACCCCGATAAAAATCTCACCAGGGTCCGCTGCATGACATGGCAGCACGTTATTTCGAGAACACAGCCGTGGACTATAGACAAAATGTAACTAAATGTATTTGGTTCTATTAACTTTTATAAGATTCATGATGTGTTCCGTTGAGGTATTAATTCTATTAACTCCTAACAAAGGAGAGACTATGGCTCAACAATGGACTACGGCATTATCAATAGTACTTTATAGCAATATGAAAAGTTATAAATCAATATTGTGTGTTGTGAAAAATATGTTACTCAACTAATATTATAATATCCATCACTAGTTGTTTGTTATTTAGGTTATAAGGATTGAAAATAAGATTTTATGGATGACTTGAGATGTTCATGGCCAGCCGTAGCTGAGGCTGCAATTTCGAAACGAATTCGTAAAACGTTTTCAATTCTTGCAATGTAGGCTACATACTGTTTTCAAACCAAGTACCGTAAATACATATTACACCATGCATTTATCAAGAATAGTCAGGTAAACACAGATCTGTTAGGAAAGATAATACGGTATAAACTTTCTCCCCAAGTGTTAGTCATCCGTTTTAAATAATATAAGACTATTTTGAAACACATGGTAATCGATTTGACGTCTTATCAACTGTATTAAGCAAACGAAATTGTCTCCCTATCTCGTAAAGAGTTTAGATAATTATTTATCTATTTTAACATTCTTAACTACAACTTATTTTCATTTAATGTCTGTTTGGAAAATCTCAACTCGTAAACATCATCATCATCATTATTATTATTATTATTATTATTATTATTATTATTATTATTATTATTATTATTATTACAGTCCACCGCTGTGGTCTCGAGGTAGCGTGCTGCCTTGTCACGCAGCGGGCCCGTGTTCAGTTCCCGGTCGGGACAGGCTCCTGGATGAGGTTTTCTCGAGGTTTTTCCTCACTTGTAAGACAAATGTCAGGAAGCTTAAGGCCCAACGATCCCCGAAAATCATCCGTTCATCATCATCATCATTCTTCACCGGTGTGGAAAGCAACGGGAAGTTACCACACATATAATTCCCTAGTAAAGCTGCAAAGCCTAGTATGATAATGCTATGATTGCAGTGAAAGACCTGCCCTCGGGCAGAATTACTATGGATGGATTATTATTAGTATTGTTGTTTTATTGCTGTTATTATTTATACTTTTATTATTAATTATATTTATAATATTATTATTATTATTATTATTATTATTATTATTATTATTATTATTATTATACATTGGAATGGTGTTCACCTGGAGGAAGAAGGAAAGGAAGACCTCGAAACTCATGGATCCAAGAAATAAGAAATGGAATGAGAACAAGAGGATTGGGGGACATGGAATGGGTGGATATGGACGAGTGGAGAAGGAAAATGTAACTTTAGGCACAGAAAGATGCGTAAACATCGAACATCTGCATTTAAATACAATTATGGCTCAAATTCACTTCTACTAGCGCTTGATTTTTCAGTTATATTGATGTAAACTATAGCTCTTTTTCTGTATTTACTAATATTATTTAATAATTTAAACTTTTTCAAACAATTTTTATAACATTATTAGACAATTTTGAAGTGTTTATTTAAATATGCAAATCACAATATTATGACGCCGTTAGACAATATTGTGATGGTAACTGCTATTTCTTCCACAGAGTATATTACTTAGTCTATGATTTTTCTATCACTGTTTTGGGTTATCGCTGGTTGGATCAACATTAGGGAGTGATAAGCAAGTGTACACCCATTTTTAATAAACGTTTGGTAATTTTAATATTATTAATGTATCTTTAACATAGATTTGGGGATTTATTGCAAATATTGGTAATTTAAATTTCATAGCAACAGATAGTAATCGAGGATGATAATCGATATGTGGTTCGATTGTGGGTTATCGCTCTATAAACTCTGGCGCATGTGCACTGTTGTTCTATAGGACTTTGAAAATATTTCATGCTAGTTTAAGTGCAGTTTTTCCAATATTATTATTATTATTATTTATTGCGAATGAGCCCATGTAGAACTACGCAAAGTACTTAGAGGCGTTTTATTTCACTCCATATGTTCCTATTTTTTTTTTTTTGCTATGGCCTTTCTTTCTCTCTTCTACTATTAATACTACTACTATTATTATTATTATCATTAGAGGATTATTATTTTATGGAGTGGATGGATAGAGAGGACTAGATGACGTGGAGTGGAACTTTAGATAGAGAAAGATGTGGAGAAGAAAAATAAAACTGTATAGACACAGAAAGAATAGTGTAAACATTAAAAATCTTATTATTATAAATAAAATTAATTAGTATTATTATTATTATCAGTGAGCTACATGATATTTATGGAAAAACAGATGTAGCTAATAATAAGAACAGCCAAAGTAGCATGATGTAATCAGAGTTCTCAATAATATCCTGTCGTGAAGATATATAACAATTCAAAATTAGATGATATAAAAGATTATGTACGAAGTGAACTAAGTAACTATTAGATAGAATCGCAGAATGCAGAGACGAATGGATGGACCACATCAACAGAATGGATAATAATAGAATTCCGAAACAGATTCATTAGAAACACTGGGACGAAGAAATGTAGGAAGGCCCAGTAAAGATGGACAGACCAATTTTAGCATGAGATCGGAATAGACCTTAGGTCTAATCCTTCATGCTGCTGCTGATGATGATTATGAAAACGATTATTATACCGATCACCATGAAACAGATTACATCAAAATGTCAATTTTAAAAAAATGACGCTTAGCCGGTCGATACATAACATCGTCCAATTAATAATAAACAATAACATCTCAAACATGACATGCTGGGCCTATATTCCTCAGGCGCTAATCATATTCCGCAACAATAATTCGACTTTTGCTTTTTATGGTAAGTAGTCATAAGAAAGAGGGGACGACCTAGGAAAACTTGGAAGCGATCAATAGAGAATGAAGCAAAGGAAAGAGGGAAAACAATAAAATAGCAATTTGCACTACATTGCCTGGAAAAAAAAAAAAGTGATATAGTTAGATGCTGGTTCTTCATGCTGACTGCTGACAAATTCAATATTTGCGTTATAAGTATGAATACTAAATTTCAGCTGACATTAGAATAAAATTATAGTAGAAAAAAAATCGAAACATTTGACGCTCCAACGGAATAGCACATGCGTAGAAACAGGTTTTGTATAAGATGGAAACTTACAATCTGTGAAATTTGAAGAGCGCCCTGTGGTGTGGACACATGTGGACAACAACATGGTTCCACAATGGTTCTGTCGAAAAAGGTTCTTCTCGTTGTTCTTACTGTCACGGTATGAGACATACTGTGCGTGTCGTACTTAACGCAACGGACTAGCCTTCACCTATCGTGACGTCACTACTGAGGAAATGGAACTTCCCGGAATATTGCTTCTATATTATAGATGGCTATTATACCAATCGTAAACCAGTGGCGGTTCGTGAGTAGATACATCATTTGGGTTAATTTATCTAATGTTTTTAATAAAACGAAATAGAACGGACTAGAATAAATCATTTAGATAAGTGTATAATTACACAATATATATGTTATAATTAAATGTTTAACATTGAGCAATGCAAGCTTAATATGGTATGATAAGAAAAATAAATGCCTGGACGGGATTCGAAGAGATCCGGGTTCGAATCCCGTCCAGGCATTTGTTTTTCTTATCATACCATATATATATATATATATATATATATATATATATTATGCCTAATAATAAGTTATGAATGATTTCGTTTTCACTGCGGTCCACCACATTTAAATACTTGCCTCCAGAAATAAGTTGTTTACCAATTCAAGGGTTAAATAATCGAAACAAACAACCAAATATATACAACTAGTTAATACCAGGCGGGCGCTGCTACGCCTAAATAAACTAAATGTATTTTTATGTTTAGTTGAATAAGTAAAAAGAAAAATAATTATTAATTATATCGTAATTATTTTTAGATACCCCGTGCTAATTACCCGGCGTTGCCTGGAAATCAACTTATCCCGATCTGTTTGGCATCAATGAGCTGAAAGACAAAAATGGTTATTCGGAGTATCCATAAAACAATAGCCGCCATGCACTCTACGTTTGTCCGGGAATCTACTCATTCTTATCTTCTTGGCATCAATGAGCTGAAAGACAAAAATGGTTATTCTGAGTTATCCATAAAGATAGACATATGCTGTTGCGGACTTTTTTGTCTTCTTCTTCCTTTCCAGGATTACAAGTCCATCGTTTCCTTGGCCGTCCCAAAGATCTTTTTTTCCACGTGGTTTGTAGGTGTTCATCGTTTTGGGTAATATTGTATTGTTCTTTCTATTGGTATTTGTGCTCTTCTAGTTTATCAAGTATTGAAAATATCTCCAGTTCATTTCTTATTGATTTCATTGTGTAATCTATCCATGCGTGTACATCCTTTTACGGATCTTAAAAATTTCATTTCAGTGGCTTGGATGTGTGAGATATATTTTTTTGTAAGTACCCAAGATTCGCATTCATATAAAAAAACAGACTCTACAAAATGCTCCAAATCGTCAGTGCAAAATATAGCCTCTCTCTACCAAACCCTTCCATCTACCTTCACGTGGTGGGAGGTTTTTTTTTTACTGAAGATGGAGGGTGAATGGCGAGTTTCTGGCGCCATAAAACCAGATGCTCGGGGCAGACAGAGCTCTTTAGCCTTGTAAGGCAGTCTGTCTAGGAGAAAGACAACTCCGAAATTAAACTCTGGTCCTCCAGGTTGGGGGTTTTGCTTTGGGCTGGTAACCCACCCAAGTAAAAAATATATCACTCAGAAGTCTCAAGTGCGAATACGAAACCCGGACTTTTTTGCAATTTTTTTTTGAGATATTCAATTCTGTACATAGTAATTTGGTGTATTTTTTATGGTTTAGGTAGTGTAAGCCATTTAAGCACCCAAAGCGACTTTTTTAGTGCACTGCTGCCCCCTTTTTTAGCTCTGGCCCATAGTATGTACGGTAATATATTATATACATTGTCTAAAAAAAATCTCTGAGGGAAAAATTCCCATTAAAATCGGTCAAGTAGTTTTTGAGTCCATAAAGGGCAGACAGACTCAAATAATTTTTATATAAAAATATGTACAGCATGACAGGGCTAGCAGACATTTGAACTACCAGCTGGCTGCTGGCCTTACATGTGTATGCATTAATCACAGAGGTAGATGATCATCCTGCCAGTGTAGGGGTAGCATGTGTATATACCCTGCTAAAGTAAGGTATATTCTCCGCCATTTCAATGTCCATATGATTTTTAGAAAATCTGTCTTTCTTAACTTTTACGATAGATGTTTTAAAATTGTCACATCAGTCTTTGTCCACAATGAATTGTCACCCCCCAAGCAGAACATCCATCCATAGTAATTCTCCCCGAGGGCAGGTCTTTCACTGCAATCATAGCATTTTTTATGCTATGCTTTGCAGCTTTACTAGGGAATTTGTAGGTGTGGTATCTTCCCGTTGCTTTCCACACCGGTGAAGGATGATGATGATGATGATAATGATAAGGATGATGATGGCCATATGATTTTGGGGACCGTTTGGGCCTTAAAGTTTTCCTGACATTTGTCTTACAGGTGAGGAAAAACCCCGATAAAAACCTCGCCCAGAGAAACTGCTCCGACCAGGATCGAACCGGGTCCGCTGCGTGACAAGGCAGCATGCTACCTCGAGACCACAGCGGTGGACCAAGCAGAACATAAAGAAATTTAAAAAAATTATTTACATAATAACCGTAAATCCTCTCACATTTTCATAAAGTGATCTGTTGGAGTCATGTATAAGACCTATTTTTATCACTAGTCACTTATTTTATACACATATCTGGTGTCCTAACAGCTTAGCCCTAATTCTGTCTTCATAACAATGGTTTACTTTGTAACTCTTTTGTACAGAGGGTTTATATTGCTGGGTATGTTCTCGTTCAGCAGGTGTTTATTTATGGTTTCCTTAATGATTTCTAATTCTTCGAGAACACTGATTTTTGATACATCGTTTTCTCTATGTAGGATCGACAAAAACCCTCTGTACAAAATAATTACCAACAACAGTCAGTACCAAAATGAAAGCAGAAGATGATACTTAAGTTACCGAAAGGCCTCCTATAATACAACATTGCAAATTATTGAGGACAACTGAGATATCAGGTACTGTTATACAATTATTAAAACTTTAGCACAGTGACCTCAACGGAGTTTTGCAATGTATTTTAAAAACATTGATTTGTAATTCATCAACAACAAGGATTAGACCTTAAGGTCTGTTCCAATCTCATGCTAGAATTGGTCAGTCCACCTTTTACTGGGTCTTCCAACATTTCTTCGTCCTAGTGGTTTGTAATGAAGAATCTGTTTTGGAATTCTATTGTTATCCATTCTATTGATGTGCTCCATCCATTCATCTCTGTATTGTGCAATTCTATCCAATAGTTTGAATATATTGTATATTTTCATTTCATTTTCGATCTCTTATTGTATAGCCAGCCACACTCCTCAGAAACCTCATTTCTGACATTTCTATTCTTCGTTCCTGGTTTTTTGTTAAACACCCAGTGTTCCAATTCATATAGCAGTGTTGGAACAGCCATTGTTTTATAAAATTTTAAAAGTGTCTCCTTTCTAACTTTGTAATTATTTTATTTAATTCATCATAAACACTTTCGCACCAACAAAACTCACAATAAGAATAACAATAATGCTACTGAAGGTACTGGTGAAGCAAATTGGCTTTAGAAGTTCTAGGAACAGTCTTTGGTAACACGAATTGAGTGTAGGAAGGTTGTTTCTTATTAGCATACTACTGTGTCAGGAACTTCTATGCCCATTCATGAGAAATTTAATACAGTCCCATACACAATGGGGTGTCTTGAAGCCTGAGAGAATGGATGGGGTGAGTGAACTCATACATTTTTCTGCCTGCATAGCTTTCATCACTGAAGTCACACTATGGATGTGCCCCAAACACTACCTAAAGTTGAAACTGTGCATGCATTCTGTCTCAGAAAATTGCCAATAGCAATATGCCACAAGAACACTGTCACATGGGAGATTCTGGTCACAAAGATTATGTACCCGAGATAACAAAAAGGAATGTAGGTGTAGCTATTGAGGTTGATCTCATAAAGATTTATTTTTTAAATGTTATAACTATTATGAAAATACAGTAGGAAGTAACATTATAAGGTTTTACTTAATAAGTAAGCTGGTCTGTTTTCATCTTACCTCATATACATGTAAGTTGTTCCTTGGAAGGTGTTTCAAAGCATCTTTGCTCCATCTTCAGTTGGTACAGACTGATTTTTTCCAAGTTGTTGACCCTGGATCTCAACTCCTCGTTCCTCTTTTGTGGTCCAAAGAACTAGCTTATTAAGTTCCT
The DNA here is from genome assembly GCA_030220185.1 of Diploptera punctata. Lineage (NCBI taxonomy): Eukaryota > Metazoa > Arthropoda > Insecta > Blattodea > Blaberidae > Diploptera > Diploptera punctata. The sequence goes on along the minus strand of JASPKZ010004937.1, from coordinate 1,028,944 downwards.
CTTAACTTAATAAGCAAATTCTTTGGACCACAAAAAGAGAAAGCAAGAGTTGAGATCCAGTGTGTACCAACTGAAGATGGGGTAAGATGCTTTGAAACATATGTCTTAAAGACCAAACTTAGTTATTTTTATAACTCTTCATCAATCCTATTTAGCAGACACCGAAAATGGCCATGAGAAATATACATAAAGAATATATATATATATATATAAAGAATAAAACAACTCAAGATACTCAACTGAAATTTTATAAAGTCATGGCTGTTCCTACTATTATGTATGGCAGTGAAAACTGACTTTGACTCATACAGATAGGAGAAACATAGAGGCAGCGGAGATGAGATTTTTAAGGCCAATGGCAGGCTACACTCTTATGGACCAGAAATGAAGTTCAGAGACAAGAGATCAATTAAGTATTTTTAAATTGACGAATAAAATTGGCAAAGACAAAATTGGTACAAACATCTATTTAGAATGCCAGATGATAGACCTCCTAAAATGATTTTAATCTACAGACCCACAGGATATAGAAGTCAAGGAAGACCATTTGCTAGATGGAAAGACCAAATCTCTTGAAGTCGGAACGGGCCAGAGGGCCTAAGCCCTGATGTTGATGATGATATATCATCTGATATAGTTAATTAAGGCAAAAGGAACATTACGTGTAGAGTATGCACAACTCAGGACAATGGCTGTGAAATGAAAGTATAATACTTTATAAATGAGAAAATTATAAGTATAATCTATCCATCCATCCATAGTAATTCTGCCGGAGGTCAAGTCTTTCACTGCAATCATAGCATTTTCATGCTAGGCTTTGCAGCTTTACTAGGAAATTGTTGGTGTGGTAGCTTCCTGTTGCTTTCAACACCGGTGAAGGATGATGATGATGGCCGGATGATTTTCGGAGACCGTTGGGCCCTAAGCTTCCTGGTATTTGTTGTCTTACAGGTGAGAAAAAACCCCGAAAAACCCTCACCCAGGAGCCTGTCCCGACCAGGAATCGAACCCAGGCCCGCTGCGTGACAAGGCAGCATGCTACCTCGAGACCACAGTGATATAGACTCTGTTTCACTAAGGAAGAAGCATGGCTTCAGATGCGCAAAAGACCAGTTTCATCCCCTTGACTGCGGGTAGTCTAACGTACAGGCATACACATGCAATTCCAAAATAGTGTACTGTCAGTCTAAAAAATATTAGATTTCGTCACCTTACTTCTAAAACCTCGTAAGATTCTTGATCTACCAACTGGCCGTTTTCCCTCTGGTTTTCCTACAAAAAGCTTCCATAGCCTACACCTCTTTCATGCCCTATTTGTGCCACATGTCCTACCTATTTCAAAATCATTTTTGTTTTTTTTTATTTTTATTACATTACGTTTGGAAATTTACTATGGGCCTAATGGAGTTCTCGTATCCAATATAATTAATGTAAGTGATGAGTTTGATTTAAAAATAATAATATTAACATGAATAATATTTGACTATTTAACTCATGCCCCAAATGGGAGTCAATGACCAATCACATTATAACGATTTTTGATTTACAACCAATCTCAGTCATGTTTCGCCTAGAATTTACCAAGTAAAGTTTATCATAATAAAGAAAGCGCCTTCTTTTTAACATTCTGAATAGGTCATAGCATTATTTTGCAGTGACTGACTCACTAAGAAATACGGTTACCCGATTGTATATATAGTGCATGAATGTCAACACATACTGCATGTCGGAGTTATAAAAACATTTGGAGCAATTGATTATACCACCAAAAAAAGAAACCATGGTTTGCACTTTCTTAAATGTATTTTTTCCCAGAAAAATATAATTGTCATATTTACATCATAGGACATCAGAAATGAATTAATATACGGTTCGATTTGTTTCATTTTTTTCTCCACTAGAGTGCATTCTTACAATATTGCGTTCCTTTGGCAATAAATAATATGATCTGGTTGCAGTGACGAACAAAAGAAGGAAATGAAGCGTATCAATCGTTTCTCATTTGTTTTCAAACATCGCCGTTTACATTAATTTTATTCTCATTTTCTTCCAGTTTTAAGGACACCCAGTACTTATTTGGGTTAAAAAAATCTTCTTTTTTTTTACTTCAAAAATCCAGTAAGGTCTATTTTATCGATGTGTAATATTAGTTTGTCGATTTTGGACATTTAAACCCATAAAAATTGATTTTTAAAAATGGCATCTCTCTGTTCTCCTAATGTGCACTTGTTTTTTTTTTGCATTTTCCCATAACTTGTATTTTTTAATATTTTCTTACATTTTACTCTGAAACTATGAAAGATAGGAGCATCATTTTTGGCATGAATATGCAGTTTAAAGAGCTCTATAATAATGAGTTAAATTTATCTTTGTGCTATTGATAGTGTTTGAAATAAAAAAAAAAGAAATTATGCAACATTTTTAAAAACAAAAAATTGGTCTTTGGATTTTTTAAAAATAAATTACAATCCTTATCTGAACACAAGCAAACCTTATTATTCTCAAATGAACCATGGACAATAACATAATAAATTTTGGAAACAATTGGATAAGTAGTTTGTGAAAAAATTGTACTTTTAACATAATGGATTTTTTTTATTTTAAATTGCTCATAAAGAAATATGTCTAAAAAGTTAACCAAAGTGTCATTATGTTCAGGAAGACGTGTTTAATTAGTGACATAATTTTCATACACATAACTTAGGAATAAGCTGAAAAAATAATTATTTTTGTATGTCTTATTTTTAAACCAAATTGCAAGGTAATTAGTATCGGGTGCCCTTAAGGAATTTGACGTGATACATAGTTATTATAATCATTTCCTATTCAGAGTTAATATTTTCATTACGACTAGTAACCATGACTTTGCAGGTACGGACAAAGCCTGCTGATAGGGATCGTTTATCCAAGACCCTACGTTTACCTGTGCGAGTTTTGTAGGTCATGCTTCTTCCTTAGTGAAACAACCTATAATAAAGAAGAATATTTATAAAGAGTTAATCAACTTAAGAAAACTCATAGGGATCATCTCACCCTGAGGGAATCAAACCCAGGCCCGCTGCATGACAAGGCAGCATGCTACCTCGAGACCACAGTGTATAATAAAGAAGAATATTTATAAAGGGTTTAATCAACTTAAGAAAACAGCTCATAGGGATCATCTCACCCTGAGAGATAAATCATGAGCTAGTCCAACTTGACAGTAGGAGACCCTTGTCCTTAAGAGAAGTTACGGACTCATCGACTGTTTATGTGTGTCTGTAAATGCTCTAGCAGCCACATTTATTTTTCTCGGAAACCAAACAAGGCATTTGGCAATCAATTAAGAAAAGTAAGATCCAGTTCATTAACCAGTAAAATTGAACCATTAAACAGTGGGGTACATCTGAAGAAAAAATTTAAAAATTGCTATAGCAACTGCAATTTTCAGCTTTTTGTAAAGAAACTTGGTATGTACAACTGAAATAAAATGAGAAAGGTATTCTCAAAAAATCAGCAAAATCCAACAATTACAAGTGTGGGTTACCTGAAAAACAAAATTTTAAAAATTGGTCTTCTGGCCATGATGTTTGTTTTCTCGCAACACAGCTGAATGCATACAAATAATTAAGAAAAGAAAGTTATATTTTGTAAACAGCAAAATTCAATTTGTTGAGGAGTTCATTTAATTTATGCAGTTCTTGTATGATGAACTTTTTAAAATAATATGTCATACAGTTACTTACTTTAAAAATTCAAACTATGAGCTACATTCATTTAGGTAAAATTTTATCACTCACCTCATATTTTTCATGAAGTGAAATTATGAGGTGAGTGATAAAATTTTACGAAAATGTCATACAATATTTACATTTTCATGGTGACGGTTTCTGTACTAATTTAACTTATGCACGAATTTTAATATTCTTCAATGTGAACCCCTGAAATAAAAAGGTTGAGAACCACTGCCATAAAACTTAAAACAATTTATACAACAGACTGTACATAGCAGATAACCTATACATGACATAATATCTATTGTTGACTACAAATTTCTCAGAAAGTTGGGAGGGCACTATAATTGTATCTTCTAAAAATATACAGGTATTTTTAAATTTCTATTTTGAGTACTTTTAAGGACATACAGCACAACTGAAGTCTAAACCACAACCCTGATTTTCCAATTTTTTTTATTGTTTCCATAACTATAAAAATTAGATAAATATAACTACAAAAATAATTAAAAATTCACAGAAATTGTTATGAAACCAAGGTCATGATTCAGACATTTGTTTTTTCAATTAAGAGCCATAGATTTTTAGTTTTTATGGAAACATTAAAAAATTGGAAAACTGGGGTCATGGTTTAGACTGGTTGTGCAATCCACTCATGGAGTTTGAGTGACTGTTACAAACATTTAGAGATGATAGAAGACACAACTATCATCCAAATATTTTTTTTCTGTTTATATTTACCATTTTTTTCTTGGAATATGCTTAATTCATAGCCTCATAGAGTAATGATAATAATAATAATAATAATAATAATAATAATAATAATTATTATTATTATTATTGTCAGTGGGAAAATTTTGAAATAACATCTAGATAATACTTACTTGGCATGGCATCTGTTAACTTTGGTTGGGATTATACTATTTTATTACTCTATTTTGTTAATTGATTCTTCAACACAGTTTTATTTACCACAGGTAATTATTGTGAGGACCAGTGGTTAAGTTCCTTGCCTCTGGTTCCGAGAGTCACAGGTTCAAATCTGATGGGGGGTAGATGAATTTTTTTATGATGGAAAAATCCAAGGAGTAAGTCCTACGGGAGGGGCTTTAAGCTGTGAACCCCGTGTCTGAGAATTCAGGCTCATAAAAAGATCCTTAAGCCCTAATAAAGAGGCCTCTATGCACAATTTACCGACCTCCTTCAACCTAGTAGTACCTTAGTTGTCTACTAGATGTCTCATTGGGTCGGTATGTTGACAGCATATCATTCATGGCATCTTCAGGAAAATAAGCATAACTAAATTAACTTGGATTAGTAACTGCTAACAAAGGAGAGACTAAGTCCCAACATCGGGTTATTATGCCATTGTAGATAGATGCTTTAATATATGTAGGAAATAACACTATGAAGTTTCTTTTAATTATCAATGAGTCGGTTATTTTGACTTACCTCATTTTTCTTGATTTTCATGCAGACTTGGTTTCGTCGATTTTGCACATTCCAACACAATGCATAAAAATCAAGAAATATGAGGTGAGTCAAAATAACCCACTCATTAATAATTAGATAATTTATTAAAATTCATCGGAGAACATTTTATTTAAACAACTCACCTCATAGGATTCATGCTTCCATGATACCGCAGTTTCATGGAAGTATGAATCCTATGAGGTGAGTTGTTTAAACAAAATGTTCTCCGATGAATTTTAATGATTATACCTCATAATGTTTACTTCCCAACATTAATTTAATATAGATAGATAATTGTCTAAATCATAACTTTGAAATATCATCTTCAAATTCTTTGGCTGAGAAAGGTCAGTTAAATTTTGCTCAGAGGCAGTAGTTTAGGCCTGAGATTCTTTTACGAGCCCAAAAATCTTCAGTCATGGAACACACGTGGGCAAGACATTTGCAGAGCATGAAAACTGAAAACATTTTTAAAAAATTTACTGATGACCAAAAGGGAGACAAAGGATTTGAAGACCCAATAATTGATGGAGCATTGCAGGACACAGGAAACTAGGCATCAAGAACTGGTGGAACGTGGCTAAAGACAGATCAACCTAGAAGAAAATCCTAAAGGAAACTGAGGCACTTAATGGAAAGTAATGATATTTTGATGATTCTTAATTTTGTCAAACTAGTTAATTTTTTTAGACCAGTGAAATCTGTAGCACAACTGCCATAGAGATGAAATGTTATAAATGGATAGTAAGGAAGACACAAAAAAAAAAGATAATATAAGGAATAAAAGGATTAGGGAAGGAGTAAAACAGATATTGATTGAAGAAAAATTAAAAAAAAAGAGACAACTGAAGTGATTCAAACAGAAGGGAAAAGAGGAGAAGGAAAGGGTATAGTGAATGGTATTGCCAATATAGCAAGGAAAAATGGGACAGTAGTTGGAGAATAGAAAAACGAATAGAGGAAGTGGATTTAAATAGTCCCAAGATAGTAATGGCATAATGAACAAGAAATTTGGTACAGTTGGCAACAATCTATGTGAAAGTGGAGGGATAGATGAAGATAACTTTCACAAAATTTAATTCTACAGTGGAATTAATGGATTTTTTAGACTCCTGACAGTTTTCACCATTTGAGAATTGTGGATCTGTGTTGTCATAGCAACGCAGTCAATCTTGATAACAGTCAATTACAGTGTAACAATCTTCACCATTCTTTTAACAAACAAAGGCTCCCACAAAATACTTTTTGTTCTATTCATCTTCACCTAGTCCCCAATCCAGAGGTCAAGTTTTGGACAAACGCCTCCCATTTATCTTGGTCATTCATGTTTCCTCTTCTATCCATTCAATCCATTCCCATTTTCTCAACATTTTTATATTTTTTAATGTTACAAATTCTCCAAAATACACATAAGTGATTCTGGTTTAGATTTTGTTCATTGTGATGTTTTTATTTAAATTTATCACTCACACTGAAGGACAAATTAATTTTTTAAGAGAAAAATGTTTTCCCACAATCTGATTTGAACCCGAGGTCTCTAGTTCTAGGTACTATCGTATTGACAACTATACTACTTGGGCATGATACTCTAAGTGAAAAATGTTCTCTCTTTATATATAATCCCATGAATCTTCGTTCTACAACTAATACAATAAATTAATTTGTCCTTCAATGCGAGTGAGTGAGAAATTAAATAAAACAAGATACTGAATATAAAGATGGACTAGTCATAAAATATAAAATGGATATGTTATAATATATATATATAAAATATATATCCCCGATGAGGATTAAGGTAATCTCCAAGTACATCAAATCTACACCAGATGGCAGTTCAGAAGATGATGTTAAAGATGTGAAATTTTCAACACTTGGAAGTTGACTGAAGATGGTAGTAATACTATACTTTTGAAACCGGTATCGTGAAGACACAAACTTGTGAGGTGAGATGTTAAAACATTTTCTCCAACTCATTTATTAATATAATACCTCATAGTGTTTCCTCCCACTGTAAATTTAATTAAATATAAAATATACTTCCAAAATTGGCATTCCAATACACTCTGACTGGACATAGGGACCAAGGAAGAGCAAAACATCGGTGGAAAGATCATGACTATCTTCATTAGGTTTACCATCAGAGGTCACATGGCCTAAAATGGATTTGTTCCTGATGATGATGATGACTAGCTATAATAGTAGTGTTAAAATCCCATTAGTCTTCTTGAAGAGAAACAGCCAGTTTCCTCGGGCGTGCGGGATTGTGTAAGAGAGAGAAAAATTTCCGTTTAAAGTGTGATGCACAAGCAGTACATAGAATTGAACTTTTATTGGAATAAATCACTATGAGATTTAATTTAAGATAAAATCAAATGTTTCCTACCTCTCCTCATATTAATCTTCTAAGTAATCGCGATTTCAAGACCATAGCGGTCCCATCTTCAGTACCATCCTGACGACTGATGTTATGTCGATTGGAAGAACCACTTCTTCCCTCTGCTGGTGGACCAATAAACCTCTGGATCAGGTCAGGATTCGCAGGAATTTCGTAAGTTTTTCTTTGTTTTTCTGAATAAGGATTTTTTCCCAAACCATGAGTTCCTTTTGTTTACTTATTATGAAAAACTTGATTTTATCTTAGTACATAGAACTAGACACAGTTTGGGTGAAAATTATTCTCTTCAAAAATGAATTTGTTAATTATGTGTGCTTTTCATTAATAACATAAATTATTGAATTTTTATAGAAAATATGAATATGAGGTTTAATTTAAAATTCATAACAAAATTCTTTCCATCTCACCTAATATCTTGCCTTCTTATTAGACCAGTTTCACAACCCTAGTGGTTACACCTTCAGTAATTACGTGACAGAACATTGGTTTTGTAATTACTGAAGATGTAACCACTAAAGTTACCAGCCTCATGATCTAGTGGTCGGCATTTCTGACTACTGCTCATGAGGTCCCGGGTTCGATTCCTAGTCAAACCATAGTAATTTTTCTTTAAAGGGAATCATTCCTATAGTTGCCCATGGTCTGGAATTTAGGTTAAGAACTCTCCTGGTGCTACATTATCATTTATCACCCATCATATCATAATAAGTAATGCCACGAGTGATTTCCAAATTATCGATAAATTCACGACTCTCGAAGTGAGGAGTGAATTTATCTAGAGAATTTGGAAATAAAGAGTGGCATTTGTTAGGACTATTTAATGAATAAAAGTAAGCTCTTTACTAAAAAAATTATTATTTGAATATAGTTACTGGTGTTTTAAAATATTTATATAGTTAATGTAAACAGCGATTGTTGAAAACAAATTAGAAATGTGAGGTTATTATATTCACTGCAACTCGATCATATTATTTATTGCCAAATAGGATCGCAATATTGTAAGAATGCACTCTAGTGGAGAAATAATGAAACACATCAAACTATTATAATCAACATTATAGGTTAATCATTTATATTTTGAATAAACAACTCAGTAAAATCACTGAATCTATTCATTATTTGCTATATTCAATGTATTTGTTGGAGAAAAATAATGGTCTAACCTGTTCAGAATATTAAAAAAGGAGGAGCTTTCTTTATCACAAAAGCAGGAGCTGATAAAGAGAAATCGATAAAGAGTGAGGTGAAACACTTAATTCATTGAAACGTGATTGGTCATTGACCAGCATTTGCGACATGAGTTAAATAGTCAGGGTAATGTAACTTCGTGTTCTACACACCACAATTTCAGAAGTGGGTTACAATTAAGCCAATGCAAGGAGAGAACACCAGAAATGTTGAAATGACAACCTGGGGAATTGGATAAAAAAATAATCTAATTAGAAGACAGACTATAAGGTGGGGTGAAAAGAATTTTATTTTAAATTTTAATGTAAGTTACACCAGTTTTTACTATTAATGAATATATAAAACCAATATAACTGGTACAACATGTCCATGGACAGAATCCCAAAAGCTACGATTCACCACCATTCTCATTCAAAGTTATCTTTGGGCCGTCTGAAGAATAGATTGGATTGAAAATCCAGTATTGTAATCTTATCAGCTAAGATACACAGTTTTATGGAAATGATAATATTATTTATCCAGATAGCAATTTTGGGCACAATGGTATTCCCTCACTTCATGTGTGAGTAGCAATATTATACCCCACCTTTAGAGTAAAATTGTAGCTGTTAGAAGTCCAAATATCTGTTAATTCCACTGTAATAAATTAGATGATACCTATAAAGATAAAAAGCAACTTGTCTATTTCTTAAAACATATTCCCTTATGACACTCTCAATCTATTTGTGTTATTAAAATGTTATCATTTGTAAGCAAATTAGTCCTTTCTTTTAGTATCGTAATTACACAGTGTTTTGTAATATTTCAACAACACACAACTATCCCCAAGAATCATTTTCTTCAAATTTGTTTCTTGCAATTTCTGGAGGTGCTGCCACCTGTTGATGAAATTCTAGAACTAGAAGCTCCATTATCAGTTTTAATACCTATAATAAGAAAAATACTGAATCAGTCAATTTTATTACATAAAAATTTCCTCATTAGAGGATTGCCTCAAGGACAAAGTGATAAAGACAATTAATTTTCTAAATTGATGAAATACATTTTGTAAATACATTAAAAAAAATTCAACTTGTAGGCCTGATTGAAGTATACATACTATAAAGTAGTAATTTTGTAAATATGGTTTCTTAAATTATATTATTTTTAGTCTGGACATCTTACCTCAATATTAATGTTGATTTGTTCTTGAACATGTTTCAAAACAATTCTGTTTTATCATCAGCTTTTTTAAAATTGAAATTGATCCTCTAATGGCAGCGATGGCAATTTTAGAAAGATATACCCTGTCCAAATCTAAGGAATTCCAAAATTTGGCTAAGAATCCTGGTATAGTACCTCTTGCCCCAATCATCAATCCTGTGACAGTTATACTATCTAGTTGGTATTTATCTTTTGTAATAGTCAATTGTTGGCTCATATATGGCTTTCTTTTCAGAGTAACTTCCTCAGGTTGGCCACTACGAGTCTCAAAACGAATTGTGGGATCTAATATCATACCAATTTTAGAAGATGTTCTAAATGCAATAATATCTATTCGTCTGTTACTCCCATTAGTGGCCACACCATGAACTTCCTCATAAACTGTGTATCCAAAATCTCGCAAGGCTTCTGCCATCATATTTCGAATAGTGTGGAGCCAAATGTTTCCAGTGATTCTCCAAACGGACAGGCCCCACATCTCCCTGTTGTTCCAATCCCCATTGTCCAATCTTTTTTCCCCCTCACACTGCTCAAAATTTATTACATTTAATTCAGTATAGTTTGCTTGATTACACTGGTCAACATGATTTTTGTCTCATGAGTACCAATAGTTGTACTTAATGCAGTTTTTTATCGTGTTTTCAAATATGTATTCGGAATTTCTCCATCAGCCACAGTTTTTTCTATTTCAATTTAAATTAATGATTTAAATAATTATTTTTTTAATAAATGTTTTTTTTTGTCCATTTGTCCATTGTACAATAAAACGGGGAACACTCTCATCAGGAGATTTCAGCTATAGAAAAGAGATATCAAGACAAATGGAATCCTAATATGCTGGCTGATTATTGTTGAACCATCAAGAGGGATGCTCCACAGGCGAAATATAGCAGAAAATCGTCATTTCTTACTTTCTAGATGAGTCCGAATGTTCGAATATTGTGTAGTTTACGAATGTAGAAAATATTAAAGTGTTTGAAATTATAAATGCCTGTCTCTCGGAAAAATTGCGTGATGGAGAAAAACTGATATCATATTTGAATTCAGGAAAAAAATACTTTCAGAATCGCATATTTTTCTTACTGAGACAAAAAAAGTTTACTTTTTGTTGCTCAGTGTTATTGAAGCTGGCAATACTTCAGGGTTCAATGACAATTACTTTATAGATAACAAAATTAGGCTGAGGGACTTTACAATGTGTATACGGATAAATACCTGTATTGTTTTCAGTACTGGCAGTCTCCACTTCCTGTTCTTCAGGAATCACTTCAATAATTCTTCTGTTTGAAGAAGTGTAGCTGTAAAGATAAGAAATAACACTATGAGGTATTGAGTATTATTAAAATTACACCTCACCTCATATTTAGACCAGTTTCAAAGAAACTAATAATCCTCCATCTTCAGTTTATACTCGACTGCTGTTTTGTCGCAGTGATTCAATGTTTCCTCCTCCAAAATTTGGTAGGCCAATGAACTCCTTTATAAAGAACTCACAGTTTGGGAAAAGATCTACATTCAAAAAAAAGAAGGAGCAATTGATGAATAAATTTTGAAATTCCAAGGGAATGTAATTTGATTTGGAGGTTCATTGATCTTCCAACAGATGAAGGAGAAAACATTAAAATAATTTATCATCATAGTCCATTCACAAATTTAGGTCATTTGTTGACCAGCTTTGGCCTCAATAGAAACACCATCCAAAAGTGTTGTGAGTGGACGTCCTGGTCTTCTTCTTCCTACAGATTGATAGCTTAACATCTTCTTGGGTATCCTGTGATCCTTCATTCAATGAACATGTTGCATCCATCTTGACTTATAGTCAGAAATTTTGTTTTTTAAAGGTTTCATGTGTAATTTTTCTAAGATGTCTTCGTGTATCCAGCAGTCCTTCAAAAAATCTCATTTCAGTAGATCTAAGTCTTTGTATATCCTTCTGTTTCAATGTCCATATTTCACTATCATACAAAAGAGTTGGAAGAGCCAGTGTTTTGTATTTTTATATTTCTCCGAAACTTGTCTTAAAAATAAGACAAAATATAAAATTCAATAAATAATGCAGATAATTTTAGTTCTTGATTGCCTTTCATTTGAAATGAATGAAACTTTACAGAATGTATCTATAATCCTTCCTTTATAACGTCACAAAGTTGTTTTCCAACAGATGGCTGTGATGTACTTTAGTTTTAAAATGGTAGCTGCTCGTGTAAAAGCAGAGCTGTGATTTAAGATCAGGGGATCTGACAGTATTGCTTTACCTCATTATCCCACTGATATTCTGCTAACCCAAGGTTGACAATACTCTTACCCACTGCTTGATCCGCCTAAACATTTCATGAGCATCTGTGAATGTTTCAAATAGTCTCCTGATCTGCAGAAAGAGAATTAATCACATCTCTCTGCTTTGTACATGTTTCACTAGCAGCCACCATTTTAAAACTAAAGTACATCACAGCCATCCAGCAGAAAACAAAAGCTTCATGATGTTATAAGGGAAAGATTGAAGATACATTCTCTACAGTTTTGATCATTTCCAACGAAAGGCAATCGAGAACTAAAATTATGTGAATTGCTTATTATATGACCAATTTAACTTAATAATTGGGCTTTGTCTGATCTCTAACTAAGGTAGGCTACCCAAGCTATTTCAGACCATTTTATAAACTAAACTCCATGGCACAACAGGCCTAGAAGGCCCTTGGCCTACCAGCCTGCTGCTGGCCACACATCTACATGTGTTAATCATCCTGCCAGTTTAGCAATGACATGTGGTCAGCATGTTGCATCCCCCAGCCATTAAAGCTGATTTTCTCAACCTGGAGCTACTATTTATTTGTAGCTATCCAAATTTCCTCACAATGCTGGGTGGACACCGGTCCCATACTGGCCGAAATTGCATGAGAAAATTTCTTCCTGCATGGAGACCTGAACCAGTGCAAGTCCTGGTAGCTATGTGCCAAGGCTTCTTGCCTTAACCACTCGGCTAAGGCACGGGACCATATCATTCTGTATCCCTTTTTTTATTTTAATACAGATTATGACTGTCAGGTATAGACAATTTTAACAACTGCCTATTCAGATATTTTTTGCCTGACTCTCTGGTTTTCCTGTCTCAATTTTGCTTATCTGCAATTCCTCTATAATGGTTCTATGTGGAATATATATACACATATACTATGTTTAAACTTTTCTCCCCCCTATTAAAATTAGGATGTAATTCATTAAATCATTTGAGGGGATTGAAATGAATATTTTGGAAGACATGGCTTTACATTTCATTATATTTATAGGAAAAATTAATTAACCCTTAAATTGGCAAAACATCAATTTCTGGTGCCAGCACACTGAAAACAAAATCATGCAAGACTGTTATTGTTAGGTTATTGTATAATTCGAGACACATTTAAGTTATTACTACTTAAGAATTAAATTAATGTTTTTATTACCTCAACTCATATCCTTTTTCTTCTAGACTGCAGTTTTGGAGCTATATCTCCATCACCAGTAGCCTCTCATCGACCGGTGTTATGTCGTTTCTTGGCAGTTTTCTTCTTCCTTCTATCGTTGGGCTGATGAACCTCTGGTTCAAATCAAATCAATCCAGAGGTTCATTGGTCCAACAATAGAAGGAAAAAGAAAACCTCCAAGAAACAACATAACACCAGTCGACAAGAGGCTACTGATGATGGAGATATAGCTCCGAAACTGCAGTCTACAAGAAAAAGGATATTAGGTGAGGTAATAAAAACATTAACTTAATTTTTAAATTAAACCTCATAGTGTTTTTTCCCTGTGAAAGTTTTATTATTACTTGTTTGTTTTCTTCTGTTTTATTAAATATATTAAATAAATCGAACCAATTGATGTGTCCTATAGGATATGTTGCCAATTTAAAGGTTAACGGTAACAATATTAATAATTTAAAAACTTCTTGAAATAAATTTTCCTTTTGAATTCTTAAGTTAGTGTTTTATTTAATGCCACTTCTTAGCAGCTCAGGCTATAAATGATGCAATTCATGTATGCACATGAAAGGATCAACAAATTTTGCTCAGAGTCTCTTTTTAAGCTTGGATTTTTTTTATGTGCCATAAATCTATGTCTGGTTTTTCTTCTATTCAGAAGGAAGCAATACTCCAAAGATATACACCCTTAAAAATTTCAATCAAGCCCTGCCAGATTTGAGCCTCCAAACCTTAGAACCAGAGCCAAACATCGTAACCAATAGTCCACCTGGACCAACTGTATGCATATGTGTGCGTGTGTGTGTGTATATATATATATATATATATATATATATATATATGCAGGGTGTGGCATAAGTCAGTTAACCGAAAATGCAAATATGTTATTTTCTGTAGCTTATAACATCTATACAAAAACAACTACCGAAATTGTTCAAAGTGTCCTCCATTGTTATTTAAGCATTTATGGTATCGTTTTAACATTGATTTGCAGATGTTATCAAACAATTTCCCATTATTACCAAAGGTGTTTTCAAATTCCTGTTCAATCAAATTCCGTAAATGTTGCAGGTTTAGTGGTTTTGTACTAAAAACATTGTCCTTCAAAATTCCCCACATTGAAAAATCACATGATGTGAGATCTGGGGATCTAGGTGACCAATTGATTTTACCATCCTTCCAATCCACTCTTCAAAATGGTCATCCAAAAATGCACAGATGTTTAATCCATAGTGTGATTGGGCACCAACTTGCTGCCAAACAAGATTGTTTCGTACTGCTTCAAACATAGGGCTGTTGTCTAATTCTACCATAATTTCATTTTTTAACATTCGAAGGTACCTATCGGCAGTCACGTTTATAGACATGATACTGTATAAGATATATTCCCTAGTTAGCAAATTACCTCAAGCCGTAGTGTTTGAGATTATATTCTGAAGGCCCGTATTCAAACCCCATTTTCAATCAATATGATTTTTTCCTTGCAACCATGTACAGTGGTTAACTGACTTATGCTTCAGCCTGTATATATATATATGTTATATTGCAGATTTTCGCAGATATAAGTATGAATATGAAAGTTTTCTTGGGTTTTTTGAGTCTTGGATTCAATTTCAGCCTCTGGCCACTGATTCCGACATTTCGGCATGATCCCACATGCCATTATCAAGGAATGAGAAGTTTGAGTCACAGGTTTAGGTCTTATATAATAAAATACATAGAGTTTTCACTGTGGTCCGTTTCCGAAGACGTACACCCATCCAAGGTTTAGTTCTTATGTAGTTAAATACCTTCAGTTTTCGGTGTGGTCCGTTTCCTAAGATGTACACCCATCCAAGGTTTAGTTCTTATGTAGTTCAGCGAAGAAGATATGAAGAAATCCATGGTTGGGCAACATGGAGTGTGGTCGATGCTTGGATGGGTGTCCGGCTTTCAAAATGGACCATACTGAAAACTGAAGATGTTTAACTACATAAGAACTAAATCTTAGATGGGTGTATGGCTTCAGAAACGGACCACACTGAAAACTGAAGGTATTTAACCACATAAGAACTAAACCTTGGATGGGTATACGTCTTCGGAAACGGACCACACTGAAAACTGAAGGTATTTAACTATATAAAAACTAAACCTTGGATGGGTGTACGTCTTCGGAAACAGACCACAGCGAAAACTCTATGTATTTTATTATATAAGACCTAAACCTGTGACTCGAACTTATCATTCCTTGATAATGGCATGTGGGATCATGCCGAAACGTCGGAATCAGTGGCCAGAGGCCAAAATTGAATCCAAGACGCGGAAAACCCAAGAAAACTTTCATATATATATTGTCTGTCCAACGGATCTATGCCCCCGTAAGATATACGAACTAAAACCTATTTCCTTTTCTGCTTCGGCAAATCATTTCCCTCCCTGCATTCCTATCTTTCTCTCTTTTCTACCTCTCTATTGCACTTGCACTCCAGTGTTATCAACTCGACTCCAACCTTGCATTATTTAATATTCTAGAGCCATAACACTGGGGGAAGTTTGGCAACATCCCTACTTGATAAGTTACTCTGGATATTGTTTAACGTAGTGTGGTGAAATGGTGCATTAGACGTGTACTTCTCTAAGAACAATGTCAGCGCTATAGGGGCACAGATCAAAAACTTCCAATCTGTGTGTGTGTGTGTGTGTTTTCTAATGATACCCAATGCACTTTTAGAGCTGTACTGGCCAGATAAATGGCATTAATGTGATATAATTTCAACTTATATACCACTTCGGGAGACCACTTTACTTAGATGATGTATTTTTGTATTGTATAAAGAAAGGAGTGTAGGATGATTGTGTTTATGTAGTGTAAAGTGTGCTGTATGAGGTATGGTGATATAGAGAAGGGAGAAGGTGAAACCAATTGCCAGCATATAGCCTACTCCTGTCAAAAGGAACCAAAAATCCACCAGACTTAACATCTCCATCCAATGGACAAATCGCTATCAACAGTCTGGTTTGCAATTTAATGCAGGAATCTGCTGCACAATCTAGTAATTAAAAATTGTACACCATCATCCTTCTTGGTTCACTAATTACAATAATCAACAGCAGAGAGCTGTTCCACTACAGTATAAGATATTAATATACACTACTTACCCAATTCATTTTTGTTATTTCAATTAATTTGAGACACTTTATCTTATTTTAGAAAGGAGATAAAACTGATTGCAACAACTACAGGGGCATTTCATTACTTTCAATTTTGTACAAAATTCTAACAAATATATTAGTAAGCAGACTTATCCCTATACTGATGACATTCTAGGAGATCATCAATGTGCATTTAGGAGAAACAGGTCTACAACAGATCAGATTTTTAGTATAAGACAAATTTTAAAAAAGAAATGGGAATATAATGGTACTTTACATCAACTATATGTAGACTTCAAAAAAGCATATGATTCAATTAAGAGGGAGAAGTTATATAGTATCCTGCTGGAGTTCAGAATTCCTAAAAAGTTAGTTAGACTTATATGAATGTGTTTAAATGGTACAAAGAGTAGGGTGCGTGTAGGCAAACAGTTTTCGGACACTTTTGAAATCCAGAATGGGTTGAAGCAAGGAGATGCACTATCTCCTCTACTATTTAATTTTGTATTAGAGCATGCCATCAAATCTTTAGAGGATGAGGAAGGCCTACAACTCAATGGTATTAATAAGCTGTTAGTTTATGCTGGTGATGTAGTACTATTGGCTGATAATGAGGAGATACTAAAGGACAACACACACACACACTATTGAGTAACACTAAGGAATTAGGACTGGAAGTAAATATCAATAAAACTAAATATATGGTCACACGTAGAAATTCTGTATATAATGGAAATGGACAGCTAATGACAAACGAGGGAAATTTTGAGGAAGTGGCTGAATTCAAATACCTAGGAACAATAATCACAAATAGGAATCAGATGCACAAAGAAATTAAACATAGGCTCAATTCTGGAAATGCATGCTATTATGCATTGCAGAGACTTTTGATGTCCCAACTCCTTTCAAAAAACGTTAAGCTAAAAATATATAAAACTATTATTCTACCAGTTATATTATATGGGTGCGAAACATGGACTTTTACTTTAAGGGAGGAAATGAGATTACAAGTATTTGAGAATAAAGTTCTTGGGAAAATTTTTGGACCAAAGAGAGATGAACAGACAGGTGAATGGAGAAGACTACATAACAATGAACTACATGGTCTTTATAGGAAGACAGATATAATAAGAACAGTTAAGTCTCGTAGACTGCGATGGGCAGGACATGTTGCGCGTTTGGGGAATGAAAGACGTGCATGGAAACTTCTTGTAGGAAAGCCAGAAGGAAAACGCCCAGTTGGTAGACCAAGAATGAGGTGGGAAAATAACATTAACTATGATTTGAGGAAAGTAGATTATACAGGGAATGATTGGAAAGCATTAGCTCAGGATAGGGATGTATGGAGTGTTTATGTCCGTGCGGCCATTAACCTATGGGTTCGATAGTGCCAGTGAGTAAGTAAGTAAGTTATCTTATTTTAAAATACGATAGGAAGTAACATTAAGAGGTTTGTTTAATAATTAAGACATTTTCTCTGTACATTCTTACATATGTTTCAAGGCTTCTGAGCCCAGATTATGAATCTGTAATCGCTGACAATGGGGCTCAGAAGCCTTAAAACACATGTAAGAATGTACAGACAAAATGACTTAATTACACTTTATCTTATTTATGGATACTTTTAACGTCTAAGATCATATAGCATGTAGAAACCCAGCATTTATCTTGATAGTTGAGGAAAATCAAGGAGGGGAAAAAAACCCTGTGAGATTGGTCAGCACCACAATTTGAACCCAAGACCTCTTGGATATGATCAAAATCTACTGCTTGAGCCAACTTGGTCGGTAATAACAAAATCTTTGGTCTCATCACATATAGGATAATTCAATGCATACCAGTAACCTGTGTATATTACTTGTTTTGTGCAAATTTTTAATTTTAATAAGTTTTTTAAATGATTTTTTAAAAGAAAAATTAATGCTTGAACCAGGGATTGAACCCCAGAACTCTGACTCTATCCAACAGCATGCAGTCCATTACACCATTCAAGACCCAATACATACATCAAAATTCTTTCCATTCAAGACTCAATACAAACTTCAAAGTTCCATTGACATTTGTATCAGGTCTTGAAATTTGACTTTTTATTGTCTTGAATGGTGTAGTGAATTGCACGCTAATGCCTAGAGTCAGAGGTCCAGGATTCGATATCCAGATCAAACAATTTTTTTTCAAAAAATAATTATGTTCAGGAATGGAATTATTAAACTAAATATAACATAAAAATATGAAATTATTATTTATTAATTTAACTTTTACAGGAATTAATCACTATGAGGTTTAATTTATGATAAAATCAAATGTTTCCTACCTCTCCTCATATAAATCTTCTAAGTAGATCACAATTTTGAGACCATAACGGTCTCATCTTCAATACAATCTTGGCGACTGATGTTATGTCGATCGGAAGAAACACTTCTTCTTCCCTCTGTTGGTGGACCGATGAACCTCTGGATTAGGTCAGGATTTGCGGGAATTTCGAAGTTCATAAGTTTTCCTTTGTTTTTCTGAACCGATGAACCTGACCTAATCCAGAGGTTCATTGGTCCACCAACAGAGGTAAGAAGAAGTGTTTCATCCGATCGACATAACATCAGTCGCCAAGATTATACTGAAGATGAGACCGCTATGGTCTTGAAATCACGATCTACTTAGAATATTTATATGAGGAGAGTTAGGAAACATTTGATTTTATATGATGGTCTTGCAGAAGATTTCCGGGCTGTTGGTCGTGGTCTTGAGGCTTGTAGTTCCCCAACGTTTCGCCAGAGACTGCGGAAATCTTCTGCAAGATCATCATAGTAACTCCGGCCGTGAAAGCCTAAGTCAATATATTTGATTTTATCATTATTATTTATTAATTTTGAAATTATCATTATCATTATTATTATTATTAAACAAGTTTACAATGCAATATGCATATTTTTATTTTATTTTTTCTTCCACTCTCCTCTATTCATCTAATCTAATTTGTGTACACCTTTTTTCCTTCATGGTATCAGGAATAACCCCATCAATGTTTTTCTTGGTCTTCCCATTTTCCTTTTCCCTTCCAATTTCCATTCAAATACCAGCTTCTAAATTCTTTATTATGACAATCTTTTAACAAGTCCAAACCATTGTAATTGTAACAACAGAATTTAATATAAAATTTGAAGATCCATTTTTTACCTAATTATTTCATTCCTAAGACTGAATGGATGAAAAATAAATAAAAATGAGTTGTAATAAAATTTCAATCTGTAATAAAATTTCAATCTAGAATTTTCCTTATAACGGAGGAAATAAAATAGTGCCAGTTTAGTAAATACTAGTAATTGATTTAATATTTAAAGGAAGTAACATTATGAGGTTTATTTTAATTAATAGGAATTAGAATATCCATGACTCGCCTCATATTTGTAGATTTCTTGAAGACTAAGGTTTTGATACGTTAGCACTATCAACTCTTTCTAACTGATGAATCAGCAGTTGGTGATCCTTTAGGTTGATTTCTGCTCACTCTGTTGGCTAACTGATGAACTTCCAAATCAATTTTTTTTTTTCCCCCTGGGAATGTCATAAATTAATTATTTTATTTTTAATTTTGTGAATGTAAATTTTCTCCAAAATTGTGAGTTCCATAGATTTATCTGTTTCAGTAATATGGCTTTTGTTTTGATTCTATGTTTTTCTGACCATGCATGTACAGCTATTGCAGATTTTTCTATTTCCCCATTTTTAACATTTCTAAGGTGTTCTTTCAATCGTGTTCCTTTTTTGTTTTTCCTATGTATATTTTTTCACAATCTTTGCAATCAATTTAGTAAATCTCTGATTTGTTGCCTTCATCAATATTTTCATTTTTGTTTGTTTTAATTAATCTATTCAGACTATAATCATTTTTCGGTTCTAATTCAATGTTACATTTGATTTAGAAGTTCATCGGACAGCCAACAGAGGGAGCAGAAATCAACCTACAAGATCACCAACTGCCGATTCAACAGTTAGAAAAAATTGATAACAATACATAATGTATTGAAACCTTGGTCTTTAAGAAATTTACAAATATCAGGTGAGTCATGAATATTCTAACTCGTATTAACTAATAATTGAACTCAAGACCTTCTGAATATAAGTCTTTACATGCTATTAATCGGCCATGGTGGCCTGTGGTTATGCTCCTTGCCTCTGGTTCCGAGGGTCGCAGGTTCAAACCCGGCCGGGGTCGATGGATTTTTTAGGATGGAAAAATCCAAGGGAGGGACTTTAAGCCATGGGTCCCGAATCTGAAGATTTTCAGGCTCGTAAAAGATCCTTAAGCCTGAATAAAAAGGCCTCTAAGCAAAATTTACCAAATTTTTCCCGTCCTAGTACTACCTTGGTTTTCTAGATGCCAGTATGAGGCAGAACGCTGACCACAGACCACCAAAATGACATCTATACAAAAACAAGTGTAACTAAATTAGTATGGTTCAAATTCTTCCCTGTAGGGGGAGAGCACCTAAATCTCTGTTAAGGGAAACATGGGCTTACAAGAAGGAATGGAAATGCTATTATCTGAGCCAATTCATTTCAGTTGCAATGATTTACATTTAATATATGAATAATCACTTACCCTTCACCCTCTACGTTATCTTAAGAATCATTATATTGTATTTTAAAATCATTAGGAAGTAACATTATGAGGTTTAATTTAATAATTAAGTTTGTTTTTTTTTTAACATTCTTACCTCATATGATTGTTTAGTTGGGCATATGTTTCAAGGCTGTTGCCCCATCGTCAGCAAATAAAATGTGCAGATTGTGATAAAGTATATATAGAAAAAACAAAGAGAAATTTAAACATTAGAACTAAAGAACATATAAGAAATGTAAAAAAGGAGAAGTAGAAAAATCTGCAGTAGCAGCTCACATTTGGACAGAAAAACACAAAATAGATCTAAATACAAAATTATTAAAACAGTTAGAAAATACCAATGAACTCACGATATGGGAAAAAAATCTAGGTACAGAAAAACGAGGAGAAAATTATGAACTTTGAAATTCCCAGAGAAAGGAGCCTCATTACAAAGTTCTTTGGAACACAGTTCCAGGGCCAACAGCTTGAAGAAAAGAAAAAAATCAGTTTGTGCAATGCTGACAATGGGGCAACAGCCTTGAAACATATGTCCAACTAAACAATCATATGAGGTAAGAATGTTAAAAAATACAAACTCAATTATCATTATATTGTGTTTATTTTAATTGTCTAAATATAAAACAAAATAGATCAATGCAAGATACTTTCCCAATATCTAAAAGAGATCATAATATATTTCAAGATATAGTAATGGGGTTACCAGGACAAGGAAGGAAGGATATGATATGGCCCCTCAGTTAAAGGGAAACATAAGTTTTAGTATCAGTGATATATGATGATATCAAAAGTCATAAAAAGTAGACAAGGGATCTTTTTTTTGAAACTGGAAAAAGTTAGCATTAAATTAATCTTCTCTGTGTCCCCATTCCAGGAGTTGAGTTAGCATTAAACATTGGCCTAAAAGTTAATAAAACAAAATATGTTTTCTGATAGCTGGAATTTGCCACATGTCATTAATCCTCTAGCTTCCTGGTAGAGAGCTGCAACATCCACCTAATTTTACCTAGCAGGATCCAGGCATCTAAAGATCGAGAGGTGATTTTTATTCATGACAGGTTTTCCCTGCAGATGGTGGTGATAGTCCTATTTTGAACAAGTGCTCATTGAGACAGTCATGGTAATTTTCTAGATGAAAAAGAGCAGTAGATGGTTTTCTTGGTAAGTGCCTGCTATTTTTAGTATACTGAATGTGTTTTTTTTTAATACAATAGGAAGTAACATTAAGAGGTTTATTTAATAATTAAGATATTTGGTCTGTGTATTCCTACCTCTTATGGTTGTTTTTGTTGAATATATGTTTCAAGATAAATTAAAATGTTTCATACCTTTCCTCATAACCAATCTTCTAATTGAATCAGAAGCTAGTCTAAGTCTAATTAAACAAATAGAAAAACAAAAAGAATTCACGGTTTGGAAAAAAATCCACATTCAGAAAAACAAGAAAGAAAAACTTATAAACTTTGAAATTCCCACAGAATCTGACTTGATCCGGAGGTTTATCGGTCCACCAACAGACAGAAGAAGTAGTAGTTCTTCTGATCGACATAACATCAGTTGTCAAGATAGTAAAGATGAAGCAGCCAAGGCATTGAAATCGCGATCACTTAGAAGATTGGTTATGAGGAGAGGTATGAAACATTTTAATTTATCTTAAATTAAACCTCATAGTGATTTATTCCTATAAAAGTTCAATATGTTTCAAGGCTTGTGAGGCCCATTGTCAGCGATTATAGAATACATAAATCAGTATACTAAGTACAAAAAGGCTTTAGCATGGAAAAAATATGAACACACAAATCAGTAATTAAGATATTTTGTCTGTGTATTCTTATCTCCTAGTCTCGTGCCATAGCCAAGTGGTTAAGGCAAGAAGCCTTGGCGCAGAGCTATGGGACTCGCACTGTTCGAGTCTCTACGAGGGAAGAAATTTTCTCATGGTATTTCGGACAGTATGGGACTGGTACCCACTCAGCATCGTGAGGCATTTGGTTAGCTACAATAAGTAGTGACTCCAGGTTGAGAAAACCAGCTATAACGGCTGGAGGACTCAACATGCTGACCACATGTCACCCCTACACTGCCTGATGATCATCTAGCTCTGTGATTGACACATGTGGATGTGAGGCCAGCAGCCAGCTGGTAGGCAAAGGGTCTTCTAGGCCTGTCATGCCAGGAGTTTTTTATTCTTATCTCTTATGGTTGTTTTTGATGAACATATGTTTCAAGGCTTCTGAGTCCCATCATTAGCGATTACAGACTGATTTCTGTCAAGTTGTCAGCCCTGATTCTTGATTCCTCCTCCCTCTTCCTGTGGTCCAAAGAACTTGCTAAAAAGGTTCCTTTCCCCAGGAATTTCAAAATTCATAATTCTCTACTTGTTCTTCTGTATGTAGATTTTTTTCCACGTGGTAAGTTCATCTGTGTTTTCTAACCGTTTTAATAATTCTGTGTTTACATCTATTTGGTGTTTTTCTGACCAAAAGTGAGCAGCTACTGCAGATTTTTCCACTTCCCTTTTTTTTTTACATTTCTTATGTGTTCTTTATTTCTAATGGTTAAATTTCTCTTTGTTTTCCCTATGTACATCTTATCACAATCTGCACATTTTACATTTTTGTTGGTCTTTATTAGTTTATTTAAGCTATAATCATTCTTTGGTGTTAAACTGATATTAAATTTTTCAAAAATCTTTTGAAATTTCAAAATTCCTGGGGAAAGGAACCAAGTTTAATGGACCACAGGAAGAGGGAGCAGGAGTCAAGAATCAGGGCTGACAACTTGAGAAAAATCAGTCTGTAATAGCTGAAGCTAACAAACCTTGAAACATATGTTAAATGAAAGTGACCATGAGAGGTAAGAATATACAGACCAAATAACTTACCGTATATCTCGGCAGATAAGGCGACCTTCAGATAAGACGAGGCATAGATTTTTGTCAAAGTTTTATAGTTTTATCATATATCTGTCATATAAGACAACCCCCAAACTATCAACGGCCTATGAATTTAGTTTAGATCAGCGATCATTACTAGCTTACTGTATAGCATATACAAAATTACCGTATTCGTAATTTTTCAAATTAAATTTTGTTATATATTGTTAATATTTTAACCCCTCATTATGATAAATAAATACATTTTATTTTCATTCAACCGGCAACACTGCCACACTATAGATAAGTTGTACTAGCACAAGAGATGAGACCTGTCGCATAGAAGGCGGTAGAGGGGAAAGGAGATTGTTATGATAAGGAAGGAAGACTTGCCGCATGAGAAATTTCTTGTTACGCTACTATCACATCACTCCATGTCATATACCATCTTCACTTCTCACAACTGGAATTCCCTACCACAAGAAATAAGGGGCTGCCGGATATTGGCATCTTTTAAAAGAAATCTAAATTTATATTTGCTCTAACCTCGACTTCATTATTATCCAGTGTAAGGTATATATATTAATTGGTGTTTCTCATATAATTTATCATATTTATATTATTATTATTATTATTATTATCGTATCATTATTGTTATTATCGCATAAAATGTTGTTTGTACATGAAATTTACATTGCTACATTTATTGTATCTTTAACTGTTTATAATTAGTATAGTGTATTTGTCAAATATTTATTTGTATTTGTGCTGGTTGAGTGGAAGAGAGGGCCTTATGGTCTTAACTCTGCCAGAATAAATAAAGTATTTATTATTATTATTATTATTATTATTATTATCAAACCCAAAGACATAACTTATCCGCATATTTAAATGTAATACAGTGCCCTTTGCATCACGCATAGTAATAATAACACTATATTAATAATTAAAAGAAACAACGCAATATAAGCAATAATGTCCACGTTTATTTACTACACAAAACAGACTGCAAAAGAATTGAATAACCGGATGTTTTCAGGACCGGTTTGATAGTAGCTGTACTCACGGGGATTCACTAAATATCTAACAGTTTCCTCCCCCCCCCCCACATGTCAACTGATCGGTTTGTCGCCCCACATCATTACGTCAGTCGCAATCAGTGGTTGCATTGTTATTTGTGTGTCATGTGTTCAAGTAATTTTTATTAATTTATATAAATTTCAATCTAATTTTTTTGTATCTGTCCTATAAGATGTCCCTGGATTTTGAGGGCTTTTTTTATGGTTCAACTATCGTCTTATCTGCCGAGATATACGATAATTATTAAGTAAACCTCTTAATGTTAATTCCTATTGTATTTTTAAAACATTTATCTTTATTATTCAATATCTACTTCACATCCAAACTTGCCCTTCATAAACAAAACATTAATTGGTTACAATCATATTAATAAAGGAAGAATATTTATCTTTATCTCATTATTTTCAATTATTTTTACGAGACCCGGGATTTCCTATCACAAATTGTTTATCTGGAACCTCTCTATAACAAAGTAAATTTTTATTTACACACTTGATATTGGTATAAAATCTCTACTTTGTAAATTAAGTACTGTATATAAAAATTTGCGTAAATTGTTGTATTCATTTTTAATAAACAATACATTTACAGAAATAATCATTAAGTATACACAGCCATTTCTTGATAACAGAATTAAGTTTATAATCAAGTAGTTATCCATTCGATAATGTTGCCTGCAGTGAATATATATGCAGCGAGAACCATCAATATCACCAACACAATCAGTCCTGACTTCTTGATAACAGAATTAAGTTTATAACCAAGTAGATATCCATTCATTAATGTTGCCTGCAGTGAATATATATGCAGCAAGAACCATCAATATCGGCACCACAATCAGTCCTGAAGTTTCCAACAATCCTTTACCACTGAAACAACAGTGATAATGTTTCAGCAATTATTTCTTTCTATGTAAATTATACAGTAAAGTATAAGTAAACCCTCTACTTGTGTCCGGCATAATGCCAGGTCGAGGGATGAGATGAAAAGCCTATATTGAAGGTATGTGATAGATATATATAGATGCTGCCTGATGAGGGATGTCATAAGATCACTTGAAATGGAAAGTGGTGGAATGAAGATTTTGGAAGGAGAAACCCCAGAAAAACTACCCTACTCCAATTTGTCCACCATGAATCCCACACACACTGACCAAGGCCCAAACTCAGGACCCAGAGGTGGAGGGCAAGTAACTAACCACTTCTGCCATAGAGCCACCAAAATTATATTATACATAACAAAATTCAATACTCAGAGCGAATGATTTCATTATCAAGTGCTCGACATTAGATACCAACCAAATTCAATACTCTAACTTGAAGTGATAATAAAAGAGGGTTTAAAAAAATATTAATACTAGCAAAACATTAATAGAAAAAATATATTTGAAGACAAAAATTATATGCTCAGACTGGGGTTTGAACCCAGGACCTTCGGCTTTTAGACCAATGCTCTACCACTGAGCTACCTGAGAAACTCCAATCTACATGCAAATTTTCTCTTATACGCTGTTAATTCCCGATTGCCGAATGCTACGAGCATTTGCTCGATCACGCAAATGGCGGCTTCTTGTTTAAGAAGACATTTACTGGGAAAACACTTCTTTATAAAGCTAGTAGAGCTTCTTTGGGTGATTTTATTATTGATTCAACACTTCTCACTGAAGAACAAATTATATTTGAAGAGAAAAACACCAAAAGAAGCCCTACTGGCTTATAAAGTAATGTTTTCCCAATAAATGTCTTCTTAAACAAGAAGCCGCCATTTGTGTGATCGAGCAAATGCTCCTAGCATTTGGCGATTGGGAATTAACAGCGTATAAGAGAAAAATTTGCATTTAGATTGGAGTTTCTCAGGTAGCTCAGGGGTAGAGCATTGGCCTAGAAAACCGAAGGTCCTGGGTACAAATCCCAGTCTGAGCATATAATTTTTCTCTTCAAATATAATTTATCCTTCAGTGAGAAGTGTTAAATTAATAATAAAAACACCAGAAAAAATATTATCAAAACGGGTTGATGCCTTAAAATAATATGAATTAAAAATCAATAAAGAGAGGATAATATCTTAAAACAAGTCTAAGAGTTTATTTAGGAAGTGATATTAATGAAGAATGCTAAATTCAGAGAGAAATAGCAGAAAGATACAAGGTAGTGCCAAATGCTACCATTTAATTAATTCTTTCCTTACCAGCATGGGTATTTAAATCCTGGCGTAGCCTGTCAGGCAATTTCAGGTTTAAATATTCAATGCATTTCCCCAGAAGGGTTTAAGTCACTGTAAATTATATTATTTAATTTGAGACATTCAAAATGAACAAAAGATAATGGCACTTGAGATCTCAATAAGGGTGTAAGCCAAAACACATTCCTCTACTATTCATAAATATTAACAAAAGATTACCCTGCCAAGCGATGTACAAAAGTTGCAAAATATATAACAGGCAAAATTATGCAAGTCTACCTTGTCTTCTGAGACGAATGGGTTAAAGAGCTTAAATATAAATTTTCTGTGACCATGCCAGTATTAGTTATAGTGATACGCTGAAATTTACAGGGAATAATGACAGAATATCATATTATATAATAATATTATTATAGTATAATTAAAACATTTTGTCTGTTCATTCTTACCTCTTAAGAGTTGTTTTTGTCGAACATATGTTTCAGAGCTTCTTAGCCCCATCGTCAGCAATTACAGCGATCAGTCTGACGATGGGGCTAAGAAGCTCTGAAACATATGTTCGACAAAAACAATTCTTAAGAGGTAAGAATGAACACACAAAATGTTTTAATTATTAAACAAACCTCTTAATGGTACTTCCTATTGTATTAAAAAATATATTATAGTACTTGAATAAAATTTTTTAGTACTTCTTTTTACCAAAAAGTTGTGGAAGCACAGTTTTGTACAGAGCCATACCACAGTTCGAACACATCACACTTACTTATTTTAGGAATTCTCACTATGAGGTATATTCATTAAGGTAGAATTTTTTTTTTATCACTCACCTCATATTGTTCTTCTTATTTGATTATAAACTAGTTTCGGAACATAGTTTCTGTTCCATCCTCAGTATCGTCACGACCGTTGTTCTGTCGTCTTGAAGAGCTGTCCTTCTCTCCTTCCATTGGCTGACTGAAAAACCTCGAAACCAGGTCATTCTCACCGGGAATTTCAAAGTTCATTAATTTCTTCTTTTCGCTCTTTTGAATGTAGATCTTTTCCCAAACAGTAAGTTCTTTAGGTTTTTCTATTTGTTTTAATAATTTAGCTTCTTTCTCGATAAGATGTTTTTCAGACCATGCATGGGCAGCCACTGCAGATTTTTCTACTTCCCCTTTCTTGACATTCCTGAGATGTTCTTTCACTCAAGTTTTCAAATTTCTTTTAGTTTTTCCTATGTAGAATCCTATGTAAATCCTATGTAAAATAAAGTTTTCAAATTTCTTTTAGTTTTTCCTATGTAGAATCCTATGTAAAATTCTACATAGGAAAAACTAAAAGAAATTTGAAAACTAGAGTGAAAGAACATCTCAGGAATGTCAAGAAAGGGGAGGTAGAAAAATCTGCAGTGGCTGCCCATGCATGGTCTGAAAAACATCTTATCGAAAGAAAGGCTAAATTATTAAAACAAATAAATCCAAAGAACTCACTATGTGGGAAAAATCTGCATTCAAAAAATTCCCGGTGAGAATGACCTGGTTTCGAGGTTTTTCAGTCAGCCAATGGAAGGAGAGAAGGACAGCTCTTCAAGACGACAGAACAACGGTCGTGACGATACTGAGGATGGAACAGAAACTATGTTCCGAAACTAGTTTATAATCAAATAAGAAGAACAATATGAGGTGAGTGATAAAAAAAAAAAAATTCTACCTTAACATCACACTTGTTTCTTTTTCCACATCATGGGGAGAACATAGCCCACACTTTCACATAGGAACACCCTTTTTCCTTTAGTTATGGGCACACAAATAATTTTGTTTTATCTTTAGACCACCCAGTAGTAGAGAGTCAAAGTCTTATGGTGAAATTAAATGTTCCTACCTCTCCTCATATCAATCTTTTAAGTTGATCGCGATTTCAAGACTATAACTGTCTCATCCTCACAACTTTCTTGGCGACTGGTGCTATGTCGATCGCAAGAAACTCTTCCTCTTCCCTCTGTTGGTGGACCGATGAACCTCTGGTTCAGGTCAAAATTTGTGGGAATTTCGAAGTTCATAAGTTTTCCTTTGTTTTTCTGAATGTAGATCTTTTCCCAAGCTGTGAGTTCCTTTTGTTTGTCTATTTGTTTAATTAGACTGGCTTTTGATTCAATTAAATGTTTTTCGGACCAAGCATTAGCAGCTACTGCTGACTTTTCCACTTCTCCATTTTTGATGTTTCTAAGATGTTCTTTCACCCTTGTTTTCAAATTTCTTTTCGTTTTTCCAATATAAATTTTGTCACAATGCCTGCATTTGATCTGATAAATTCCTGATTTGTTTTCATTTTCATTGGTTTTAATTATCCTATTAAGGCTTCTTTGTTCTCTCTCTTTGGCAGCTATGTTTATCAAAATCCACTATTTTTGGGTTGTGAATAGTACTAATAAGTTTCACTGGCCTCTTGTGTTTCCACATTTGTACAAATACTTGACCTTTCCACACAAATATAATTTCACCTTCAAGCAAGAATCCTTCCTTTACCTTACTCTACTGGATGGGAATGAAGCCTCGATTAGCTCAGTGGCAGAGCATTAGCACGGAAAGGTAAAGGTTCGGGGTTCGATTCCCGGTTCAGGCAAAAATTTTTCTCTTTACCATTGATTTACAATAATTTAATTGTGTTCATTAATTTACTTATTTCTATGATAGTAATAGCTTTAGCTTCTCAATATTAATTTAGTAAATAATGCTATAGCTGTGTGGAGTCCCTTCATGTCTTCTTCCGGTAGAAGCCATTCATTGTGTATTTGTGAATGATGATTCATTGCAATTGAATGTGGGGCCAGTAGAGTAAGGTAAAGGAAGGATTCTTGCTTGGATGGGAATGAAGCCTGGATTAGCTCAGTGGCAGAGCATTAGCACGGAAAACTAAAGGTTCGGGGTTCGATTCCCGGTTCAGGCAAAAATTTCCTCTTTACCATTGATTTACAATAATTTAATTGTGTTCATTAATTTACTTATTTCTATGATAGTAATAGCTTAGCTTCTCAATATTAATTTAATACTATGAGGTATATTCATTTAGGTAGAATTTTTTATCACTCACCTCATATTGTGTTCTTATTTGACTATAAACTAGTTTTGGAACATAGTTTCTGTTTCATCCTCAGTATCGTCATGACCGTTGTTCTGTCTGAACTCATATTATTAATGAGCTGGTTATTTTAATTCACCTCATATTTCTTGATTTTTATGCAGATCACGTTTCATCGTTTTTAAGCGACATTATCGATGCTTTCTGACGAAACCCGGTCTGTATAAAAAATCAAGAAATATGAGGTGAGTAGGCTCAATTCTGGAAATGCATGCTATTATGCATTACAGAGACTTTTGATGTCCCAACTCCTTTCAAAAAATTTTAAACTGAAAACATATAAAACTATTATTCTACCAGTTATATTATATTGATGCGAAACATGGACTCTTACTTTAGGGAGGAAAGGAGATTACGAATATTTGAGAATAAAGTACTTAAAAAAATTTTGGACCAAAGAAAGATGAACAGACAGTTGAATGGAGAAGACTGCATAACAATGAACTACATGATCTTATAGGAAGCCAGATATAATAAGAACAGTTAAGTCTCATAGAGTGCGATGGGCAGGACATGTGGCACATATGGGGAATGAAAGATGTGCATGGAAGCTTCTTGTAGAAAAACGAGAGGGAAAACGCCCAGTTGGTAGACCAAGAATGAGGTGGGAGAATAACATTAACTATGATTTGAAGGAAGTAGATTATACAGGGAATGATTGGAAAGCATTAGCTCAGGATAGGGATGTATGGAGAGCTTATGTCCGTGCGGCCATTAACCTATGGGTTCGATAGTGCCAGTGAGTAAGTAAGTAAGTCAAAATAACCAACATGTCAGTAATTAAAAGAAACCTCATAGTGTTATTTCCTACATTAATAAATGTACTCATGGAATTTCTTCTAAACCTTAATTATTTTCAATTTCTTGAACATTTTCTTCAAATTTGTCAAATTCTGGAATCGACAAGTCTTCATCACTTATGTCAACTGCACAGATTTAATTTACAATATCCTCAAGTTCTGTGGTATCTAAATTACAACCTCTATTACACAATGCCACATCGAATCGATATGTCATCATCATCCATGCAAGTATTAGGCCGTGTGGCCTGTTACGGTCTCAAAGAGGAATTTTCCATCCAGCGCTTTTTTGGACATCCCAGCGATCTTTTGCCTTGGGGGCAGTAGCGAAGTATGGCTTTTGGAATTCTATGAGATGGCATTCGTTGAAGATGGGCTTTCCAGTTGTTCTGGTAGTTTTGTATATGGTGAAGAATGGGTTCTACATCCAACTCTTCCATAATTTCCTCATTTCTTTTATGGTCCCACTATGTGTACGGCGCATAAATCGCATCTCATTTACTCTTATTCTGTTTTCATCTCTTCTTCGTATTGTCCATGCTTCATTACCATATCTTAATACTGGTCTTGCGAGAACCTTATAAAACCATAATCTTGTGTTGTTCTGTACTAAAGATGGTTTCATTATACTGTTAATTATCATTGTTTTTGTAAAATTTGTGATTTTCTTTGATATATCAGCTTCATCTTGAAATGTTAAATTATAACCGAAATAATTAAATTCATTTACTCGTTCTAAAATTTCATCATCCAAAACAATTTTGCTGTATAGGATATTTCCCACAAAAGGCCATCACTTTAGTTTTCTTTGTATTAATTTCCATATTGTACCTTTTTGCAATTATATTAAAATTGTGTATAGAATACTGTAAATCTGTTTCTGTTGGAGCTATTAATACGAAATCATCTGCAAAAAGCAAAGAGTCTATTTTATGGTTTCTATTAATTTGGATAGAACCGTATCTCATCTGTCGCCAATCTTGGAGTATTCTATCCATATATATGATAAAGAGCAAAGGCAAGAGGCCACATCCTTGTCTTACGCGAATCGACATGTAAATCTTACAACAAATTAAAATTGTTATTCCCCAACTCAAAGTAGAGCAGCTAAATAAACATACTGTTTAGGTTAATAAACATTCCTCAACAAGCTGATAAAGTTTCATCAGCAAATTTTTCATACGGAATGAACAGAGGTGACCAAAACATTTGTGTGTGACACGCACACTGTTGGATTTGTCTTGATGTGATATCGCAACGAAGCCAGGGAAAGAGATAAAACCCTGTTGTGGAATAGCATTTTATTGTAAAAAAGTCCATCATGCAGGAACTGCATAACTAAGCACATTTCTTAGCAAGTACAATTTCTGGTCCTATTTTGCTGGTTTATAGAATACATATTTCTTTTGCTAAATTGTTAGATTTCAGTGATAAAAAATCATGAATAACTGTAAATTATTATATATTTTCATATTGTCCACCACTGTGGTCTCGAGGTAGCATGCTGCCTTGTCATGCAGTGCGTCCGCGTTCGATCCCTGGTTGGGGCAATTTTTCTGGGTGAGGTTTTTATCGGGATTTTTCCTCACCTGTAAGACAGATGTCAGGAAAACTTTAAGGCCCAAACGGTCCCCGAAATCATATGGCCATCATCCTTATCATTAGCATCATCATCATCATCCTTCACCGGTGTGGAAAGCAACGGGAAGCTACCACACCTACAATTCCCTAGTAAAGCTGCAAGCATAGCATGAAAATGCTATGATTGCAGTGAAAGACCTGCCTTCGGGCAGAATTACTATGGATGGATGGATTTTCATATTGTTGTATAATTTACAAGCAATTTAAATAATTGACTTAAAAATTGCAACTGCTAGAGCAAATTTCAAATTATCATTTCAGATGGACTCAATAAAAATAAAATCATGATTTTTTAAATTCCCAAAAAAAATATTTAATTTGGAAGTTTATCAGTCAGCCAACAGAGGGAGCAGAAAGCAACCTACAGGATCACCAACCACCAATTCAACAGTTAAATAGAGCTGAAGATGATACGAAGATGTACAAAACTAGTTTTCAAGAAATCTACAATTATGAGGCGAGTTGTTAAATCAAACTTAACTTATTATTAAAATAAACCTCATAGTGTTACTTTCTCAAAATATTAATGATAATCGGATATTAGTGTTGAACCCCAGTTTTCGAGGTTACTGAAATGAATTAGTCTGAGGTCCGGCTGCAAGATTACTACGTTCATCGAGTGTATGAACAAAATCAATGTTTTTCATAAAATTGTGAATCACATAATACATTTTTGCCAAGTTGCCTATTAAAATTTGGCCACCAGTAAGTTTAATTAAAATATTATTTATTTATTTGAAATAATTTGATTCACTTGTTACTAAAATATATTAAAATTCAGTTTGCAGAAATTGATGTATAGAGCTTAAAAAGTTTTGGTTGCCATTGCACACTTGGCCTTAAACCTCCTCGCGGCTACAGTAGGCTGTGACACCAATCAGTAATAAAATGGCAGTAAATATGTATTTATTGTTTTATATTGTTCCCTCGCAGCGGGAAGTAAAACCACTGCCCTTTATGTATACTACGTACAATGTATATACAAAAATATATCCAAAAGGTAGTGTTAATGTACATTATATGAAACAAATCACAGCATTTTAAATGAACTGAACTTTATTTGAAACAATATAAAATAATAAATACGTAATATTTGAGTTTGTATTTTTTAACATTCTTACCTCATATGTTTATTTTGTTGGACGATCATTTCAAAGCTATTGCTCCATCTTCAGCTTGAACAAGCTTCGAAACGATCGTCCAACAAAATAAACATATGAGGTAAGAATGTTAAAAAATACAAACTCAAATATTAAATTAAACCTCATAATGTAACTTCCTAATGATTTTAAAATAAATACGTACTTACCACCATTTTATTACTGATTGGTGTCATAGCCTGCTGTAGCTGCGAGAAAGTTTATGGCCAAGTGTGCAATGGCAACCAAAACTTTTCAAGCTCTATACATCGATTTCTGCAAACTGGATTATAATTTATTTTAATGACAAGTAAATAAAATTATTTTGAATAAATAAATAAATTATATTTTAATTAACCCTTGTATGCCGGCCTCTGTGCACGGTACTGACCTACTACTTATCATATACCGCGGGCCTCAGTACATAGTACTGACCTGAACGGCAAGTTATTTAAACTGAATTTGTGGCCTGAATTTTTAAGATAACTCGATTGTGTTAAAATATAAATATAGACAGAGAACAAAGCTGTCAGATTATACATATAAAGTCTGCTTATATAAATTATTATAATTGTTATATTAGATATAGTTTCCATGATTTCAAACTGAGGTTTGACTTGTGTATGTAGCGCAGTGTTCATTTTCCGCTGAAAAAATGTGGAAAAAGGAGAAAAATATAATATTAATAATTATAAGTATTACAATACCTTCTCTAAAGTATGGAAGACGTATTATAATTGATAACAAGAACTAGATGACGAATACCAGCTTTCAAATAGTTCTTTTATTATCCACGACCACCACAGCGCAGCGACTGATTTGAGCTACTCTCTTGAAGCTGGTTCATGTACTATTTGAAATATTCTAACTCAGATCGAAAGTCAACATTTCAATCTATCGATTTGTATATAATATGATCGAATAAGTGAGTCATATAAACATAGAGAACCGATATGAAGTCTATGGCATTTGCTGCATAGAGAGATTTGCTGTTCATTCAACTCTCAATATTCACTGATAATTTAATTTTAGACACGCACATTTTCCTGGAATTTGACCTTCAGACACCCACAGGCAACGGTATAATGTATCAGCTGTTCTAAATACAGGGGTGTCCAAGTATAGGACCTCTAAATTCATTTTAATAACTCACATTTTTTAAAAATAAATTTCTATAATAATTTATTCATATCTGTAAAAACAAATTATAATGTATTTAATTAATGTTGGGAAGTAAACATTATGAGGTATAATCATTAAAAATCATCGGAGAACATATTGTTTAAATAACTCACCTCATAGGATTCATGCTTCCATGATATCGCGATTTCAAACATAATCATGTTCATCGTCAGCCATAACTCCGACTGTTATAACAGCTGTTATAACAGTCGGAGTTATGGCTGACGATGAACATGATTATGTTTGAAATCGCGATATCATGGAAGCATGAATCCTATGAGGTGAGTTATTTAAACAATATGTTCTCCGATGATTTTTAAAAATTATAATGTATTGTATTTATTACATTTCTCTACATTTTCGTGTTCAATTTAATTCAAAATTCACTAAAATCGGATCATATTTAACCGAGATCTGGCATTTCGAAAGTATTCCAGTAAAATTAGCTTTAATTATTTAAATGTCCTCCGTCCGCACACCGGTTGTCCATTTAAATACTGTTCCAACGCTGAAAGGTTAAACATACTGGCAGCCGAATTTTAATAGGCAACTTGGCAAAAATGTATTCAGTAATTCACAATTTTATGAAAAAAATTGATTTTGTTCATACGCTCGAACGTAGTAATCTTGCAGCCGGATCTTGGACTAAATAATGACACTCCCGATGTTGTTTATGTCCATGTTGAGACCCATCTGCATAAGGGGATGAAAAATATAATCCCAAATTTTCCGAGAATAGTGTCAAACCTATAATTCTCGGGTTGATTGATGCCAAGAAGTTTGAGATAAATAATACCTGAGCAATGCTGGGCAATCAGGTAGTATGGTATAATTCTAAGAGAGCCTATATAATGATGTAAACTTACTTCAATGTTCTGGTGCGTTTGAGAGATAATTCTGGATCTCCTTGTATCGTATGTCGTTTCCTGTTTCTGTCCAATGATGAACATGATATGACTTTCCTTGTGCCACTGTTGTACTCAACTCTTGTCTTGGCCTTAGTGTCCTGTAATTTCTGATATGCTTCATATGGTATCAGTGTATAGGTGTCACTCTTTGTCAGAGTTTTCTTCACAGTAGATGCCTGATCACGTTTATATAGAGCAACAAATGCTGATGACTCATTGATCCAAGCAATAAAAACAGCTCCTGTAAACATCACCATACCAACAATAAAAAGCAAAGAAACATTAAATATACATAAATAATTACAACAAAATAATAATATTAACACTGGTTGACAAGGTTTTCTTCACAAGAAATCTGATTAGTGAATCTAGTGCATTTTTTCATGCTGAATTCAGATATGTAGTCACAATTTTTCCATCATGCACAGTTTTTTTTTTTTGTGACAGCTACTTTTTTAAAGTTGATTTTAGCATTCTCTTTGACCTGTCATAGGAACCTTTACCTTATATGTAGCGATTTTATTCAAAACTGTATTTAAGGGATGTCTCTGATGAGTAACTTACGGGGAGCGTTTTCATCAGCAAATTTCCGCAATGGAAAAGAGGTACCAAGACAAGTGGAATTCTAATATGCTGGCTGATTACTGTTGGACCAAGAAAAGAGATGTTCCAGATGCAATATATGCCCGAAAATCACTATCTACCACTTTCTGCGTAAGTCAGAATGAGTTAGAGTTAGATGGATTTTATTAAAAATTATAAAAAATATGAAAAAAGTAAATGAATATCACACAAAAATCTTGCCTGATAGGAAAAAACTTGAATGATATTTAAATTCAGAATGAAAAATACTTCTAAAATCTCATATTTTTATTCTTGTGAAAGAAAAAAAGTTCATTTTTGTCGACCAGTGTAATTTAATATCATAATAAAAAAAAGTAAAGTGATCCACAGGACCTTGGTAGAAGATTAAGATGGTGATGATGATGATAAAAAATTAAACAAATTAATAATATAATAATAGTAATTTAATTTACATCTACAATAGAGTAACAGCCGATGTTGGGCCTTAGTCTCTGCTTTGTTAGGAGTTACTAAACCAAGTTCATTTAGTTCTCTTATTTCCCTAAAGATGTCATG
The DNA here is from genome assembly GCA_030220185.1 of Diploptera punctata. Lineage (NCBI taxonomy): Eukaryota > Metazoa > Arthropoda > Insecta > Blattodea > Blaberidae > Diploptera > Diploptera punctata. The sequence continues at coordinate 991,692 of JASPKZ010004937.1, read as the reverse complement.
AATATTATGTGGTCAACATACCGATCCATTAAGGTACCTAGAAGAAAACTAAGGTATTACTAGCATGAAAGAGATCGATAAATTTTGCTTAGAGCCTCTTTATTCACGTTTAAGGATCTTTTACAATCCTGAAAATCTTCATGCTTGGGACCCATGGCTTAAAGTCCCTCCCAGAGGTATCACTCCTTGAATTTTTCCACCCTAAAAAATCCAACAACCCTGGCCGGGTTTCAACCTGCGACCTTGGGACCAGAGGCAAGGAACATAACCACTAACCTATCGCAGCCAAAACTAATAGTTCTTCTTCTTCCTTTCTGTTACGGTCTCAATCCAACGTTTGAAGGGTCTTTCCAAAGATCTCTTGCCTGGTGGCTGGTAATTTACGGTGGTGTCACCTACCAAAACATGGAATTCCCTTCCGTCCTATGTCAGACTGTCAAACTATAACATCCTTCAAAAACAAACTAAAGAATTATTTAATAACAAACTAACTTATACACCTCACTGATAGTATTCTTTTAGCAATATTAATATATTTAATTATTTATGAAAATAATATTAAGAATAACAAATATTTTTATTTGTTTCGTTTTAATATTGTATAATCGTAAAATTAGTTTTCTATATCTCATTATTTTCCTTTGTTTTTTATATACACTCGACAGGGACAATTTAATATGCCTTGCTTGTATACATTTTATTATTAGTTTTAGTCTTAATTTTAACTAATAATAACTGGTTGTATTATAGATCGTTATATATTAGATATTATCTTTTGATCAAATTTTTACTTAGTGTTTAATATTAGAGTTAATTAAGATTGTTATATTCTGATGTAATATATGTTTGTCCTGGTGAGTGGAAGAGAAGGCCACATGGCCTTAACTCCACCAGGCTAAATAAATCTAAATCTAAAAATCTAATCTAATTTAAAATTTGAGCTGGTATTCTTTTTCTGCTCATTCTTCTTACATGAGATTTCCAGTTGTTTCTGTATTTTTGCACATATTACATGACTGATTCTGTTTGTAATTCTTTGATAATCTCAGAGTTCCTTTTATGGTCTGTTCTTGAGTAACCTGCAGTACGTCTCATAAATTTCATTTCTGCCATAGTTAATTTTTGTTCATCTACACTGTGAATTGTCCAGGCCTCACTGCCGTAACATAATACGGGTCTGGCCAGTGTTTTATAAATTCTAGTTCGTGTGTGTTCCTGTACTGTGTTTGGCTTCAAATATTATTTATAATTCCAGTTTCTCTGTTAAATTTTATAACTTTTGACTAAAATCTTTTTCCTCTTCGTATGTAACTTGGTATCTGAGGTAGTTAAATGTGTTAGTTTGTTCTAATATTTTATTATTAATAATAATTTTACTGCGAACTGGGTCTTCTCCTAGGAAGCCATGGCTTTAGATTTTCTGTTGAAATTTCCATGTTGTAGTTTTAATATAGTAATAAAAAAAAAAGGTAAAGTAACCCCACAGGATCTTGGGGTGGTAAGTTGTGATGACGATAATAACATAATATAATAAAAAAAAAAGGTAATGTGATCCCATCAAACATTAGGAGTACTTGGGGCTGTAGCTGTGGGGAAGGTAACTTAAAATATTCCTGTAGTATGTGTGTAATTATTATAATATTTATAAAGGGTCCGGTTGATTATGAGATACCACAAAAGTTTTATCTTTAAGGGGGGTAGAATTTAAGTTGGAATATTTCTAACTCACAATTATCAATAATTGTAATTTTGGTAGGAGGTTAAGGATCTTACTTTTCTAAACAATCAGAACTAAATACTAGCCAGGTTGTCAGCCCTACTGATGGCCACCTTTACCCACCTTTACCCCTCAGGTATTCATTTCCATTAGAGGCCATGGTGCTGTCAGATGTACAGTCCAGTTTAAAAATTCTGATCCACCAGAACTCAAGCCCACAACCTTCTAACTTCCAGCACATTGCTTTAACAAACTATGCTAAGGCATTCATTATATAATAATAATAATAATCTTAATATATAAAAATTTCGTGTCACTTGTTTGTCCGCGATGGAATCCTAAACTACTGAACCGATTTTAATAAAATTTTGCACACTGTGTGCAGTTTGATCCAACTTGAGACTTAGGGTAGTTTATAACTAAATTTATAGTCGCATTATTTTTTTATTGCAAATTATTTGTTTATTATTTAACAAAGAGTTATAATTATCTGTGAGTTCCATACGATTCTAACAGATGACGGTGTAAGATAATTGGTTTATTATTTAACAAAGAGAGATCCAGATGGCTGTGCATTTTGTTGCAACCGCAAATTTCAATTGAATTACAAATATTAATTATTTCATAATTTAAGTGTGTTCAGTGTTTATTTTATTTTCAATATTATTAATTTCATATGTAAGTATTAGTTTTAAGTAATCTGGCTGAAAGACAGCAACTTAATTAAAATTTTTAACGTATACCTTAGCCACAGCAACGCGTGGCCAGGACTTCTAGTATTAATATAATAATAATATACAGCATGTTAGCTCAGGTGGTACCATGTCTGTTTCCTAACTAGCTGAAGATTCGATATCCAGCAGGATTGGAAATTTTAATTGTAAAATTTTATATCTCTAAACTAGGAGAGGTGGTGGTATACAACTTTTAATGCTACATTGTCCACTAGATACCCGGAATAAATTACAAACCACTCCACAATACATATGTTGAGAAAGCATGTGGTATTGTTGATAGCAAATCATCTACCTGGAGACATTAAGCCTTCCAGTCCTATTGGTGTTTTCTGACAGGAGTAGGCTATATGCCAGCACTGGGTTTCACTTCTCCCTTATCTTCTTCATAATTATCTCTCATACAACAATCTCAAGTTGTGATATCTGAGACAAGATGGCCTACAACGAGCAATTTACAAATTAAGTAAAATATGTGAAACATACAACTTGAAAACGTCTACTCTAAAAAAAAAAAGTTTTAGCTTTTCGAGGGTATGAGCCACTAAGAGTCAAATTCAATTAGAGAATAAAATAATAGAACAAGTGAGCAATTTTAGGGATACAATGTATCATATAGAAAAAGTGAAGACATTGAAAACAAAATAAATAAATTTAATTATATGTGTGGCACCATAAAACGAAGTCTCAAAGGAACTAGAAAGGAGACACTTTTCAGATTTTATAAAACAACACTACTATATGGATTGGAACATTGGGTCTTAACCAAAAACTAGGAACGAAGAATAGAATCGTCAGAAATGAGGTTTCTCAGGAGTGTGGCCAATAATGGATCAAAGGCGAAGTGAGGATATACGAAGAGAACTGAATATTATATTATTTTTGGTCTGGACATCTTACCTCAATATTAATGTTGATTTGTTCTTGGACATGTTTCAAAACAATTCTCTGTTTTATCTTCAGCTTTCCCAGACTGGTTTTATTTATGTTGCATTATGTTGCACCACCTGGATGTCGATGTCAGCTCCATCCTGTGGTTGGCCAAAGAACCTCCAAACAAGGTCACCCTCCATCGGAATATCAAAATTCATAACTCTGTTTCTGTTCTTCTGAATATAAATTTTTTCCCAAATAGTCAGCTCGTTTGTATTTTCTAACTGTTTTAATAATTTAGTGTCTGAATTTATATTATGTTTTTCAGACCAAACATGAGCAGCAACTGCAGATTTTTCAATTTCTCCATTTTTAATATTTCTTATGTGTTCTTAGGTTCTAATTTTTAGGTTTCTTTTTGTTTTCCCTATATATATCTTTTCACAACCCATGCATTCAATTTGATATATTCCTGAATATATCAAATTGAATGCATGGGTTGTGAAAAGATATATATAGGGAAAACAAAAAGAAACCTAAAAATTAGAACCAAAGAACACATAAGAAATATTAAAAATGGAGAAATTGAAAATCTGCAGTTGCTGCTCATGTTTGGTCTGAAAAACATAATATAAATTCAGACACTAAATTATTAAAACAGTTTAGAAAATACAAACGAGCTGACTATTGGGAAAAAAATTTATATTCAGAAGAACAGAAACAGAGTTATGAATTTTGATATTCCGATGGAGGGTGACCTTGTTTGGAGGTTCTTTGGCCAACCACAGGATGGAGCTGACATCGACATCCAGGTGGTGCAACATAATGCAACATAAATAAAACCAGTCTGGGAAAGCTGAAGATAAAACAGAGAATTGTTTTGAAACATGTCCAAGAACAAATCAACATTAATATTGAGGTAAGATGTCCAGACCAAAAATAATATAATTAAAATAACCTCAAAATATAACTTCCTAAAATTAAATATTAATTAGAACTGAATATATTCAAACTATTAGATAGAATTACACAATACAGAGATGAATGGATGGACCACACAATAGAATGGATAACAATAGAATTCCGAAACAGATTCTTCATTACAAACCACTAGAACAAAGAAATGTTGGAAGACCCAGTGAAAGATGGATAGACCAATTCTAATATCAGATTGGAACAGACCAGCAGGTCTAATCCTTGATGATGATGATGATGATGACAATCTCACACTACATCCTACACTCTTCTCTGTACACAATACAAATACACATCATCAATGAAAAGTAGTGCATAAATTGAAAGTAGACCACATTAATAATCCCATCTATCTGACTAGTGCAGAACCCGAAGAACAAAAAGTGGAGTAAGTGGATTTGAACAAAAAACACACACCCACACACTCAAAATATGTATTATGCATGTATTTTATGCTCAGGATTTGACAATAAAGCTATTTGTCTTCTAGCTACCCAATATTTATCAACAATGTCTGAATGCACATTCAAAACTTGGCACAATTTTAAGTTGAATTATTATAGGAAAAATCAGTATGATATTTAATTTAAGATTTCAATAATTTTAATTTTAATCTTATGATTTTAAGTATTTCATGAGGAAATGTGAAATGAGGAAATTATGGAAGAGTTTAATGTAGAACTCATTCTCCACCACATACAAAACTACCAGAACAACTGGAAAGCATATCTTCAATGAATGCCATCTCACAGAATTCCAAAAGCCATGCTTCATTACTGCTACCAAGGCAAAAGATCGCTGGGACATCAAAAAAGCACTGGATGGAATATTTCTTTTTGAGACCGTAACAAGCCACATGGCCTAATACTTGCATGGATGATGATGACCACTCATCATATCATCAGAGCAATGTAACTTCGTATATCCAGGTGCACCAACCTAAGAAATTAAATACAATTCTGCCAATGTCAGGGGAGAAAGCCAGAAATGTCATAAAAGACATCTTGGTGGCATTAAAAAAATCAAATCAAATCAAGAACCAACATGTTCAATGCCGTACTCACTAAGGTCTTTCATTGGTCTTTATCCTCAGCCAGCCGAGTTCAGTTCACATCTCCAATTAAAGTTACCTAAAATCCATCTAAATATTATCCTCCCACCCATCTATAGATCTTCCTAATTATCTCTTCTCCAAGGATTTCCCATTAAAAATTGTCTTCATCTCAAAAAAAAAAAATCTCCATATTCTAAAGGAAGGAAATTTGATCAATATTATAAGAAAATTTACTTACCAAATGGACTGAAAAGTTTTGTGATATCTGAAGTTTTCCAGTCTTTTGGAAAACTGATAAAGAAAACGTGATTTCTGGGCAATTCAGCTGTAAAACAGATATTAACAATTAGAATAATATTCATGTTAAGAGTTGTGAAAAAATTTAATATATAACATTATACAGTGCAAAAAGATTATCCATTTGTGGAGGTTCTAATTTACCGGGTCGCAGTGCAGGTATCTCATCTCCCATCAAGTGACAATTCCACTATTCGCTTAGATGTGACTATTGCTCTGTATATCAATGGTTTCAAACAATACGGTTTGTTTATGATGCACTGTGTTGTTTCAATGTCTTTTTTTACATGAATGTGTGTTTACACACACACACACACACACATATATATATATATACACACAATATGTACATGAAATACAGAAAATATTGTGTGAAAAACAATGAAAATTCCAGAACGAATTTCCAAGTAGTCATGTGCCTAATGCGAATACAATAGGAAGTTTCGCCAAAACATTCAGATAGACACATTAGAGGAAACATGTTCTTAACAGAAGAAAAATTAGATATGATAGGACAGAGATCGGAGGACACACCACAAAAATCTCTTGGCATTTGGAACAGTAGTAAGTTACAAGTCCATTTGTCGGGCATCAAAATTACTTTAATTAAAGCCATTCAGAATTCGTGTTAGTTCAAAAATTAAAAGAACAAGATCCCAATAAGAGGTTGTGAGCTGGATAAGTACAAATTTATATTATAATTTAAAAGGAAAATTTCTATACTAAATGCTTCAGTGCTGGGAGATTGGTAGATCTGCTAGCTGCAGATAAGTTCCTAGTACCTGCATACAATAAAAATTAGAATCTCCATTTTTGTATAATTTATTCACACTATATTAGGTGAAACTATAATATACCATACCTACTGTTATATTTAGTTTTTATAATAAATTACAATAGAAATTGACATTATGTGGTTCTTCTTAATAAATAAGGCAAACCCGGAGACATCTTACCTCGTAACTTTTTGTGTTTTATTTGAATATGTTTTGATATACCATGTATACCATCATCAGCTTTTCCAGTCTGTTGAATTTTATGTTGTCAGTCCTGAATGTTGGCTTCCACTCCCTCTTTTGGCTGACTGAAAAACTTGTAAATCAAATCTTTTTCCTGAGGAATTTCAAAATTCAAAATCCCATTTTTGTTCTTCTGTGTGTAAATCTTCTCCCAAACGGTGAGCTCTTTTGTATTTTCCAACTCACTGTTTGGGGGAAGATCTACATTAATCCAATCTTCATTCTTCATTACATGTATCCAGCCATAGTTGATGACACAAATCCATTGCATACTTATACTGCAAGTTGCAATAGGGCTGCATTTGAACATGCAGCTTATACGGGCATTCAAGGCGAGTATCCATGAGGTTAAAAGAAAGAGATATAGGAAAGACAGAAATGAACTCTTAAGCCTCGAATACTCCAATACCATCAGGGTCAAAGAAAACACTCAAGGGAGACTGGATAGGAAAGTAGAAAGAGGGATCTGGTACTAGAAAAGGAAGAAATACCAGATTGGTATATAACCCACCAAGCTGACCAGTGCTATCCCTTTGGTTCATATTGCATAAACAACATGTAAACAGCTGCACCACGAGAAGGTAGGGTTTGGACGCTGGGTTATTGTCCAGGTTGGTTCCTGTAAGCTTCCAATCTAGAAAGAATTAGAGGGTCTCCTCCCTGTTAAAAACAATAGCCCTTTCACAGCCGGAGAAGATCTACATATAGAAGCTTTTTATAAGATTCATGATGTGTTCCGTTGAGGTATTATTCAAAATTAAAATAGAAACACCAGTTTTGAATCCTGCCGATGATGGGACAAGTCCCGAAAGCGCTACAGTTAAATAATTAATTAAGTTGAGGAGACGGACCTTTCAGGTGAATATTCCATAATTTTATATTTTAATTTTACATATAGAAGAACAAAAATATGATTATGAATTTTGAAATTCCCAGGGGAAAAGATTTGATTTACAAGTTCTTCGGTCAGCCAAAAGAGGGAGTGGCAACATCCAGGGCCGACAATGTAAAACTCAACAGTGTGGAAAAGCTGATGATGGTATATCAAAACATGTTCAAATAGAACACAACAAATTATGAGGTAAAATGACTCCCCCTCCATGGTATCTTTACCTTGTCGTGGTGGAGTGGCTTGCATGCTTAAATGATCCTGAGAGCTATGCCGGCGGTAGCATTGCTGCCGATAGGGTTACCCATGCCGGACTGGTCGAAGGTGATAAGCCAGACGAAAAAAGTACCTTGGGCGAAAGAGTGACGATCTTTCACCGTAAAAATACAACCGTCAAGAAATGCGGACATGGGTTCATCTGGGGTAAAATTTTCCGGAGGTCAAATAGTCCCCCATTCGGTTCTCCGGGCGGGGACTACTTCAGGGAACCCATGCCAAAGGCTCAAACACAGGGACATGTTCCTAGGAACATGGAATGTTAGGACTTTATACAATAGCGGGGCACTAGAGATATTAACGCGGGAATTGGATAAATCGCCCTTGGATATAGTCGCTTTACAGGAAGTTAGGTGGCCAGGAGAAGGTAGTCAGGAATCAGGAAGCTTTGCATTATACTATGGGGGTGCAGAAAGACCTGCATTTGGAACGGGTTTTTTAGTCAGAAGGAGGATCCTATCCGCTATCCGAGATATTAAGTTTGTTAGTGATAGGATATCATACATAATTCTAAAGGGTAAACGACATGATTTTATAATTGTAAATGTACATGCCCCCACAGAAGATAAAGATGACAAGATCAAGGATGAGTTCTATGAAGAATTAGAATGCTTATTTGATAGCCTTTCACGATATCATATGAAAATTGTCTTAGGAGATTTTAATGCAAAAGTGGGGCGGGAAGATATATTCAAACCAACAATAGGCAAATTCAGTCTTCATGAAGATAGTAACGACAACGGGGTTAGATTAGTCACATTTGCCACATCAAAGAATCTCATTGTTAAGAGCACAACATTTCAGCATAAGGATATTCATAAATACACCTGGACGTCCCCAGATGGAGAAACTCGGAACCAGATAGATCATGTATTAGTGGATAAACGCTGGCACAGTAGCATCATTGATGTTAGATCAGTTAGAGGGACAGACTGCAATTCGGATCATCATCTGGTCAGAGTGAAAATCAGACAACGGCTATCGCTTATGAGAGGAACGAACGCTAAAGATGATTCTGTAAAATATGAATTAAAAAACTTGAAAAATGATGAAATGCGGCAAGAATACCAAATCAAAATTGCTAATAGATTTGAAGTACTGGAATCTTCAGATGACAATGTGGCAAACGAAGAAGAAACTGATATAAATAAAGAATGGGAGGCTATAAGAGATACTATTAAATTGTCAGCATCAGAAAGCATTGGTTGTTTAAAAAAGAGGCAAAACAAGAAATGGTTTGATGAGGAATGTGCCGACATTGTAAAGAAAAGAAAGCTAGCAAAAATGAAATGGTTACACGAGCCAAATGAGGTAAATTTAGAGCAATTGGGTAGTGTTAGACGGGAAACCACCAAGTTACTAAAGAGTAAAAAGAGGGAATATTTGAGAGAGAAGATTAATGATCTTGAAATGAATGCAAAAAATAGGAACATTAGAGAATTATATCAGGGAATTAGTATAGAGAAGAAGGGGTTTCAGGCTAGAACAAACATAATTCGGAATGAAAATGGGGATATGATTGCAGATTCTAGGAGTATATTAAATAGATGGAAAGGTTACTTTAATCAGCTATTAAATGTACATACAGAACAGGACATTGAGGAGGATAAGTTACAGACAGCAGAAATGCTAGTCGCAGAGCCAAGTGCATTAGAGGTTGAAATGGCGATTGAAAAATTGAAGATGTATAAAGCATCAGGTTCAGATGAGATCCCAGCAGAACTGATAAAATCAGGGGAGAAAAATTGATGGACAAGATACGCTGGTTGCTTAGTATGATTTGGGAAAAAGAAGCTCTTCCAGATGAATGGAAGGAATCAATTATCGTACCAATTTATAAGAAAGGAGATAAAACTGATTGCAACAACTATAGGGGCATCTCATTACTTTCAACTTCGTACAAAATTCTAACAAATATATTAGTAAGCAGACTTACTCCCTATATTGATGACATTCTAGGAGATCATCAATGTGCATTTAGAAGAAACAGGTCTACAACAGATCAGATTTTCAGTATAAGACAGATTTTAGAGAAGAAATGGGAATATAATGGTACTGTACATCAACTATATGTAGACTTCAAAAAAGCATATGATTCAATTAAGAGGGAGAAGTTATATAGTATCCTGCTGGAGTTCGGAATTCCTAAAAAGTTGGTTAGACTTATACGAATGTGTCTAAATGGCTCAAAGAGTAGGGTGCGTGTAGGCAAACAGTTTTCAGACACTTTTGAAATCCAGAATGGGTTGAAGCAAGGAGATGCACTATCTCCTCTACTATTTAATTTTGTACTAGAGCATGCCATTAAATCTTTAGAGAATGAGGAAGGCTTACAACTCAATGGTATTAATAAGCTGTTAGTTTATGCTGATGATGTAGTACTACTGGCCGATAGCGAGGAGATACTAAAGGCCAACACGCACACACTATTGAGTAACACTAAGAAATTAGGACTGGAAGTAAATATCAGTAAAACTAAATATATGGTCACACGTAGAAATTCAGTATATAATGGAAATGGACAGCTAATGACAAATGAGGGAAATTTTGAGGAAGTGGCTGAATTCAAATACCTAGGAACAATAATCACAAATAGGAATGAGATGCACAAAGAAATTAAACATAGGCTCAATTCTGGAAATGCATGCTATTATGCATTGCAGAGACTTTTGATGTCCCAACTCCTTTCAAAAAACGTTAAGCTGAAAATATATAAAACTATTATTCTACCAGTTATATTATATGGGTGCGAAACATGGACTCTTACTTTAAGGGAGGAAAGGAGATTACGAGTATTTGAGAATAAAGTTCTTAGGAAAATTTTTGGACCAAAGAGAGATGAACAGACAGGTGAATGGAGAAGACTACATAACAATGAACTACATGGTCTTTATAGGAAGCCAGATATAATAAGAACAGTTAAGTCTCGTAGACTGCGATGGGCAGGACATGTTGCACGTATGGGGAATGAAAGACGTGCATGGAAGCTTCTTGTAGGAAAGCCAGAGGGAAAACGCCCAGTTGGTAGGCCAAGAATGAGGTGGGAGAACAACATTAACTATGATTTGTGGGAAGTAGATTATACAGGGAATGATTGGAAAGCATTAGCTCAGGATAGGGATGTATGGAGAGCTTATGTCCGTGCGGCCATGAACCTTCGGGTTCGATAGTGCCAGTGAGTAAGTAAGTAAGTAAGTAAGTAAAATGACTCCAGATTCACCTTATATATCTAGTTTTCTAGTTTAAAAAAATTGTTTGAAACTAATTAAACAAAATGTTTCCTCTTCAGAACACGATAGCAAACACACCATCCCTTCCATCTTTTTTACTTTATTATATACCTAGACTCAGATCTAGCAGATGAAAATATCTATTTTCATAACAGACTAGTAAAGATCTACATAAAATATAACTTACTTATCATTCTATACATTTAAATTTTAAATATTTTAAACTTAAAAAAGTGTTAAAAGAATGAAACCAAAACAACAGAAATTTAAAATTCCTGGGAAAATGTGATTTGGAGTTTTATTGGTCTATCAACAGATGGAGGAGGAAATACTGAATTACCGATGACAAAACAACAGTCACATACAATTGAACTATTATAGGAAACATCACTATGAGGTTTAATTTAAAATAAAATTCTTTTCACCTCACCTCGTATCCTGTCTTCTAATTAGACCGGTTTCATAACCTTAGTGGTTTCGTCTTGTTCTACTTCATGAAATTAGGCCTTTTGACCTGTTTTCACATCAAGTAGGATTTAATGAATCTTCCCATCTAGTAAATGGATGACCAACACTTCTATGTCCTATTGATTTGCATTTTAATAACAGCTGAAGGATTCTATCTGTAGGCATTCTTTTAACATGTTCATACCAGTTGTTTCTCATGTTGTCAATTCTATTTGTTAAATTAAAAATATTTAAGTCTTTTCTAATATCATTTCTTTTTCTGTCCGAAACTGTCATACCTGCTACTGAACTTCATTTCTGCAGTTTCTATTTTTCTTCTGTGTGAATAGTTAAGAGTCCAATTTTTGCTTGCATATGTTAAGACAGGCACTGCCATGATTTTGTAAAATTTTAATTGTGTACTCCTTAAAGTTTTATTTTTCAGTGCCCATTTTATAGTGCCACACATTCTATAAAATTAATTAAATTTAATATTAATATCTTCCTTCTGGCAGTGCATCCTAAATAATTGAAATTGTTCACCTGTTGTATTGTACTATTATTAATGTTGATTTTCCACCTCATATGGTATTTCCCGTTGAATGCCATTACTTTTGATTTAGTAGTTTCATCTTCAGTAATTACATGACCGATGTTCTGTCATCCAGAAGCACTGCTTCTTACTCCATCTGTTGGTGAACCGATGAACCTCCCAATCAAATTAACTTCCCCTAGAATTTCAAAATTCGGTGATTTGATTGGCTGTTCATTGGTCCACAATTAGATGGAGTAAGAATCAGTGCTCATGGACAACAGAACATCGGTAGTGTAATTACTGAAAATGTAACCACTAAGATTACAAAACTGAACAGGATATGAGGTAAGGTGAAAAGAATTTTATTTTAATTTTTTAATCATATACAAATTGATGATGGAGGATTATTAGCCTCCAAAACTGGCCTAAAAAGAAGACAAAATATGAGGTGAGGTCTAATTTAATAATATTATTTTGCAACTACAGTTTATATGACATTTCATGAGAAATTTCTAGTTTGTTAAAGATAATAAAACTGGCCTAAAAAGAAGACAAAATATGAGGTGAGGTCTAATTTAATAATATTATTTTGCAACTACAGTTTATATGACATTTCATGAGAAATTTCTAGTTTGTTAAAGATAATATTTAATTTTTTTTACTTTTGTAGATCTTGAATATATCTCTTTCATATTTATTTTTAATGATTCTTTTTACTGATGTGAAAGTAAAATATCAAACATGATTTCATTTTATGTAATAATAGACACACTTTTATAATACAAAAATCTATTTTGCAACAAAAGTAGATAAATATAATCACTTACGATCTTTCCCACCAGATTGATAAAAGGTGAATCTTGTACTTTCAAGAGAAATAGTCTGCAATAAAATACAAAATAAGCAGTTATCTCCAGAATAATATTACTATTAATATTATAAAGCATTTGGTCATAATTTTGCAGAATCATTTACATGGAATTTGTTGAAGAAATTTTATCATCTGATTAGACACAATTGTGATTTGTACAACTAATTGTAACACAAAATCAACATATATATTCCTCGGGTAATTATTCACATCCCTCCATGGTATCTTTACCTTGTCGTGGTGGAGTGGCTTGCATGCTTAAATGATCCTAAGAGCTATGCTGGCGGTAGCATTGCGGCCAATAGGGTTACCCATGCCGGACTGGTCGAAGGTGATAAGCCAGACAAAATAAGTACCTTGGTCGAAAGAATGACGATCTCTCACCGTAAAAATACAACCGTCAAGAAATGCGGACATGGGTTCTACTGGGGTAAAATTTTCCGGAGGTCAAATAGTCCCCCATTCGGTTTTCCGGGCGGGGACTACTTCAGGGAACCCATGCCAAAGGCTCAAACCTAGGGACATGTCTCCTAGGAACATGGAATGTTAGGACTTTATACAATAGCAGGGCGCTAGAGTTATTAACCCGTGAATTAGATAAATCACCCTTGGATATAGTTGCTTTACAGGAAGTTAGATGGCCAGGAGAAGGTAGTCAGGAATCAGGAAGCTTTGCATTATACTACGGGGGTGCAGAAAGACCTGAATTTGGAACGGGTTTTTTAGTCCGAAGGAGGATCTTATCCGCTATCCGAGATATTAAGTTTGTCAGTGACAGGATATCATACATAATTCTAAAGGGTAAACGGCATGATTTTATAATTGTAAATGTACATGCCCCCACAGAAGATAAAGATGACAAGACGAAGGATGAATTCTATGAAGAATTAGAATGCGTATTTGATAGCCTTTCACGGTATCATACGAAAATTGTCTTGGGAGATTTTAATGCAAAAGTGGGGCAGGAAGATATATTCAAACCAACAATAGGCAAATTCAGTCTTCATGAAGATAGTAATGACAATGGGGTTAGATTTGTCACCTTTGCCACATCAACAAGAATCTCATTGTTAAGAGCACAACATTTCAGCATAAGGATATTCATAAATACACCTGGATATCTCCAGATGGCAAAACTCGAAACCAGATAGATCATGTATTAGTGGACAAACGCTGGCACAGTAGCATCATTGATGTTAGATCAGTTAGAGGGACAGACTGCAATTCGGATCATCACCTGGTCAGGGTGAAAACCAGACATCGTCTGTCGCTAATGAGAGGAACAAAGGCTAAAGATGATTCTGAAAAATTTGATTTAAAAAACTTGAAAAATGATGAAATGCAGCAAGAATACCAAATTAAAATTGCTAATAGATTTGAAGCACTGAAATCTTCAGATGACAATGTGGCAAATGAAGAAGAAACTGATATAAATAAAGAGTGGGAGGCTATAAGAGACACTATTAAATTGTCAGCATCACAAAGCATTGGTCACTTAAAAAAGAGGCAAAACAATAATGGTTTGATGAGGAATGTGCCGACATTGTAAAGAAAAGAAAGCAAGCAAAAATGAAATGGTTACATGAGCCAAATGAGGTAAATTTGGAGCAATTGGGTAGTGTCAGATGAGAAACCACAAGGTTACTAAAGAGTAAAACGAGGGAATATCTGAGAGAGAAAAGATTAATGATCTTGAAATGAATTACAAAAATAGAAACATTAGAGAATTATATCAGGGAATCAGGATAGAGAAGAAAGAGTTTCAGGCTAGAACAAACATAATTAGGAATGAAAATGGGGATATGATTGCAGATTCCAGGAGTATATTAAATAGATGGAAAAGTTACTTTAATCAATTTTAAATGTACATACAGAACAGGATATTAAAGAGGATAATTTACAGACAGCAGAAATGTTAATCGTAAAACCAAGTGCATTAGAGGTTGAAATGGTGATAGAAAAATTGAAGCTGTATAAAGCATCAGGTTCAGATGAGATCCTAGCAGAACTGATAAAATCAGGGGGAGAAAAATTGATGGACAAGATACGCCAGTTGCTTAATATGATTTGGGATAAAGAAGCTCTTCCAGATGAATGGAAAGAATCAATTATCATACCAATTTATAAGAAAGGAGATAAAACTGATTGCAACAACTATAGGGGCATCTCATTACTTTCAACTTCGTACAAAATTCTAACAAATATATTAGTAAGCAGACTTACTCCTTACATTGATGAGATTCTAGGAGATCATCAATGTGGATTTAGAAGAAACAGGTCTACAACAGATCAGATTTTTAGCTTAAGACAGATTTTAGAAAAGAAATGGGAATATAATGGTACTGTACACCAACTATATGTAGACTTCCAAAAGGCATACGATTCAATTAAGAGGGAGAAGTTATATAGTATCCTGCTAGAGTTCGGAATTCCTAAAAAGTTAGTTAGACTTATACGAATGTGTCTAAATGGCATAAAGAGTAGGGTGCGTGTAGGCAAACAGCTTTCGGATACATTTGAAATCCAGAATGGGTTGAAGCAAGGAGATGCACTATCTCCTCTACTATTTAATTTTGTACTAGAGCATGCCATCAAATCTTTAGAGGATGAAGAAGGCCTACAACTCAATGGTATTAATAAGCTGTTAGTTTATGCTGATGATGTAGTATCACTGGCCGATAGCGAGGAGATACTAAAGGCCAACACGCACACACTACTGAGTAACACTAAGAAATTGGGACTGGAAGTAAATATCAATAAAACTAAATATATGGTTACACATAAGAAATACATTATATAATGGAAATGGACACCTAATGACAAATGAGGGAAATTTTGAGGAAGTGGCTGAATTCAAATACCTAGGAACAATAATCACAAACAGGAATGAGATGCACAAAGAAATTAAACATAGGCTCAATTCGGGAAATGCATGTTATGCATTACAGAGACTCTTGACTTCCCAACTCCTTTCAAAAAACATTAAACTGAAAATATATAAAACTATTATCCTATATTACCAGTTATATTATATGGATGCGAAACATGGACTCTTACTTTAAGGCAGGAAAGGAGATTACGAGTATTTGAGAATAAAGTTCTTAGGAAAACTTTTGGACCAAAGAGAGATGCACAGACAGGTGAATGGAGAAGACTGCATAACAGTGAATTACATGGTCTTTATAGGAAGCCAGATATAATGAGAATAGTTAAGACTCGTAGACTGCGATGGGCAGGACATGTGGCACGAATGGGGAATGAAAGACATGTATGGAAGATTCTTGTAGGAAATCCAGATGGAAAACGCCCAGACCAAGAATGAGGTGGGAGAATAACATTAACTATGATTTGAGGGAAGTAGATTATACAGGGGATGATTGGAAAACATTGGCTCAGTATAGGGATATATGGAGAGCTTATGTCCATGCAGCCATGAACCTACGGGTTCGATAGTGCCAGTGAGTTAGTAAGTAAGTAATTGTTCACATACTGCAACAATAATTTGTGAAAGTGGTGTATTCATGTAACCTTTTTTGTTGTTTAAATTTCTTCAATTTCTTCTTTATTATGTCTTCATCAAAACCATTCATGTTAGCTATGTGTACAATACGGTATATATTCATCCTCAAAATCCTCTACATTAAGTGGAATTATTTTAAAATACAATAGGAAGTAACATTAACAGCTTTATGGTGAAATTAAATGTTGCTTACCTCTCCTCATATAAATCTTCTAAGTAGATCGTGATTTCGAGACCATAACAGTCTCATCTTCAGTACTTTTTTGGTGACTGATGTTATGTCGATCGGAAGAAGAAGAATTTCTTGCGATCGACATAATATCAGTCGCCAAAATAGTACTGAAGATGAGACTGTTATGGTCTCGAAATCACGATCTACTTAGAAGATTTATATGAGGAGAGGTAAGCAACATTTAATTTTACCATAAATTAAACCTCATAGTGATTAATTCCTATAAAAGTTAAATTAAGAGGTTTGTTTAATAATTAATATATTTTGTCTGTTCATTCTTACCTCTTAGAGTTGTTTTTGACAAACATATCTCATAGTCAGCTATTACAGACTGAATTTTCTCATGTTGTTGGCCCTGATTCTTGATTCCTGCTCTCTTTGCCTCTGGTCCAATGAATTTACTGATGAGGTTCCTTTCTTTGAAATTCCCACAAAAAGGAACCTCATTAGTAAATTCATTGGACCAGAGGCAAAGAGAGCAGGAATCATGAATCAGGGCCAACAACATGAGAAAATTCAGTCTGTAATCGCTGACGATGAGGCTAAGAAGCTCTGAAACATGTTCGACAAAAACAACTCTAAGAGGTAAGAATGAACAGACAAAATGTTATAATTATTAAGTGGAATATTTATTAATCTATGTAACAGATTGTTGAAAATTGCATGTTTATGTGAAACATAATTAAATCCTGAAGATTTTATGTAGTTATCAGTATGAGTGTCTTTTCTATAAACATTAAATCCAGTTCTTTGCAGTTACTCATTTCTTATTAGGTACAAGTCTAAAGTTCTGTGTTAAAAAACATAGATGTATAAGGTAAGAAGAATTCATGATTCATTTGATTCTTATTAAGAAAACCTCATAATGTATAAATTCCCAAATTTTTTATATTAAATATATGGCATTATTTTTATATATTAAATCTGGGAATTTTTAACATTATGAGGTTCAATTAATAATAATTAAATGAATCATGATTTTT
The DNA here is from genome assembly GCA_030220185.1 of Diploptera punctata. Taxonomy (NCBI): domain Eukaryota; kingdom Metazoa; phylum Arthropoda; class Insecta; order Blattodea; family Blaberidae; genus Diploptera; species Diploptera punctata. Next base: position 974,040 of record JASPKZ010004937.1, on the reverse strand, counting down.
TCTTACCTCATACATCTATGTTTTTTTAAACAGCTGACGATGACGACAAAGTGTCGCCGATACTGCAGTGCTGTGTTTAAAAAAACATAGATGTATGAGGTAAGAAAAAATCACGATTCATTTAATTATTATATGGCATTATATTTAAATTCTTCTTCTTCTACCTTTCATGTGATAGACCTAGTGGTCTGTTACGGTCTCAATCCAACGTTTGAAGGGTCTGCCGAAAGATTAATGTTGGGAAGTAAACATTATGAGGTTATATTATTAATAGTGAGTGGAGAACATATTTTTAACGACTCACCTCATTTGAAATTGTATGAGGTGAGTCGTTAAAAATATGTTCTCCGCTCAGTATTAAAAATATATGACAGTTTATATATTAAATTTGGGAATTTTTAACATTATGAGGTTCAATTAATAAGAATTAAATGAATCGTGATTTCTTCTTACCTCATACTAAAAAATTGACAGTCATGAAAACAGCTAACGATGACGACAATGGGTCGTCGATACTGCAGTGCTGTGTTAAAAAAACATAGAAGTATGAGGTAAGAAGAAATCACGATTCATTTAATTCTTATATATGACAGTTCATCTGCTCCATAGTCTTCAAGGATTTGTGAACTCGAATCTAACTTCATACATCTGATACTGCGCTGTTGTGTTTAAAAAGAACATAGATGTATGAGGTAAGAAGAATTCACGATTCATTTGATTCTTATTAAGGAAACCTCATAATGTTAAAATTTCCAAATTTATTCCAAAGGTCCCGGGTTCGAGTCTCGGTCTAGGCGAAAATTTTTCTCTTCAAATATTATTATATTGAATCTAACTATACACAATAAGTTTTATTCCAAGATTCATAGACTGCATTTGTGCTACAATAACTAAAGGACTAAGCATTTTAAGTCTCTATGTTCATAAATAGTAAATAATTCTCAGGCAGATATCACATGTAAGGTCCACGATATATTTATATAAAACTTTTATATTTCATTTTCTATGTTTTGTTTTTTTTAAAATGGTTGTAAGACCTTAAAGAAAAAAAAAATCCCAAGATACTATTAATCCTTATAAACCCTCAAACTGCATTTGTGTTATTTAAAATTTTTGAGAACAATTTATTAAAATAAGAATCAAATGAATTGTGAATTCTTCTCATACATCTATGTTTTTTAACATAGAATTGCAGTATCGGAAAAAAAATCTTTTCCATCTTCAGCTGTTTTCATGACTCTCAAATTTTTCTTTTGCCAATAATTTTCTAGACTGCCATATAGTGTACTTTTGAAGAAGTAATTTTCTAAAGTGCCATCTGGTGTACTTTTGAAGAACTTTGTAATCAAACTTGGTTTGTCCGGAACCTCGAAGTTCATGGTTCTAGTATGGTTTTTTTTTAATGTATGTCTTCCCAAACTGTTAATTCCAAAGGTTTAGATAGATGTTTCAAAAGTTATGCTTCTTTTTCAATTCTATGATTCTCTAATAAACTATGTGCCACTATAGCTGATTTTTCATTTCACCACACCATTTTTTATGTTTCTAAAGTGTTCTTTTTTTGCGAGTGTCTAAGTTCCTTTTTGTTTTTCCTATATACACTTTATTGCAATTAATTTGATAAAGTTGATTTCTGGATTGCAAAGATTGCAATAAAGCATACATATATATAGAAAAAAAAAGGAACTTAGACACTCGCAAAAAGAACACTTTAGAAACATAAAAATGGTGACATTTTAAAATCAGCTATAGCAGCACATAGTTATTAGAAAATCATAGATTTGAAAAAGAAGCAAAACTTTTGAAACATCTATCTAAACCTTTGGAATTAACAGTTTGGGAAAAGATATACATTCAAAAAAACCATACTAGAACCATGAACTTCGAGGTTTGATTACAAAGTACTTCAAAAATACACCAGATAGCACTTTAGAAAATTACTTCTTCAAAGTACACCAGATGGCACTCTAGAAAATTATTGGCAAAAGACGAAAGTCATGAAAACAGTTGAAGATGGAAAAGATGTTTTTTTCCGATACTGCAGTTCTGTATTAAAAAACATAGATGTATGAGGTAAGAAGAATTCATGATTCATTTGATTCTTGTTAAGGTAACCTCTTAATGTAAAAATTCCCAAATTTATTATATTAAATTATTTAAAAAAAGTATGTTCTCCACTCACTATTAATGATATAACCTCATAATGTTTACTTCCCAATATTAACTTAAATATAAAAAACTTACTTGTTTACATAAGGCTTTAGAAGAGAGGATGATGAACGCACTGGATATGTTTCAGGTTTCTGTAACGAACCTGAAAAATAGATAAAAATAAATTCAAAGTTAACATCTCTGTAGAGCCAAGGCTGAATAAAGTGGTTGCCTTCACTAGCTAGGTCAGCCATGGCAGTACAGAGGTTAAGTTCCTTGCCTCTTGTCCTGAGGGTGATGGATTCAAACCAAGCCTGAGTCGATGGACTTTTAGGATGACAGAATCCTAGGAAGTCCACTGGGAGAGACTTTTAAGCCATGGGTTTAGAGTCTGAAGATTTTCAGGCTCGTAAATAAACCTGAACCCTAAATTAGTGCCTCTGAGGAAAATTTAACTGACTTTCACCATCTAAGTAATACTTTTTTATTATTCATTTCATACATCTCAATGATGGATAAATCCTATTTGAAGAGAAAAAATATACACTCACACTGGGACTCAAACCCAGGACCTTTTGGCTTTCTAGGCCAATGCTCTACCGACTGAGCCATCTGGGCGAGTTCCAATCTAAATGCAAATTTTTCTCTTATATACGTTGTCAATTCCCGTGCACCAAATGCTATGAAACCTTTGCTTCTATCTTTGCAAATGTATAATTTTTTATAATTTCTACCTGTGTATAATTTTTTTTCTTCAAATATGATTTATCCATCATTGAGATGTATGAAATGAATAATAAAAACATTGAAAGAAGCTGTACTGGATTTACAATATAATGCAAATTTCCCAAATAAATGTCTTCTTAATAAAGAATCCACCATTTGCAAATATAGAAGCAAAGATTTCATAGCATTTAGTACATGGGAATTGACAATGTATATAAAATTTGCATTTATATTGGAACTCATCCAGATGGCTTAGTCGGTAGAGCATTGGCCTAGAAAGTCAAAGGTCCTGGGTTCGAGTCCCAGTCTCAGCGTATAATTTTTTCTTCAAATATTAATACTTTAATAGTCTATTAGAAGTCTAATTGAGCAAATATAAAGATGACATATCCTTCACTGGCATCTTTAGGGAAATAAGTAACTAAATTAAGCTAGGTCAAGAAACTCCCTGTAATGGAAACATCCATGTCTCTATGTAGGGATGTACAGGGTATATACTGATATTCACTAGCTAGCATATGACATGTCCGTGTACCAACAGTCCTGGAATATTAAATTAATATTAAGAAGCTAAAGGTGTTACTATGATTGAAATAAGTAAATTAATGTACACAACTAAATTATTGTAATCAAATGGTAAGAGAAAAATTTATCCTGAACCGGGAATCGACCCCAAACCTTCAGCTTTCCGTGCTGATGTTCTATCTATTGAGCTAATTCAGGAATAGTCTATTAGATAAGAAGTGATCTATTAGTATCATGCCTGATATTAAGTTTTTTTTTTTTTGCTACATAAATGTGAATTTGAAGAATTAAAAGTTCAAAGTGACTTATTTTATCTTGAGTTTTCTTTTTCTCAGATTTGAAATGCAATATGAGTTCATTAGTATTGTTAGGTTTGGGAACAAATTTCTAAAAAAAATTGAATTGATTCTTTACAACTCGCTTCATATTTTGCTCTCTCATCTGGGACTACTTTTGAAGCTCATTACCAGCATTCTCAGAAAAAAGAAAACTGATTAGGACAACAGAATGCAATATATTTTGGATTTAGAAGAATGGAAAGAAATTAAATTAGTTCTTGTTCCAAAAGCAATTAAAAACATAGGAATCACACAAATTCAATTAATAAATTACAATCCATCCATCCAAAGGCTGATTGGCTCAAATTTGAGCTTTGGCCTCCCTTAACTTCTGCCTCCAATCATTTCTATTTTGCGCAGCAAGCCTCCAGTTGCAACACTTAAGTAGGTTTGCAGCATCTTCCTTAATACCATCCTCCCATCATTTTTTTCGGTCTTCCAACCTGTCTATTCCCCATAAAACTTGCAGTAAGCACCTTTTTGGTGCTCGGTCTGTTGAGAGCTCCATTGTAATTTCTTTAACTTAATAAAATTGACAAGGTCAGGTTCATTGTATTTGTCACACAGTTCTCTGTTGTATCGTATTACAATAGGAAGTAACATTAAATCCAGCTAACCCTAAATTCATTGATTACTTAAAATTCATAAAGCAGGTAACAATGAATAATGTATGTTTTCAAGTTTTAGCTCAGAAGGGAGTACTAGTTTCAAAATATTAATTGAGATTCAGTAGCATATTGCCATTCAAAGCTAGTGCGGTAATATCGCGGCAACCTGTTTCACTGCACAAGTTCACCCACATTCTAGATCAGTTTCGGGAAAATATTTAGTCCATGAGACGTCACTAAGAAGATTTCGTATTGGATTGTAATCTATTTGAATATCCACTGAGAATAATTATTACCTATGTGATTAGCCATTGCAATGTAACACAATCCTGTGATATATGCATCATATCCAGCTTCGTGATATTTCTCATTAACAGAACTGTACCCACATCCATCCATCTCACATTCTGAAACAAAATACATAAGGCACATGTTAATTAATGGTGGAGTACAAATAGCCATATGTAATTGAGTTTGTATTGTTTTAACATTCTTACCTCATATAAGGTAAGAATATTAAAAATACAAACTCAATTATTAAATTTAACCTTGCACCCGGGACATGAACCCTTTAACCACGCGATCTGCTACCAAAGATTACACCGTGTGTTGGTGCTGGATCAAACCGTTGTTGAATAGAAAACATAGAGTGCTCAAATTAAGATATCTTTGCCCAGGCCCATAAAAGGCAAAGATTAATTCAACTTTCCTTAATAAATTATCAAACATGTCATGTGTAGTAAGCTACAAGCCATAATCGTGGAAGCTTTAAGGAAAGAGGAACTCACACACGCTTGAGTAAGCTTTGGAATTTTACCTTCATATCTGACATAGGCTGGCTACTAAATAAATAGGCAAAAAGTAATTCAAATAGACAACTAAAGTTTAATGCGAGTCAAAAAGATAGTCAGATATAACATTGAAAATAAATTAATAAATAATTAATTTCACAAAGAAAATAATACTATCATTGATCATCTATATAAAAAAAATAATATTAAGAAACATACTTACATAGTTACATACACACTAGTCCAGCCTAGGGTTGGGGTACACGGTCCTTGCGGCCCCACCCTGGCCTAAAGGATTAATAAAGCAAACTAGCTCTTCTGAGCTATATTGACCAGACTCCGATGACAACTGAACAGATGATGATCTGATGTTAGAAAACACAGCCCTTTATGAGAGTTCACTAGGAGAGGGGAGTATGCGCAATAGCACACAGCGCGTACTAGGAAAGGAAGAGGTAGGTAGGGGAGCATTTGGCACTGTTCACAAAGATCACACACGAAATGGAGATGCAATGACGTATAGGTTGCACAGTATGACGTAATCCCTGTATCGAAATATTGATTTCGGTACAACCTCATAATGGACCGTTTTAAAATATTAAACGTTTTAATGTATGCTGACGATGTGGTTATTATTCAAGAAAATGAAAATAATTTGCAGTACTCTTTACATTAATTAAATCAGTTATGCCAAGAATATAATTTCAAAATATCAAAAGAAAAAACAAAAATAATGGCATTTTGGGGAAACGATCATATAAGATCAAAAATCGTAATAGACAACAAACCTCTGGAACAAGTAACAAATTTTAATTATTTGGGTTGTAATTTTACTATAAACACAAAAACTGAAAGAGACATACATATGAAACTGTCGAAATTTCAAATGATATGCAGAACTATACATAAAACATTCGCAGTTCCTGCATTACTTTATGGGAGCGAAACTTGAGTAAGGACCAAAAAATTGCAAAGTAGAATACAAAGTGCAGAAATGAACTTCCTTAGAAGAACAAAAGGCTGCACAAGATTGGATCGGATAAGGAATGAAGATATAAGAACAGAGTTAAATATATATCCATTGGATGAGAAAATCAGAGAATATAGAGAGAAATGGTTTATTAATTAAATAAAAATAAAACGTAGTTTTATTTGATTTTCATATTTATTATATAATTCAGTGACAGCTGTTTCGGTACACTGTACCTTCTTCAGACATGTTAAATTATGAATTGTGTTCCAACTGATCTAAGCAACAATACAACAATATTTATTTAAATTTTTTAATTTAACAAAGGGTTTACACATGTGGAAAGAATGAATGTATCAAGATTACCAAGAGCAGCATTCAACTACAAGCCAAGAGGTTCAAAGAATGTAGGAAGGCCAGTGAAAAGATGGACAGAACAACTGTGAGGCAGAACAGGCAATTTGCCTAGCCCGTGAAGTGAAGATGATGATGTTACTTCTTAATGATTTTAAAATAAATCAGACATATGTAAATACAACAAAACATCATTATATCCAAGAAAAAATTTAGTTTATGTGGAATGCTGATATCTGACACCAATCTATTGAAACACATTCATTTTCCTTTCCAGTTGAATAATTTAATTTCTCTAATTTTTTTAATGTTTCTAGAATATTTGTTTTTGACATTTCTGCATTTTTCTTTGATTTTTTGTTGTATTTTTTCTAAAACTTTTGCACTTTCTCTATTTTTTTTCAATTCTTTCATAATATTTTCTTTAATTTTTCTTATTTGCTCTCTTATCTAACATTTCTCTGTAATTTTCTTTTTCCTAATATTTGAATTTTTTAAAATATTTTTCTTGTAATATTTTCGCACTCTTATTAACGTTTCTAATTTCCCACATTGTCCTCTATTTTTTTTTCTGCATTTGTTGTCGTATTTTTTGGATTTTCTCTAAGATTTTTTTTTTGTATTTTTCTCTAATGAATGTGTCAGATTTTATGTTTGCTTCCCAAATTATAACAAATTAACTCACACTATCGGACCTGTAGGTTCATGACTGCATGGACATAAAGTCTCATATAACAGAAATTTAGAAAATTCAAACTATGCTAACCACCTATTCCAATTTAATCATTGTTTCGATCCAAATTTTGAAATTTTACATATTTGTGATAAGGGTAAGAAGTTAGATCTTTTGGAGGCTGTAGAAATTAATAAGTTTAAAAGTAGTAAAAAACTGTTAAATTCTCAACTTGATTTGAATGAATCCCCTTTGTTAAATTTAAAATTTAAATAAATATTGTTGTATTGTTGCTTAGATCAGTTGGAACACAATTCATAATTTGTTAACATGTCTGAAGAAGGTACAGTGTACCGAAACAGCTGTCACTGAATTATATAATAAATATGAAAATCAAATAAAACTACGTTTTATTTTTATTTAATTAATAAACTCTCCATTTATCCCTATCTTGAGCTAATTTTTTCCAATCATCTCCTGTGTAATCTACTTCCCTGAAATTATGGTTAATATTAATCTTCCACTTCATTCTTGGCCTACTTCTGGGCGCTTTCCCTCTGATTTTCCTACAAGTAGTTTTCAAGTCCCTCAATCATTCTCCATTTGTGTCACATGTCCTGCCCATTGCAGTCTACATGACTTAACTCTTCATATTATATCTGGTTCCCATAAAGATCACATAGCTTACTGTCACCTGTCTGTTCATCTCTTTTCCATATTGTGATGCATCGTAATAACATTTGAATTTTGCAAGCAAAGGCGAGAATAGTGGTTTCGCATTGGTAGAAATAGATTCGTAAGTCACTGACTCACAAGTCAAAAGACCCATGCAAATTACCGATGTGTTGAGATACCCCCGTTCCAAGGCTACTTTAAGCCTCGGTCTTCACTGTTGTGAAATTTCGATGGGCAAAAATTTCCATAATGGAAATGTCTCGTTCGAGCGAATAGAAATTTCTCTAATGTAAAATTAAATGTTTCTTACCTCTCCTCAAACAAATTTTCTAAGTTGATCGCGATTTCGAGACTATAACTGTCTCATCCTCAGAACTTTGTTGGCGACTGATGTTATGTCAATCGTATGAGATATTCTAGTCTTCTTCTTTCTTCCGATCGACATAACACCAGTCGCCAACAAAGTTCTGAGGATGAGACAGTTATAGTCTTGAAATCGCGATCAACTTAGAAAATTTGTATGAGGAGAGGTAAGAAACATTTAATTTCACCATAAATTAAACCTCATAGTAATTAATTCCTATATAAGTTAAAAATAGAAATTTCTCTCCCTATCCTATATAATCTGTGGCAATGGCAGAAAGCAAGTCAATTATGCTGTGGAAGCAATAGTGAGCAGCAATAGAAAAAAAACTACGGCATCAGAGACTGTAAAATAATTGTGAATAAATAAACATTAAAACAAGCCAAAGGTCCTGGGTTCAAACCCGTCTGAGCATATAATTTTTTCCTTCAAATATAATTTGTCCTTCAGTGAGAAGTATTAAATTAACAACAAAACATTGAAATAAGCCCTACTGGCTTTATAAAATAATGTTTAAATCCCAAATATATGTCTTCTTAAATAAGAAACCGCCATTTGCATGATCGAGAAAAGGTTCATAGCATTTGACACTCGGGAATTAACAATGTATAGGAGAAAATTTTGCATTTAGATTGGAGTGCTCAGGTAGCTCAGTTGGTAGAGCATTGGCATAGAAAGCCAAAGGTCCTGGGTTTAAACCCCAGTCTGAGCATATAATTTTTCTCTTTAAATATTAAAACAAGATTAATTATTGTAGCAATTTGTGAATGAACTGTCACTGATAGTTTATAGAATTAAATAAAGTTATTGAGGAGTTATTCGACATCATCTTGTGGTTTATATTAAGCCAAAACAACTTGAAGATGACCCTGTGGCCAATTGGTGGCAATATATTACCATAAGTTAAATGTAAGATGAATATTTCACTTACCTGCTGTAAACATCTTGAAGGGCTTCTCTGATAAAGTTTTATGGAGATGTTCAAGAACATTGGAATTTATTGACTCTTTGAAAACAGATGAAAAAGACATGTATTTAGTATCAAGAATATTTGGAAAGACACATCTAATAAGTTCCTTGAATTCAGAATAATCAGTTGGTAGAGGGAAGTAACACTGGTGCAATATGTGACAAATGTCAAGTAACATGTTGTGCCCAATCATCAGCTTCCCCTGCAACAAAGCACATGTCATATAGGCCAATTCACCAAATTTTTATGGGCATAAAAACCTGAGTATGGTAGTATTATATGGTAATATACAGTTTTAGTTGTAATGTAAACAAATATGATATATGGACTGTGTTTTCATTGGTCAAATAACTGTTTACCTTTAAGCATGTAAGAAAAATAGTTCGCTTTCTAACACTTGAAATTAATAAAATAAAAATTAAAAAATATATATTATCTAGCATGTGTGTATATAAGTTATATGAGATAATTTTAAAACATATAATTATAATTTAATAGATTAAATAAATAAGTATTTCTTTCAATTCGTAAATTAGTTGGTTAAAAATGAAACTGCAGAGGACTTCGGAGGACTGCAGGATACACACTACTAGATCACAAAAAAAATGAAGACATCTTAGAAGAATTACACATGGAACCTTTAGGAAACAAAATTTCTGATTATAAGTTCATCGAATGGAAGATCACAGAATATCCAAACAAATGTTAAACTATCAACCTGCAGGAAGAAGACCAGAACGTCCACTCAAAAGACTTTTGGATGGTGTTTCTCTTGAGGCCAAAACAGGTCAACAAATGGCCTAAATTCGTAAATGTACTATGATGATGATGGTGTTGATGATGAAAATGAGAGAGATCCTTCTCTCGAAAACTAGTTCCCGTTTTTGAAGAAACATAAAATATGAGGTAAGATGTTAAAAAATGACTCATTAATTTACGAATTAAGAATAGTCATAATATTATTTCCCATATTTAACTATGAATTTCTTTCAATGTTTTTATTCTTAATTTAATACTCCTCACTGAAGGACAAATTATATTTGAAGAGAAAAATATACGCTCAGACAGGGATTTGAACCCAGGACATTTGGCTTTCTATGCCAATGCTCTACCAAATGAGAAAGTCAAAGGTCCTGGGTTCAAACCCTGGTCTGAGCATATATTTTTCTCTTCAAATAAAATTTGTCCTTCAGTGAGAAGTATTAAATTAATAATAAAAATATCAAAAGAAGCCCTACTGGTTTATAAAGTAGTGTTTAAATTCCCAATAAATGTCTTCTTAAATAAGAAGTCACCATTTGAGTAATCAAGCAAATGTTTGTAGCATTTGGTTCTCGGGAATTAGCAATGTATAAGAGAAAAATTTGCATTTAGATTGAAGCTCAGGTAGCTCAGTTGATACAGCATTGGCACAAAAGTCAAAGGTCCTGGGTTTAAACCCCGGTCTGAACATATTTTTTTTTTCTTCCAAATATAAGTATTTTTTTGCTTAATTGTTACGCATGTGCAATACAGAATGATTTAGAATTTTAATTGTTTCCAATGGTTGCTTTTCCTATACAATTTTTGAGGCATCAAAAAGGAAAACCTTTGAAAAACAGAGAGACACAAATTATTTTAAATGTTTTCAAACAGTTTAATTAAAAATATCCCAAATCAGCCATTAAGGACATGGTGAAAGTAACAGCAGAATTTATATGTAAGTCAGCTTGAAGCATAAATAAAAGTATATGGAAAAATGAAAGCATGTAACGAATATGTAAATTTAAGGACAAAAATTAATGAAGATGGAAGTCATGATGATGAAATTAAAGAGAGGGTAAAATAAGGGCAAATATGTAATATCAAAATTAAATTGTGTTTTATGGGATCAGAATTAAAGTTCTAAAACAAAAACAAACTTTTTAAATACAATAATAAGGAGTACAATGACATACGGTGCAGAAATATGGGAATCGAAATCAAGAGCAATAAGTAAATTAAATTTTGCAGAAATGGATTTTTGGAGGTATTCAGCTGGAATTTCTGAAAAGACAAAATAAGAAATAGTATAATTAAAAAAAGAAGAATATTCAAACTTCAATTTATTGTGGATTTCATAAAAAACAAAAAATTGATTGACCCAAGTATTTTGATTAAAAGACTACATTACCTAAGGGAGACCAGATTCTAACTCTGGGGCATTTGTCTGTCAAAATAATTAATAATATGCAAGGGAGTTAAAAATTATTTTTAATATTTATTAATAATTATTTTTAAACCAAAATAGAGGTATATTACTGTTAATAATATAATTGAATATAATTCCAACCAAGGAAATATGGGGGTCAGATGAAAGCTAAAATAATTAATAATATGCAAGGGAGTTAAAAATTATTTTTAATACCTGGTCCTTTCCTACTAAAGGTCATGTAAAAAAGAATGACAAAAGACAGACTCCCAAAAAGAATACTAGACTGGGTGCCACTTGGTAGAAGAAGATGGCCAAAAATAATGTGGATTGATGGTGTTTAGAGCAGCATGGGGGAAAAGGATTGGACGATGGAGATTGGAATGACAAAGAGATGTGAAGGAGAATGACAGTAGATTAATTGGGCACAGGAAGTTATTGTGAAACATTGTTTTAATTATTAAACAAACCTCTTAATGTTACTTCCTATTGTATTAATAAAAAAATTGTCACTAATTATACAAAATCGGATAACTGACACAACAACTAATGATTCTGCATGGTGTAAGATTTTTAACTAAAATAAATAAATAAATAGTATAATACAATGCAAAGTTGGGAAGTGGTTTTTACAGACGTGAGGAAATGATTAAAAACTGAGTGGCAGCGATCAATCTAGAGCTTTCTGGATATCAACTCTTGATTGAAATCTAATGCCTCGTAGAGGTTCTTTGAGGATAAGTTATAGTCAAGAGGGCTCATGTCTGGTAATTTGATGGATGTTCAAGAACTTCCCAATTCTATCTTCTAAACAAATTCTACTGAACATCTTTTTAGGGCAGTATTACTTACTAAATGTGAGAAACAGTGGATGTATTCACAAAATATTGCTATTTCAAGACTTTCAATAATACAGATTTATACAACAAAGACTGCTCAACAACATACTAACAAGATTACAATGGTCACCATTAGGATCACCGATTTACAACAGTTTTGCCATTAATTAGCGAATGCCCTAGTATCATAAAACCAAATTTTGTTTTTTGTATGTTAAATTATAGCTATAAAAAAATAATGATCATTCTTTATAAAATAGCTCTCATATATTACTTGGAACACTAATCACATTCTACAAAAAATAATGCATATGTTTTTTGTCTCTTAATTATACACAGTTTGTCAGGATGGTCTAGTGGTTATGTTCCTTACCTCTAGTCCCAAGGGTCGCAGGTTCAAACCTGACTGGGGTCAATGGATTTTTTTAGAATGGAAAAATCCAAGGAACATGTCCTCCATGATGGATTTTAATCTGTGGGTCCCAAGTCTGGATATTTTCAGGCTCATAAAAGAACCTTAAACCTGAAAAAAGAGGCCTCTAAGCAAAATTTACCAACCTTCATTATCCACTTAATACCCTAGTTGAGAGAGAAGATTAATGATCTTGAAATGAACGCAAAAAATAGGAACATTAGAGAATTATATCAGGGAATTAGTATAGAGAAGAAAGGGTTTCAGGCTAGAACAAACATAATTCGGAACGAAAATGGGGATATGATTGCATATTCCAGGAGTATATTAAATAGATGGAAAAGTTACTTTAATCAGCTATTAAATTTACATACAGAACAGGACATTGAGGAGGAAAATTTACAGACAGCAGAAATGCTAGTCGCAGAACCAAATGCATTAGAGGTTGAAATGGCGATTGAAAAATTGAAGATGTATAAAGCATCAGGTTCAGATGAGATCCCAGCAGAACTGATAAAATCAGGGGGAGAAAAATTGATGGACAAGATACGCTGGTTGCTTAGTATGATTTGGGAAAAATAAGCTCTTCCAGATGAATGGAAGGATCGATTATCGTACCAATTTATAAGAAAGGAGATAAAACTGATTGCAACAACTACAGGGGCATCTCATTACTTTCAACTTCGTACAAAATTCTAACAAATATATTAGTAAGCACACTAACTCCCTATATTCATGACATTCTAGGAGATCATCAATGTGCATTTAGAAGAAACAGGTCTACAACAGATCAGATTTTTAGTATAAGACAGATTTTAGAAAAGAAATGGGAATAAAATGGTACTGTACATCAACTATATGTAGACTTCAAAAAAGCAAATGATTCAATTAAGATGGAGAAGTTATATAGTATCCTGCTGGAGTTCGGAATTCCTAAAAAGTTAGTTAGACGAATGTGTCTAAATGGCACAAAGAGTAGGGTGCGTGTAGGCAAACAGTTTTCGGACACTTTTGAAATCCAGAATGGGTTGAAGCAAAGGAGATGCACTATCTCCTCTACTATTTAATTTTGTACTAGAGCATGCCATTAAATCTTTAGAGAATAAGGAAGGCTTACAACTCAATGGTATTAATAAGCTGTTAGTTTATGCTGGTGATGTAGTATTATTGGCCTATAGCGAGGAGATACTAAAGGACAACACGCACACACTATTGAGTAACAATAAGAAATTAGGACTGGAAGTAAATATCAACTTTTATAAGATTCATGATGTGTTCCGTTGAGGTTTATTCAAAATTAATATAAAATTATAGAATATTCACCTGAAAGGTCCGTCGACGGACCTTTCAGGTGAATATTCTATAATTTTATATTAATAGTAAATATCAATAAAACTAAATATATGGTCACATGTAGAAATTCATTATATAATGGAAATGGACAACTAATGACAAATGAGGGAAATTTTGAGGAAGTGGCTGAATTCAAATACCTAGGAACAATAATCACAAATAGGAATGATATGCACAAAGAAATTAAACATAGGCTCAATTCTGGAAATGCGTGCTATTATGCATTGCAGAGACTCTTGATGTCCCAACTCCATTCAAAAAACGTTAAACTGAAAATATATAAAACTATTATTCTACCAGTTATATTATATGGGTGCGAAACATGGACTCTTACTTTAAGGGAGGTAAGGAGATTACAAGTATTTGAGAATAAAGTGCTTAGGAAAATTTTTGGACCAAAGAGATATGAACAGACAGGTGAATGGAGAAGACTACATAACAATGAACTATATGATCTTTATAAAGTAAAAGTAAAGTGATCCCACAACAGGCCCGGAGGCCCTTGGGATAGTAGGAGGTTAAGGCTCCCACTTTTTCTAGACAATCGGCACTTTATGTCAGCCGGGTTGTCAGCCACCTTTACCCCAGAAAAAGTGTCTGGTACTCATTTCCATTAGAGGCTGAGTCGACACCAGGACCATAGTGCCGCCAGAGGGTTTGGGTCAGTTTAAAAATCCTGACCTTAACGGGACTTGAACCCTGGACCCTCCGGCTTGTAGCTCAGTGCCTTAACCACTACGCTACGGCGTGCCCCCACATGATCTTTATAGGAAGCCAGATATAATAAGAACAGTTAAGTCTCGTAGACTGCGATGGGCAGGACATGTTGCACGTATGGGGAATGAAAGACTTGCATGGAAGCTTATTGTAGTCAAGCCAGAGGGAAAACACCCAGTTGGTAAACCAAGAATGAGGTGGGAGAATGACATTAACTATGATTTGAGGGAAGTAGAGTATACAGGGAATGATTGGAAAGCATTAGCTCAGGATAGGGATGTATGGAGAGCTTATGTCTGTGTGGCCATGAACCTAAGGGTTCGATAGTGCCAGTGAGTAAGTATACCCTAGTTGCTTACTAAATGTCTCTTTGGGTTAGTATGTTAACCACATGCCATTCGTGACATCTGTCCCCACAGTGAGATGAAGGGATCAACCAATCAATTATACACAAACAGTTATTTGTACTACAATCCTCGAAAATAATAATGAAAATAGCATTTTTCATTACTTATGGGGACTCAGGGATTAAAAGAGAATGGAATATGTGTTTACCCCAAGACATGTACCTATGTCAATGCTAGAGCACCAGTACAAACTCCCAATTATCCGTGATAATTGGGACCGAGATATGCACGGAAAATCGAAAAACATGGATAATCCAACTAAGTTATTCTAACAATAAACATGCAATACAGTATATCTGAATTATATTTTTTTATACATGCAATACAGTATTTATTACAGTACTGAAATTCAAAAACTGTTACAATTACAATTAATTTAAGCAAAATTTGTGTCTAGGAACCACAAATCTCTGTTGAAACCATGTGTTTTACACCAAGTCCAATATTTTCCTCTGCTTCAATTTATTGTTTACACTCTTTCTGATTACAGTTCTTATTTTCCTAACACTTAAGATATCAATGTAATCAAATTAATTTTGTCCCATATATTTTAATAAGGCGTCTGTACATTTTGATGCTTCTGTGTGGCTAATTTCATTTTCAAGCATCGTTGCATTTTGTCTTAATTTTCTCCTTCCCCTCCCTCATGCACTTTGCTGACAATAGCAGCGTCATTCATTGTACTGTATTCCCACAATGTTGGTGGGTACCATTAAACATGTAGGGGAGGGGGTTGTGAGCGAAGGTTACTCTATTGTGTGAGTTTCTAAGCGCAGTTCACAATAGCATGTTTAAAAATAAATACTTTTTACATAACAATACAAAATACTGTACAATATTCATCTTCATTTTTAAAAATACAGTAGGAAGAGTCATGCCTGGATAATCTGCAAACCGGATAATATGCACATGGATAATTGGGAGTTTACTGTATAGAGAAATCCTGGGTTCAAATTCTGGCGTGGGGGCAAAATATTCTCTCTATTACACATCCAAGTTAACTGTTCACGGGTGGAGGGGAAGAGTTTTAGCGCTAGTGTCGCTGATCTACTGAATCTGTGGAAAGGATGTAGGAGAAAACTGTACATCCGATAGCGTATTGAAATGTTTCAACTTCAAATGTGGGGGGGGAGAATCTCTAAACACGTGTGAAAGATCTTAACATGGTTGTCAAATTAGTCATTTAAGCACGGAACGCTCAAGCGGTCAGATCATTTAAAATCACAGTATTTGTCGTCTGTCTGTTACCAGCCTCACAATAAATCACAAGTGGCAACATGTAATGGGAAGGGCAAGGAAGGGACAGCTCATTCCTAGACGTAACCCCAAAAGTAACAGGGTTGTCAAGTTGGTCATTCTGCCACTGACCGCACAGAACGACGGATCATTAAAATACATAGTATTTGTCAGCTCTCTACCTGCCAATCAAACAACATAATACAGAGGACAGGAAGTGGCAACATAGTAAGGAATAGAAAGAGAAAGATAGTTTGTTAGTTAACATATTTTCCGCCTGCACAAAACACTTGGATGGGTAATAGCAATGTTAACCATGATCTACAGATGGGTTATCTGGAAAAATACATTACCAAAATACTTACTGATTCAGAAATTTTTTTTGATGACAGATGTAAAGCCAATGGCATCCTCAAGTTCTCTTAACTCCCTCTCCATTCTTTCCTTTTCTTTCCGTTTCTTCACTTCTTCACTTCCAGTTCTTAATGCAAATAAGATACGATTTTTATTATCACTTATTCTTGATTCTAAAACTAACTTATTGCTGTCGAATCTCTTTCCCACTTCCTGGTAAATCAGTTTCCGTACAAATGCATTGCACTGATCCAACTGTAATTCTTCAGATTCTGAACTTTCCAGAAATTGTTCAATTTTTGAACTGTCAACAGAAAAGTTTATTATAAATATACACATATACAAACACATACACAATTAAACAGAGTTATTCAAAGAAATTACTGCCCTGGATTTTGCAATATAAAATTCAACAGTCTGAACAAGGTGATGATGATATGCACAGCATGACAAAACATGTTCAAATAGAACACAATGATTCATAGTTAAATATGGGAAATAAGATTATGAGGTTCTTAATTCGTAAATTAATGAGTCATTTTTTAACATCTTACCTCATATTTTATGTTTCTTCAAACACAGGAACTAGTTTTCGAGAGAAGGATCTCTCTCATTTTTCAACCGACATTATGACTACCAGATTTTCGTTGGAATCTCCATCAATAACGTTGCCATCTGGTGTTGATTTGATGAACTTTGAGATGAGATCACGTTCATCAGGAATCTCAAAATCCATGGATCTAAATTTGTTCTTCTGAATATATATCTTCTCCCATATAATATTAGAAAATCATAAAATTGAAAAAGAAGCCCTACTTTTAAAACATTTGGAACAACCTTTAGAATTGACAATTTGGGAGAAGATTGTTTATTTTTTCTTTCACTCACCTCATACTTCATAACTCCTCACAAACCCAGGGTTTTGTCACATCATTTGTGACATTCTCAATGCTGTGTCACGTTCACAACTGACGTCCAACGGACTTCTATCCTGTAGACTGATCTCCGCGCCATCTGATGGCTGACTGACGAACTTCCAAATCAATCCCCTCTCCTTATAACCAGGTATTTCAAAATTCATAGTTGTATTTTCATCTTGCATATGTAAATTTTTTCCCAAATTGTAAGTTCCTTCGGTTTTTCCAATTGTTTAAGTAATTTTGTTTTGGTTTCTATTCTATGTTTTTCTGACCAGGCATGTGCAGCTATTGCAGATTTTTTCAGTTTCTTTTCTCCATTTTTAACATTTCTGAGGTGTTCCTTTAATCTTGTATTTAGATTCCTTTTTGTTTTTCCTATGTATATCTTTTCACAATCTTTACAATTAATTTGATAAATTCCCGATTTTTTGCAGTCTTCAATCTTTTCATTTTTGTTGGTTTTTATTAAATTACCTAAGCTGTAATCATTTTTCGGTGCTAATTTAATGTTGAATTTGTTGAAGATTTTTTTAAACTTGTCAAATACTAAAGGATGGTATGTGAACTTCTTGAATTTTTTACCAATATTTTTATCTGTCTGAAGAGTACTTTCATTAATCATTTTTTGTTCCTTAAATTTATTTACTTTCTTGTGTATCATCTTCTCTTGAAAACCATTATCCTTCACAATTTTTATGATGTGTTTTTTCTCTTTATTGTAATTTTCTTTGCTCATGGGAACTTTCACAAGTCTGTGTGTTAAACTATTAAATACACAAACAGGCAGTATTTAATAGTTTAACACACAGACTTGTGAATGTTCCCATGAGCAAAGAAAATTACAATAAAGAGAAAAAACACATCATAACAATTGCGAAGGATAATTGTTTTCAAGAGAAGATGATACACAAGAAAATAAATAAATTTAAGGAACAAAAAATGATTAATGAAAGTACTCTTCAGACAGATAAAAATATTGGTAAAAAATTCAAGAAGTTCACACACCATCCTTTAGTATTTGACAAGTTTAAAAAAATCTTTGACAAATTCAACATTAAATTAGCACCGAAAAATGATTACAGTTTAGGTAATTTAATAAAAACCAACAAAAATGAAAAGATTGAAGACTGCAAAAAATCGGGAATTTATCAAATTAATTGTAAAGATTGTGAAAAGATATACATAGGAAAAACAAAAAAGGAATCTAAATACAAGATTAAAGGAACACCTCAGAAATGTTAAAAATGGAGAAACCGAAAAATCTGCAATAGCTGCACATGCCTGGTCAGAAAAACATAGAATAGAAACCAAAACAAAATTACTTAAACAATTGGAAAAACCAAAGGAACTCACAATTTGGGAAAAAATTTACATATGCAAGAATGAAAATACAACTATGAATTTTGAAATACCCGGTTATAAGGAGAGGGGATTGATTTGGAAGTACATCGGTCAGCCATCAGATGGCACGGAGGTCAGTTTGCAGGATAGAAGGCCGTTGGACGTCAGTTGTGAACGTGACACAGCATTCAGAATGTCACAAATGATGTGACAAAACCTGGGTTTGCGGGGAGTCATGAAGTATGAGGTGAGTGAAAGAAAAAATAAACAATATTAAAAAATCTCATAGTGTTATTTCCTATCTACATAACTTAATTGGGAGAAGATATATATATATATTCAGAAGAACAAATTTAGATCCATGAATTTCGAGATTCCTGATGAACGTGACCTCATCTCAAAGTTCATCAAATCAACACCAGATGGCAACGTTATTGATGGAGATTCCAACGAAAATCTGGTAGTCATAATGTCGGTTGAAAATGAGAGAGATCCTTTTCTCGAAAACTAGTTCCCGTGTTTGAAGAAACATAAAATATGAGGTAAGATGTTAAAAAATGACTAATTAATTTAAGAACACAATGATTTATGAGGTAAGATGAAACCAGATTCACCTTCATTCTACACACACTTCCTAGCAGCTTCTTATTCAAGAAGACTTTTTTGGTGGGATTTAAACATTACCTCATGACTAGTATAGCTTCATTTTTGATGTTCTTTTCTTTTTTTAATATTACTCCTTTTGTTAAAAGCTTATATATTTTGGTGTTTAAATATTAAATTAAATTATGTTTAATAATAAAACAGGCCACACGGCCTAATACTTGCATGGATGATGATCCATCCATAGTAATTCTGCCCGAAGGCAGGTCCTTCACTGCAATCATAGCATTTTCATGCTATGCTTGCAGCTTTACTAGGGAATTGTGTAGGTGTGGTAGCTTCCTGTTGGTTTCCACACCGGTGAAGGATGATGATGATAATGGTAAGGATGATAATGATGACGGCCATATGATTTCGGGGACCGTTTGGGCCTTAAAGTTTTCCCGACATTTGTCTTACAGGAGGAAAAACCCCGATAAAAACCTCACCCAGAAAAACTGCCCCGACCGGGGATCGAACCCGGGCCCGCTGCGTGATGATGATGATGATGATGATGAATAAATTTATCACTTCTCACTGAATGACAAATTAAATTTGAAAAGAAAAATATATGTTTAAATTGGGATTTGAACCTATTATCTCTGGTTCTGTACACCAGTACTTTAACAATTTAAGCTATGTGCCTAATAGCTTAAATCATTGAAGTACAGAACCAGAGATAATGGGTTCAAATCCCAATTTAGGCCTATATTTTTCTATATTTAAATTAATATTGGGGATTTAGGCCTATATTTTTCTATATTTAAATTGGGAGGTAAACATTATGAGGTTATATCATTAATAGTGAGTGGAGAACTTATTTTTAACGACTTACCTCATATAATTTCAAATTTGTTTGATACCGGCGGTTTCAGACAATATCTTGTCCCCTTCAGTCATGGCTTCCACTCTGAAGAGGGACAAGATATTGTCTGAAACTGCCGGTAGCAAACAAATTTGAAATCATATGAGGTGAGTCGTTAAAAATAAGTTCTCCACTCACTATTAACTATATTTTTCTCTTCAAAATTAAATTTATCACTTGATAAATCAAGATGATAGCTTAATGATGCCTAGATAGCTTAATGGATAGAGCATTGGAATGAAATTCCAGACATACTGAGTTCAAATCCCTTTTCAGGCATTTACTTTTTTCTTAAAATATTAATTTGTCCTTTAATTTAAGTGACAAGTTTAATAAAAATTTTTATTAATTGAAAACCTCATAATGTTATTTCCCATAAATAATTTATGGACAAATTTAGCATTTAAACACTGAAAATATAAGCTTTACTAGCAAAAAAAAAAAGTAATAAGATATTAAATATAAAATTGGTACCTGGTAAATCAGTCATCTTCAACTAAAAACACATTCAGTACCAGGCACTGAGCAGGGCATTTAAACCCACAGGCCAGAGCCATTTAAATACCCCAGCTACCCTTTTCGTGGCACTTCAGAAAATGGACCATTATTCACAAACTATTAGTCCTAGAAAATTCACATTTAGTACATACCTAAAGGAGATATCCTAGTAGGATTTGATGGTGAAATAACTTGGGTGATTGACATCACATGGTATCGGCGTATCAATTTCAGGAAGTGGAAGTTCATCTTCACTTTCACTTTGTGAAACTTCTAATTCAGGAATCAGTTCATCACCTGAATCATCATTATACAAAATATTCACTAATTCTTCAGTGAGATATTTTTCTTTCGCCATGGTTTCACTCACGCACAAACAACAGCGCAATAACGAAAAACATATACGACTGCATTGGAGCCTGAAGTCAAGTTTGGGTGAACGAATTCCATGTGTTGTTTATTTTAAAAATAAAAGGGGATTCACCAATGTTAAACGTGTCAAACGGGAATAGAAAATGTACATTTACATGCCATCTATGATCTCCAAGACATACTAAGCCAACACAATATTTAGGCGCCGAATATAAATGTGGTTTGTTCGCGCCTGCTCTAAAACGAGTTAACTGACCGACGGCCGCATACACGATAGTCTCTTTAAATGCCTTAACTGGTTTACGGTACTGAATGTGTTAATCTTCATCAAGTAGTTCTGGCATCAGTACCAGTTAAAATGCAGAAGATGAAACATTAGAACTATTTGATGAAGTTTAATAATTTAGTTGAGGACGACTGATTTACCAGGTACCAATCTTGTAAATTAAATTTGAAGAGAACAATTTTCACCCAGACCGGGACCCGAACCCAGGACCTTTGGTTTACTGTACCAATGCTCTTCCAACTGAGCTACCGGGGTGAGTTCCAATCTAGACACAAATTTTTCTCTTATATACGTTGTAATTCCTGCGAACCAAATGCTTGAAGCTATGGCTTCATCTTTGCAAATGGCGGCTTCTTATTAAAAAAGATTTTATTGGGAATTTAAACATTACTTTTAAAGCCAGTAGGATTGATGTTTTTATAATTAATTTAACACATCTCATTGAAGGATAAATTAAATTTCAAGAGAAAAATTTTCACCCAGTCCGGGACTCGAACCTGGGACCTTTGGTTTACCATACCAATGCTCTTCCAACTGAGCTATTGAAGCGAGTTCCAATCTAGACGCAAATTTTTCTCTTATATACGTTGTAATTTCCGCGTACCAAATGCTTAAAACTATGGCTTCAT
The DNA here is from genome assembly GCA_030220185.1 of Diploptera punctata. Lineage (NCBI taxonomy): Eukaryota > Metazoa > Arthropoda > Insecta > Blattodea > Blaberidae > Diploptera > Diploptera punctata. The sequence continues at coordinate 951,854 of JASPKZ010004937.1, read as the reverse complement.
CTTTGCAAATGGCAGCTTCTTAATTAATATGACTTTATTGGGAATTTAAACATTACTTTTAAAGCCAGTAGGGCTTCTATTTAAATGAAAAATTTGCATCTAGATTGGATCTTGCGCCGGTAGCTCAGTTGGAAGAGTATTGGTACAATATTTAATTTATTCTTCAATGAAATGTGTTAAATTAATTGAAAAACACCAATCTTGTACTTAATATCTTATTACATAACCTCAAAATGAATTTTAAAAGTGTTGAAAAAAGTATTGTATTGTATTGAAAGCCCATGTTTTCCCTTTACAGAGATTTAGGAGCTCTCCCCCTACAGGGAAGAATTTGAACCATACTAATTTAGTTACACTTGTTTTCGTATAGATGTCATTTTGAGTGGTCCATGGTCAGCGTTACGCCTCATACTGACATCTAGGAAACCAAGGTAGTACGAGGACGGGAAAATTCGGTAAATTCTGCTTAGAGGCCTTTTCATTCAGGCCTAAGGATTTTTTACGAGCCTGAAAATCTTCAGACTCGGGACCCACAGCTTAAAGTCCCTCCCAGAGGACTTGCTCCTTGGATTTTTCCATTCTAAAAAAAGTCCATCGACCCCGGCCAGGTTTGAACCTGCGACCCTCGGGACCAGAGGCAAGGAGCATAACCACTAGACCACTGCAGAAAAAAAAGTAATGTTAAAAAAAGAAACTAATATTAAAAAAACTATATATTAATTTTCTTACCAGACATCTTCTATGAAACTAACATGTTGATCAGGAATGGGTATAGGTGGTGGTGGTTCCTCCAAGTTGTTTTCGGAATTGGCTTCAGATTTGTGTTTCTCCTCCAAATTTTCACGCATTTTCTGTTCCTCAGGCTGTGTTAGATAAGGAATACCTGGAAAACAATAAATAACACATCAACTCTCAGTGAACTCTTCAAAAAATAAATATTTTTTTCATTCTTACATCTATATCTCAAAGTAAAGGATTATTATAAACCCATATGTATTTCATTTCATTTTACTCAGAGGAATAGAACTTATATCACACATCAATGAGCTTAAATGAGTTATGCCGGCGGTAAAATTGCTGCCAAAAGGGTTACCAATGCTGAACAGGTTGAAGATAATAAGCCAGACAAAAAAGTACCTTGGTCGAAAGAGTGACAATATTTCACCATAAAAATACAACTGTCAAGAAACGTGGTCATGGGTTCTATAGTCTAACCAATGGATCTGTACCCCCGTAAGATATGCAAACTAAACACTAATTAATTTTCTGCCTCGGTAAATCATTTCCCTCTCTTCAATCCTATCTCTCCCTTTTCTTTTGTCACTCTCACTACTTGGGGGACAGATTATTTGCACCTACATTCAAGTGTTGTCAACTCAACATGAACACTGTAGCTCGGAATGGGACAGAAATATGATTAAGCAAATAACAAAAGTCAATCAGCGCTTAAATATGAAGAAGTAATAATTAATATTGTTTATTTCTTCTTTCACTCACCTCATACTTCATAACTTAAGTAATAATTAACCTTATATTATTTAATAATCAAGATCCATGACACTGTTTGGGGGAAGTTTGACAACATCCCTACTCCGAAAATTATCATGACTGTGAGTGGGAGGGAAGTGAGTGGAATGGTGTGAGTAGAGGCAGGTACAGGCGTTAACTGTTCTAAGAATGACTGCAGCGCTTAAGGGGCACAGATCCGTTGGTCCGACAATACTAGGGTAAATTATTCTCCCATTTGGTTCTTCAGGCAAGGTCTACTTCAGGGAACCCATTACAAAGACTCAAAGACAGGGACATGTTCCTGGGAGAACAACAGTTTTATAAGTTTAACTTTTTTGAAAGAAGTTGTGATGACGAGAGATCCTGTAATGCATCATCATCATTTCCAGAATTGAGCATATGTTTAATTTCTTTGTGCATCTCATTCCTATTTGTAATTATCGTTCCTAGGTATTTGAATTCAGTCACTTCTTCAAAATTTTCCTCATTTGTCATCAATTGTTCATTTCCATTATAAAAATGTATTTCTACATGTGACCAAATATTTAGTTCAATAAATGAATGAGCCATATTCTTATCTTACCTCATATTTCAAGTTTTTTTTAAACATGGCAACTGCAGTTTTCAAGAGGACAGCCCCCTCATCTTCAGTCGATATTATGACTATCAACTGAAGATGAGAGGCATGTCCTCTTGAAAACTGCAATTCCCATGTTTAAAAAAACATGGAATGTGAGGTAAGATAAGAATATGGCTCATCCATTCATGGAATTAAGAATCTCGTAATATTATTTCCCATATTTAACTATGAATATATTTAGTTTCATTGATGTTTACTTCCAATCCCAATTTCTTTTGTTACTCAATGTGTGCATGTTGGCTGTTAGTAACTCCTCGCTACTGCCTAATAAAATTAACAAATTAAGTAAATGAATTAATAATCAAAATGTAGTATATCATATTGCAGTGCAATTAGTGGATATTTGGACTTCCGATAGCTACAACTGGAGTCTGTATGAGGTAAACAATGTTGCTGCTGATAACAGAATGGTGAGAGACCAAAGTGGAGGCATAATGACTTGCCATAGTCATACACATTTTCACTGTCATAGACATTTTTAGCACACACCATGAGGAGAAGAGTTTATTTCAGATACCATCATTCACATTCTCAACTAGATAGCACTGCAGAAGAGAGTTCAAATTCGAGATGATTGTCCTCTTAACCCGTCAGTGTGGAGCGACGTGACATGTACGCAGGTTGAATTCTTCACCAGATGCGGAATGACGTGACGTATATGCTAGCTACATGCACTGCTTTAAACTGTTATTATGATCTTTGTGTTTACATTAACTATTTACCGTTTATATAAATTTTATGTAGAGACTTCAAAGTTTATATTAGTGCATATATTAATCGATGACGGCCCTGAGTTACAAGTTAAAATAATTTTATATTTGCATTTATTCTTGCGGCCTCTGACATTTTTCTTATATTTATAACTTGATAAAGGATTTCTTAGAAAAATAAATTCACCTTTTTTTTTAGATTAGCTTGTCTATCAAATTGAATCTATTTTGAACTCTCTTCCTTTTTAATAATAATGTCGCAAAATTCAGTACATATAAAGGCCCAACAAAGTTATTTCCGATTTACGCTATAGTACAGGACCACAACAGTAAATTTCATATATATATATATATATATATATATATCAATTGACGATATCCTTACATTATGGAAAGGTAGTTAGTCTACTATTCACTCAGTATCTAAAAGGTAAAGTGGTCCACTACAGACCTTAGGAACTCCTTGGGATATTAGGAGGTTAAGGCTCCCACTTTTTCTAGACTATCGGTACTTGATGTAAGCCGGGTACTTATCTCTGTCTGACGGCCCATAACAAGCATCTGGTACTCATTTCAGTTAGAGGCTGAGTCAACCCTGGGGTCACAGTGCTGCCTGAAGGTTTGGTTCAGTTTAAAAATCCTGATCCACCGGGACTCGAACCCTCGATCTTCCGGCATGTAGCATGTTGATCTTTCAAGTCCACACCTCCGGTGAAGCTATTATAGTCATATATCATCAACTGGTTTCACCTTGGAAACCAGAAGAAAGACATTGAAATTTAGGGTTGATGAAGGTCTTTTAGCACAACAGGTCTCATGTGTAGAAAGACAATTTTTTGAAGGCACACGACCTAAAATAATGTTTCCAAAGTGTTAGAAAGACACATTTGGAGAAGGCTGCCCCCCCCCTACCTACAAGAAAGAAGGTCAACACATAGAAGCAATGTGTTTGTAATAAACATGAACAAAGTAAACACAAGGGGAAAAAATACACTTATTGGTGCCCGAGTGTCAAACAGCTGGTTTACGCTTTGAAGATTTATCACACCAATTTTTGAAGTTCATTCTGTTTTTTTTTGAAGACCCTTCTCTTTGTGTAAATATTTTGTTGTGTTGTTAGGTAGAGACGGTTCTCTGAATTCTTCAAAGAATTCCTAGTGCAATTCACTGTGCTACTTATGTAAAAAAACTTACAAAGAGGACCTACTTCAACTGTGGCACAACAATCATAAATAAGTCTGCACATGCAGAGATGTTACGTGAGAACCGTAACAAATTTAATTAATTAAATATTATATTAAGGGTTCACCATAAACGAATTGCAAAAACATTTAAATTACTCAAGATATTTCCATTTAAATGCGTTATTGGAATACTGGCACTGAACGGCTGGGTTTAAATACCCGTGATTCTCCTCCCGCATTGCCATATTGCCGGCCATTTAACTCCACCTGCTCTGAAGGGTTAAATATGTCCTAGAAAATATGTCTTAAGAGGTATGGCATATTTTTCCAATTCAACATTAATTAATTTTACCTCAGTGTTGAATCCTATTGATCTACTTCCCTTCCATATGCAGGAACTTAATATTCTTAAAAATATCCTGGCCAAGTGTGAACCTGGAAATTTAGGAACCATTGATCCAATGGAACATAGGAGGACTACAAAACATATATATATATATATATATATATATATGAAGGGCTCAGCTGTAAAACATGGTAACTGACAAATTCTTGAAAATTGAGTTGTAGCATATAAACTGTGATATGTGACCCCCTGAAGCATTTGGTGCACATAGATTTTACATCCGTCAATAGATAGCAGAGGATTTGTCTTCTTCTTCTTCTTCACGGTTTAAGCTTATTTACTAGCCTGTTCTGGCTCCAAATTGCTGCTGTTTCCATATTTTCTTTGGTCTTCCCAAACTTCCTCGTGGTGAATAGCTGTATGCTGCTTTTGGTATATGGATTTGTCACAGTAGATAAAACTACATGCACCAAATGCTTCAAGAGGTCACATATCACAGTTTAAATGCTACAACTCAGTTTTCAAGAATTTGTCAGTTACAATGTTTTACAGCCAAGCCCTTCATATAATACATCATGTTCAGGCTAGAAGTATCATCAAAAATAATTGTCCACAATTGCATAAGAGGATGGAATTTTATTATTACACATATGACACAAGATTATTTTTATAAAATATATTTTTAACTCTTTTATTAATTTATGGAGCCGAAACATGGATATTAATAAAGAAGGATTTAAGTAGATATAATTCAAGGAGCAGAGATGAAGTTTTTAAGAAGCATGCTTGGAAAAATTAGAAGAGATAAAATACAGAGCCCTAAAGTAAGACAAATGTAGAAATTAGATAAAATACAATATAGTATGGTATATAAGTGATCCCACTACAGGCCTCAGGAGGCCCTTGGGGAAGTAGGAGGTTAAGGCTCCCACTTTTCTGGACAATCAGCACTTTATGTCAGCCAGGTTGTCAGCCCTGTGTGATGGCCGCCTTTACACCCAGAACAAATGACTTGTACTTATGGTACTTATTTCAGTTAGAGGCTGAGTCAACCCTAGGGTCATAGTGTCGATGGACTGTTCGGGTCAGTTTAAAAATCCTGACCCCACTGGGACTCGAACCCTCGACCTTCTGGCTTGTAATATAGCACCTTAACCACTACACTATGGCGTGCCCCCATATAGTATGGTATAATAAAATGTTTTGATTATGTTAAAATAATAAATACTGAAAGGATACCAAGACAAGCACTGGAGTTTAGATTAGGAGGGAAAAGACAAGATATTGGTCAAGATATAGATGGAAAAAAAAAGTTAAGAAGAATGTTTGGCCTAAAAATATATACCAATGGTCAACCCCTGGAAGAAATAAACATGGCAGACCAAGATGGAAATGGAAAACTTATGTCAGAACTATAATGGATGATAGGAATTTGGAAGGGGATTGGAATGATAGAAATAAATGGAAACTGAGGATGGAAAACCTATAAGTGGGGGAAAGCCGAAGAAGAAGAAGAAGAAGAATATTTGAGTTTGTATTCTTTAACATTTCTTACCTCATATGTTTATTCTGTTGGACGATCGTTTCAAAGCTATTGCTCCATCTTCAGCTTGTTCACAAACTGGTTTTTTCTGTGTTCTTTGGAACACAAATCCAGGACTGACAACATGAAGAAAAGAAAAAAACCAGTTTGTGAACAAGCTGAAGATGGAGCAATAGCTTTGAAATGATCATCCAACAGAATAAACATATGAGGTAAGATTGTTAAAGAATACAAACTTAAATATTAAATTAAACCTCATAATGAAACTTCCTAATGATTTTAAAAAAAAGAAGAATGTTGAGAAAATAGGAGTTGAATGGTGGAAATTATGGAAGAGCAGATATGGGATGACTGACATAGAAAGAGTCTATTGTCCAAAACTTGACCCCCAGAATAAGGAAACGAGACTAGATGAAGATTAAAATATATATGTATACCAACCTTCCTTAAACAATTTATTAAAATCAAATCCTTGTGAAGCAAGGAATTCAATACTAGAACTCTGACAAAGGAATCTTGAATCTGAAGCTGATCTCGTCTGTCCTCTTGGAAATATGTAAAAATTGTAAGCTCTATGTGTATATCTGAAACAAAAATACTTTGTATTAATATAGTGAAGAGTTTAATTTTATGGGGGAAAATGTGGACTTTAGGATTATACTGAAAAAATGTTAAGGATTTACAATTCATCAATCCAACAAAAATAGTTTTAAATTAGAACTAATTCATTAAACTTATTCACTGACACTAATAAAAAACTGTAAGTAATTTTACAATTATTTTTGTATATAACGGGCTTCCAATATAAACCCGGACCGGCCTCACGGGGTTTCACCCGTCAGGCAGCGCTCTCTCCTCGTCCGCATTTCACTCTGCCAGCCGCTCGTCTTGAACTAGTCAGTTTACTATCGTTCGACAAGATGAGACATCAGCTGACATTAGAGCAGCGCATTTATGTGTGTAAATGTTATTATAAATACGAATCAGCTCGTCGCATTCGCCAGGAATTTATTCGGAACTTCCCTGGACAATTACCTCCTTCCAGATCGACAATCCACGATCTTGTGACTAAATTTGAGACCACTGATTCAGTACAAAATAAGAAACACACGCGAAGGCGTACGGTTCTCATCGAAGAAAAATTAGACAAAATTGGTGTGTGATTTTTATTTGTGGGGTAGCCTGAAAGACAAAGTGTACAAAACAAATCCGCACACATTGGAAGAACTGAAGAACAACATAAGAAATGAAATCAGAAACTTGACAGTGCTCGAACTACAGCGTGTCAATCTAAATGTGTTTACTCGGTATAATGCCTGTTTAACTGTGGGAGGACAACATTTCCAGCATTTTCTATAAGGTAAGAAACAGTTCAAGGACGGGTGGCAGGCAGGGTGAATTGCGGGAGGAAGAGACAGCACTGCGTGCCGGATGAAACTCCGTGAGGCCGGTCCGGTTTTATATTGGAAGCCCGTTATTTCCATGCCTATATTTTACAAAGTATGAGAATTAATTATAGTCTATTTGCTCAATTAAGAGAATCTTCCCGCGCAAATATTTGAAGGGATTAGGGGCGGGGGGTGAATTCTCTGTCTACTTGAATGCCAGCGTCAGGTATAGGAAGGGTCAGAAATTCTTTCTTTCTTTTGAAGGTATTGTACACTTTTGTATTGCATTTAGTGGTGAGTTGACGTATGAATTGTGCTATGTGAATTTTTTTTTTCAACGATGAGTGTTAACATATTTTAGAAACTTCGGCTAGTTGTTCCCACTCTCCGACTGGCAGTGCAGCAACGCGTTCGAAAATATATGCGCAAAGATTCTCTTAATTGAGCAAACGGACTATAAATATTATTTTTCAATATATTAATTTAAATATTAACATTTACAAAAATGGACAATTATTATTTTGAAAAGAAAAATTAATACCTAATTGGGATTTGAACCTGAAACCTTTAGCTCTTTATACTAGTGTGCCAACATTACTCTTCTGATGTATATATTATTTGTTTAAAAACTTTGAAAAGAATTAAGTTTATCAAAGATATCACCTTAGCTTTCGATATTTGAAGCATGCTATTTTATTTTTTTAATCAGAATTAAAGTGGGAGGTAATACTATGAGATATTTACATTAATGAATGAATTGGAGAAAATGTTTTAACATCTCACCTCATAAAGTAGCCATCAGTTGGTGTGATGGTAGCGACAGCTATTAGCCTTCAGACGAACAAGAATTTTATAAGTCGATAGAAATGTTAATTTTTGTATCATTGTTTGAATGGTGTAATTGGACAGTACACTCGTACAGAGAACAAGAGGTCCAGGTTCAAATCCCGGTTCAAACATTAATTTTTCTTTCTTAAATTAGATTCTATCGAGGATTGGAAAATGTTAAATTAAATAAAAACATCCAAAAAAGAACATCTATTTGTATTGCAGCCAACACAACAGTGACAACCAGAAGTCTGGATGCTCTTTACTGGGAGGCAAGGGAAAAAATGATTATCATCAGTAATCATAGAGCCACTAGCAACCAACCAATATTGTGAAAATTAAGACCTATTCAGTATATCTTCCTCAACTTCAATCATTATAGCAATTGATGATGGACCAATGTCCAAAAAGTCTCCAGCAATAAATAGTTGAAGTTTACGAAGATGGTACATGAACAAATATAATCTAAATATTATATTCTAAAAGAATTTTATATTTAATTATTAATTCAACAGAATGTTATTATGTGTTAGAATTAGATGTTAACTGGAAATGTTTGATCTGCAGTGAATATACAGGGTGCCCCTTTCAAACCTCCCACATTTTAATTAATCATAACTAACAAAGTATGCAGAATTATGAAATGAGGCCAGTATTAAATGAAACAGAAACTCAAAGAATTTTCATTGCCACACACTAAAACACTTCTATATGTGCACCATTAGTAGCATGAACAATATAAAGCCTGTATTCGATTTTGTGCCACGTTCTGTCCAACATGTCCATTAGTACTGTTGCAATTGTGTCAAGGATACAGGTTCGTAAATCATGAAGATCTTGTACTGGAGTCACAAACACACGGTCTTTTACATACCAGAAAACAGTTTGTGCTCATTGCTGAGGAGTCACCACTTTGTTTTATGTCATTATTGTCCAACATGCGACAGATGAATTAACTGCAACAATGAAAACAAAAATTCTTTGAGTTTCTCTTTCTTTTAATACCAACCTCGTTTCATAATTCTGCATACTTTGAGAGTTATGATTAATTAAAATGTGGGAGGTTTGAATGGGACATGGTATATTATCTAATTTAGTACCACTGTGGTCTCAAGGTAGCATACTACCTTGTCACGCAGCTGGCCCAGGTTTGATCCCCGGTTGGGGCAGTTTTCCTGGGTGAGGTTTTTATCAGGGTTTTTCCTTACCTGTAAGACAAATGTCAGGAAAACTTTAAGGCCCAAATGGTCCCCGAAATCATATGGCCATCATCATCATCATTATTATCATCATCATCATCATCATCATCATCCTTCACTAGTGTGGAAAGCAATGGGAAGCTACCACACCTACAATTCCCTGGTAAAGCTGCAAGATTAGCGTGAAAATGCTATGAATGCAGTGAAGGACCTGCCTTCGGGCAGAATTACTATGGATGGATACAGATATCATGTTTTCATTACTTCAGCCAAAGCAAACATCTATTACTTGATGTCTGCTTTTATATCTTCACTTCAGAAGAATAAATAATCATACAGTTACGATGCCTTTAGCCTTGGTTCCATACAAGGCTATTAACCTGGTCCTTGGTAAGCAGGGCAGACTGTTTAGTCATAAGGTCATAACTGTCTACACATGGATAACACTTGTCAGGCATGTCCACGATGCGGGAGTGAGCATCTAAGATAGCTAAGTTCTGACAAGGACTCAGTATCTCGAGATCCCCTGCACAGAGTAATGTGTGAAGACTGCAACGGTCAGAGAGGCGACATGGGACTATATAATTTCTATACCAGTTCAAAGAGCAGAGGCTGCAACCCTCTCTGTTAGAAGTTAGGACAGAGGCTTGGAGACAACAGCCCTATCACTGTCCTTACCCTGTGCAGTGCCCATAATGCAGCAAGGGGACATTTTACTTTATGGTAAAATCAAAGGTTTCTTACCTCTCCTCATACAAATCTTCTAAGTAGATCGCAATTTCGAGACCATAATAGTCTCATCTTCAGTACTTTTTTGGTGACTGATGTTATGTCGATTGGAAGAAACTCTTCTTCTTTCCTCTGTTGAAGAGTTTCTTCCGATTGACATAACATCAGTCGCCAAAAAAGTACTGAAGATGAGACCATTATGGTCTCGAAATCGCGATCTACTTAGAAGATTTGTATGAGGAGAAGAAAGAAACATTTGATTTTACCATAAACTAAACCTCATAGTGATTAATTCCTATAAAAGTTAAATAGACATTTTACTTACTGAGATTCTCAAATATGAAGCCAACTGGAACCTTAATAAATTTTATAATATTATCATCTATATCATATGAACATACACGCCACACTGATTATAATCCAAGAGGGACAAGAAATATAGGTCAACCTTTTAAGAGATGGTGTGAGCAATTTGAGTCAGAACAGACCAACAGATCTAATCCTTGAGGATGATGATGATGATATTTAGAATACATTTGATTTATTTTAATGATTTATGGAATTTACGTAATTCATGTTCTACATGAATTATTTTGTTTTCTTTCTTGCTTTCATAATTCAACACAGTGCTTGAATTTTGTTCTAAAATATGAAAAAGTAGGCCCTATGTACGCTACAATTAGCTAATTCTATGTTGCTATACAAAGTTGTTATTATCAATTTTAAATACTGTATAATTAAACTTTTACTTTTTATAATTAAACATTAGAATTTGAAAGTTGCCACAAGAAATATAGTTTATAATTATGTTAAAAAACTGAAAAAAATATTAATTAATAGTTTAACAGTTCCATTCCATGAAGAGGAAAAAATCAATACAGGTCTATATCCATATACAGATCTTGATTTACAGAAGAATAAGTAACCATACATTTAGGCTACATTGGATTATCATAATTATATCATTCCTATTCTACAAAAATTTGGTCATTTCTTAGACACTCCTAACTACTAAATTAAGACAAATTAATAGCTTTTATACAAAAGGAACCAAGGTACAATTTCATCATTTCTTTGATATAATAACACAAACACCTTGTTTTATTTAATTAGAACCAAGTATACCTAATCACTACTACTTAACTGTGAACACTTGAACCAACTTCCTATACGAAATTGTCATTTCCTATTTTATTTAAACAGCTTTTTATTGGAAATTAGCAGCATATGTGACATTGTTCTCATGGACAAAATAATTTAAACAGATTATGGTTATTGTCCATCATCATACTTATCATCATCACCATCCTTCACCGGTGTGGAAAGCAACAGGAAGCTACCACACCTACAATTCTCTAGTAAAGCTGCAAAGCATAGCATGAAAATGCCATGAATGCAGTGAAAGACCTGCCCTCGGGCAGAATTACTATGGATGGATGGTTATTATGAGTTTCCGTAAAAGATAAACATATGTTGTCTCAGACTTTTTTATGACCTCATACTCGAAACAGGGAAAATAAAAAAATGTGAATTTTTTAAATACCTTGGGTCAATAATTACAAGTTTAGGTACCTGTGAAAGAGATGTTCAGACTAAAATTGCAATGTCAAAAAATGCAACTAAGACATTACATGGAATAATTTGGAACAAAAATATTACAAAGGAAATTAAAATGAAAATTTATAAGAGCATAATACAGAATATTTTGTCATATGGAACTGAAGCTTGGTCATTGACGGAATTACAAAAGAATAAAATTAGAGCAGTTGAATTTGATTATTTTAGAAGAAGCCTCCAAAAAACAAGACAGGATAAAATAAGAAATTAATTCCTTTGGAGAGAAATGAATGTCACCACATCTGTTGTTAAGAGGATTGAAAATCAAACACTTAAATGGTATGGCCACATACAAAGAATGGAAAATGAAAGATGGCCAAAAAAGATATACCAATGGTCACCCCCTGGAAGAAATAAACGTGGCAGACCAAGATGGAAATGGAAAACCTATGTCAGAACTATAATGGATGATAGGAATTTGGAAGAAGGAGATTGGAATGATACAAATAAATGGAAACTGAAGACGGCAAACAGGATAGCCGAAGAAGAAGAAGAAGACTTTTTTATAGAATTTTTTTAGATATTCAATTCTGTGTACATTAATTTGGTATATTTGTTATGGTTTAAGCAATGTAACCCATTTAAGCGGCCAAAAAGCTACTTTTTTAGTGCACCGATGCACTTTATTTTTAGCTCCAGCCCTATAGTCTGTACACGTACAGTAATATGTTATATACATTAATTGTCCCAAAATATACTCTAAAAGATGGTAAAACCCCATTCAAATCAGTCAAGTAGTTTTTGAGTCCATAAAGGACAGACCCACAGACGTTCATTTTTATATATAAAGAAATTATATACAGGACTCTGTTGTTCCAAGTTCTCTCAAGAAACATTACACAGAAAATAAATAAAATTGTTATGTTATTCTACCAGTTACATTATATGGCTGCAAAACATGGATTTTACTTTAAGGGAGGAGAAATATGAGTATTTGAGAATAAAGTTCTTAGGAAAATTTTTGGACCAAAGGGAGATGAACAGACAAGGGAATGGAGAAAACTACATAATGTGGGCTACAAGATCTTTATGGGAAGTGCAGAGTTAAGTCTTATAGACTGCAATAGGCAGGACATTGACATGAATGGGGAATGAAAGAGAGCATGGAAACTCCTTGAAGAAAACCTGAGGGAAAGCTCCCAGTATGCAGACCAAGAATGAGGTGGGAGAATAACATTAACCATGATTTGAGGGAGGTTAATTATACAGAAGATGATTGAAAAACATTCGCTCAAGAATAGGGATGTATGGGATTGTCCACCGCTGTGGTCTCGAGGTAGCGTGCTGCCTTGTCACGCAGCAGGCCTGGGTTCCATTTCCAGTCCAGAAAGGCTACTGGGTGAGGTTTTTTCAGGGTTTTTTCCTCACCTATAAGACAAATGTCAAGAAGCTTAGGGCCCAACAGTCCCCGAAAATCATCCAGCCATCAACATCATCCTTATCATTATCATCATCCTTCACCGGTGTGGAAAGCAACGGGAAGCTACCACACCTATAATTCCCTAATGAATCTGCAAAGCATAGCATGAAAATGCCCTCGGGTAGAATTACTATGGATGAAGAGCTTGTCTACATAATCATGAACCTACGGGTTCGAGTGCTAGTGAGTTAATTCTATTTTTAGAATAAAACTAATAAAAATTGGAATAACTGAAATAATTATTCTTCATTACGTAATTTCCAATGACTTGAGCGACCATTACAGATAAATCTCTAGCCATATCTGCCCTCTCAGATTTGTGTTGCATGTATTTCTGTCCATGTTGTCTTCTGTCATCAATATCTTTACTAATCTGGTCTAGCAAACTGGTTCTGACAAGTGGTTAGCTCATCACCTCAAAGAAACACTATTACGCAACAAAGGTATTACTTGGATGTGAAAAAGCAATTCAAATTTTGCTCACAGGCTCTAATTTAGGCTTAAGGCTCTTTCATGAGCCCAAAAAATCTTCAGATTCAGGACCCATGGTATATGTCCCTTCCAGACGATTGTCCCTTGGATTTTTAAATTTAAAATATCCATTGATTCTGACCAGGTTTGAACATGCAACACTCTGTACCAGAAGCAAGGGCCTTAACCCCCAAACCACTGAAACCAATACAATAATCTGAATACAGGAGCAAAATAATTACAAATATAATTTGAAGTTAGAGGAAAAGTCTGATCCTTTCTAAATAACTTCTAATAGCATCTCTAAAAGTTGTAAAATACTAATAAAACTTACTTTATTTGGACCTTCTTAAATATGAACAATAGTTAAATCTAAACAAGTATTAGAAAATGTCATTTTCAATTTCAAATGAACAACCAGTCTCATTATCTTGTGATCAGAGCTTCTGACTTAAGTTCATAAGATCCTGGGTTTAATTCTTGGTCAGACCAGAGGAATTTTTCCTGAAAGTAAATTATTCCTGCTGTCATCCATGGTCTGGAATTTAGGTTAAATTTATGTTTAAGGATTCTCCTAGCGCTTCATTATCATTTATCGCCCATCAAATAATCAAAGTACTGTAACTCCACCTTCTAGGTTCCCCAATCTCATAAGTGGATTTCAATTCTGCCAATGCCAGAAGAGAATGACAGAAATGTTGTAACAGAACTTGGCCACATGAACAAAAAAAAAATTATTTTTAAATAAATTCTACCAAATAAGGTGAGTCTGTTTCATCTTCTTCTTCCTTCCAAGTATTAGGCCAAGGCCTGTTACGATCCAATAGAAAATTTTCCCTCCAGCGTTTCATAGAACGGTCCAGTGATCTTCGTCCTCTTGGTATATAATTATAAACAGCTTTAGGGATCCGATTTGAACTCATTCTTTCTAGATGGTGTTTCCAATTTAGTTGGTACTGTTTAATATATTCCAAAATTGGCATAGTCTTCAATTCTTTTAAAATATCGGTGTTCCTTTTCCGATCCCATCTGGTGTAACCCGCTGTTCTATGCATGAATCTCATTTCACAAGCCGTTATTCTGCTTTCATGTTTTCTTTTTAGTGTCCATGCTTCACTACCATAGGTCAACACTGGTCTAACCAAAGTGTTATATAAACGTAATCTGGTGTTTTTTTGTACAATGCATGGTTTCATAACTTGATTAATAATTCCCAAACTTTTATTATAACTAGTAATTTTTTCAGGGATATCCTTTTCATCCCAGATAGAGAGATAATATCCAAGATATTTAAATTGATTATATCTCTCTAAAATTTTATTCTGGAGACAGATTTTAATTTGTATGGGGTCCTTCCCATGAAATGCCATAATTTTAGTTTTGTTAATTGATATTTCCATATTAAATTTGGCACCTATTTTTTGTAAATTATAAATTGATCGTTGCAAATCATTTTCAGAAAGTGCCAGAAGAGCTAAATCGTCTGCAAAAAGAACAGCATCGAGTTTGAGGTTCCTATTGATTGGTATATATCCTCGTTGTGTTTTCCTCCATTCGTTTATTAATTTATTCATATATATACAATGAAAAGCACCGGTGAAAGTCCACATCCCTGTCTTACTCCAGTGTTGATCTTTTCTCAAGAAGATAATTTGCCATCTTGTTTAACAGAGATTTCATTATCTTTATAGATGTTGAAGATATTAGTAATATATTGTTGTGGAACGTTATCATCAGCTAAAATTTGTTTCATCTAACCTCATAAATTGTTGTGTTCTTTTGAACATGTTTCAATATGCTTGCAGATTCACCTTATTTAATAATAATGTTACTTCCTACGTCCACTACTGTGGTCTCGAGGTAGGTGCTGCCTTGTCATGCAGTGGGCCTGGGTTCAATCCCCGGTCGGGACAAGTTTCCTGGGTGAGGTTTTTTTCAGGGTTTTTCCTCACCTATAAGATAAAAATCAGGAAACTTTAAAGCCCAAACAGTCCCCGAACACCATCTGGCCATCGTTATCATCAATATCATATTCACCTAATTAGATTAAGTTTAGTTTAAGGCCTCTCCTGGTGCATCATTATCATCATCATTAACTCTCATATAATCGGGGCAAGCATAACCCCGCCTTCCAGGCGCCCCAACCTCAGAAGTGGATTACAAGTATGCCATGCCAGGAGAGAACACAAGAAATCTCGAAATGACAACCTGGGACATTTGGAAAAAAAAAAAAAAAGTTACTTCTTACTGTAATGTATTAATAAATTCTACCAGTTTTAGTCTGTGACAAGTTTTACCCAACTATTTAAATATGCATATAGTGTCTATAATTCAATCACTGGAACCACAATTTTCAACTTTTTTGTACTTTTTACCTTAGTTCAAATTACAACTTACTGTTAAATTCTAACATGTAATTAAATAAATTTTTACTTATCATCATCCTTCATCTAAAGAGAAAAACTTAGCTTATATTGCAGTATTGTACTCCTGACACTATTCAAGAAGTGACATCCCAACATCCTTAAAAAAAAAGCATTGTGATCATAAAATAATGGAAAATAATAAAGAAAAGATTCTAAATAGAACAAAACAAAAACATGAATCTGCAACATTGGAAAGTTTTCAAAGTGATCAAGATGAATTAGATCAAAATCTATCAGATACTGTCAAACAAAATAAGATAGACTTCTTGTCTTTAAATTATAACTTGCTTTATATTGCAGGTCTGAAACCACCAGAGAAAACAAAGGATACTTATTGGAAGTATACAATCTATCAATTGTACAATATATTGCTACATCTTTTATTCTTACCAACCTTCTTATTACAATTATACACTTTATCTTATGATTGGGAAGATTTAGTTCCAACTTTTGAAAACATTGCCAAAATTGGAATATCACTCGCTTCATTTCTACCTCCACTACTTATAAATTGGAAGAAATTATTTGAAACAATGTATAGAATGGAAACTAACTCAATATTTACAAAACAATCTACAAAGAGAGATTCAAAGAAAATGGAAATTATTTTAGAAACTCAACAGAGAGTTTTAATTGCAACAAAGATTGCTATTGCATTTTTAAGTGTAATTCTAATTGGTTGGTACTCTGAACCTTTTATTATTAATTACATGAAAAATTGGATTCAAGAAAATAACATTTTAGATAATAAAAATAACACTCGCATTTTTTATACAGATGAAGTAAGATTTCCTTTTAGTTTAAAAGCACCTTTTGATACATCATCTATATTAATTTATACAATTTTATATATTATCATATGTATAAGCCTAATGATATTAATTATGAAAGTTGGAACTACATTAACATTCTGCTTTGCTATGATGATGTACATATCATCTCAATTCATGATTGTCTCTAAATCAATAGAAAATATTGACAAAGTTGGTAAAATAAATTCTAAAATGTTCTCAAATATAAATAATCAACAATCATCAATGCAATATAAATGCAAAAATTCAAATACTGAATTAAATAATGAAGATTCTGATATCAGTTTGATTGATGATTTTCCTGGTGTGGAACAACTGGTAGAAAGCATCAAAGAACATCAAGGTGTGATGTTGTAAGTATCATTATATGAACACAGAAAACAAAAAAGTAGGGTACTGATGTAATTGAAATATAATAAATAATTGATAACTAAAAGATCTAAAGATATCCCACAAAAGACCTAAAAAGTGGAAAAAAGGATATTTAATATTAAATTTTTCACTTCTCACTTAATGACAAATTAAATTTCAAAATCGAGAAAAATATATGCTTTAATGATTTAAGCATCACAATTTTTACATAGATTTTTCTCTTATACTATATGATTCCCGTGCACCAGGAAGCAGTGAACTTTTGTTCCACTAACGCCATCTAGCGATCTCTTAAATAAGAGCACTTTTAAAATGGAAATCAACACATTACATTTCTAGTAAGAAAGCTAATATTCGATATTTAATATTAAATTTATCATTTCTCACTTAATGACAAATTAAATTTCAAGAAAAAAATATATGCCTAAATCAGGATTTGAACACAATATATCTGGTTCTGTACACCAGTGCTTTAACGATTTAAGCTATTAGGCATCACGATTTAAACAGATTTTTCTCTTATGCAAATATGATTCCCGTGTGCAAGGTAGCAGTGAACTTTTGTTCCATTGGTTGTAAAACAAAATTCATTGAAACAAGATTGGTCATTGACTCCCATTTGGGGAATGAATTAAATTGCCAAGCCATTAGAAATAAATTAAAAATCTATTATCATTGACATACTTTAGTCACTCAAATATCACAACCAAATAAGTGAATTATGTTTATTTGAATGCAGAATTATACAATAATTAACAAAGAAGATGACATAATCACAATTTTTCCCAATTTAGATTTCTTGAAGATGTTAATGAAGGTATGCGGGATGGATTCTTTTATTACCAAATGTTTGCTGCATCACTATTCACTTTGGGATTATTTCAACTTGCACAGGTGAGAATATCTCAATTAAATACAGTTTTACCCAACATATATATAACAACACCGATTTCAGACAAATTCTGAAGAAGACCACGACATGATGACAGAAACATTAGTAAACTCTCAGGCACAGAGAAATCCGGACACAAAAACTTTAATAAAGGTTTTGTTTTTTCCAGAAATTTTGATAGATAGTTTTATTCCCGGATATCACCAGCAAAATTACACTACTTAATCTAACATTAAGTCCACCATTGTGGTCTCAAGGTAGCATGCTGCCTTGTCACACAGAGGGCCCGAGTTTGATTCCCGCTCGGGACAAGCTTCCTGGATGATGTTTTTTCAGGATTTTTCCTCAACTGTAAGACAAATGTCAGTAAGCTTGGAGGCCCAAACGGTTCCCGAATATCATCTGGCCATCATCACCATTATTATCTTCATCATCATCCCTGTGTGGAAAGCAACGGGAAGCTACCACACCTATAATTCCCTAGTAAAGCTGCAAAGCATAGCATGGATGCTATGATTGCAGTGAAGGACACTATAGAATAGAATCTTACACTTAAGAAGAATATTTAAATTTATCAAAATATATTGTAATTGAATTAAGGGTTCAGTTAGGTTGTGATCTATTAAAGCTATGGCTGGAAGCGGTAAAAGGAAAAGTTTGAGTGATGGTGAATTGAACGAATTACTGAACTATGAAAATTATGACAGTTATGTGCAGTACCCTGTGTGAAGTGGTATCACAATATCATGGATTACTGAGGGCGAAATGGGCTGAAATTGGTATTCAAAAAAATAAATTGTAAGTAGACTGCATGCAAGCAGTATATAATTATTTTTTCAATTTTCAGGTATAGGGACACTTCTAGCATTATTACTTAAGATGTTATCATTTACTTTGTTTGCAGCTCCTCAACCCCTCTTGCAAGTATACTGAAGTTGTATGAGTGAAGGTCAAACACAACATTCTAACTGGACTTGTGTGAGGGTCGGAAAAATATACAAATGTGAACTTGTTAATACTGCTGTTTGAGGGGCTAAATTTGACAGTTTCTTGGAATTTATGACACCCAGCTGGATATTCAAACACTAGGGAAAAAGTGTATTCTTACAGGTTCAGTGTCCTGCATGCTAAATGTAAACAGTGGCGTACTTACAAGTTCGAACAATTTTTGTTATTATTTTTTTGTTTGTTATTATTTTTTATTTATTTCAATTATATTTTCTTCTATCGTTAATGCTTATACATAAACTACAATATTCATGTAATATAAAATATTTTGTTTGAAATATTTAAATTAACAGAAATATTAGCATTAGAAAATAAAGCTGTAATTTTTAAAGGAATACGAAATTTAAATGTCCAACGGAGGGTAGCCACTACCTGGTTTAAATGTCCCACTGAGGGAAGCACGCTGTAACTGTGTAGCTACCACTTAACTGGTTAAAGCAAAGTTCTGGACAAAAATACTTATACTAAGCACAAAAAAACACAATTTTAAAACACTTTGGCTAGACGAGTGTTGACCTATGGTAGTGAAGCATGGACACTAAAAAGACAACATGAAAGCAGAATAACGGCTTGTGAAATGAGATCCATGCGCAGAACAGCGGGTTACACCAGATGGGATCGGAAAAGGAACACCGATATCTTAAAAGAATTGAAGACTATGCCAATTTTGGAATATATTAAACAGTACCAACTAAATTGGGAACACCATCTTGAAAGAATGAGTTCAAATCAGTTCCCCAAAGCTGTTTATAATTATATACCAAGAGGATGAAGATCCCTGAGCCGTCCTATGAAACGCTGGAGGGAAAATCTTCTATAGGATCGTAACAGGCCTTGACCTAATACTTGGAAGAAAGAAGAAGAAGCCATGCCATATCATAGTTAGCCAAGGCAATACACTACAAGCTAGAAGATTGAGTGTTTGATTCCCAGTGGGGTCGGGATTTTTAAACTGGCCTAAACCCTCTGCTGGCAGCATGGTCCTCGGATCGACTCAGTTTCTAATGAAAATGAGTCCCAATGTATGTTCTGGGGGTAAAAACAGACATCATGCAGGGCTGTCACCTCGTACAAATTGTATATAAAGGTAGGAACCTAAACCTCTCACTACCCCATGGGCCTCACGAGACCCGTAGTAGGATCATTTTACTTGCCATTCATGTAACACTTGGCATTAATGAGTTAAAAATGTTTACTTTTTTTGCAACTATTTCTCCCTCGATGTACGTATGTATGTATGTTTACACTCTTATCATCTCTCATGGGAACATGGGTGCTCCCCTAGCAGGAGTTTCTTTACTAAGCTAATTTAGTAATGCTTATTTCCCTACAGATGTCAGTGAGTGATATGTTGTCAGTATACCACCTCCAAGAGGCATCTAGTTGGCAAAACAACAACAACAACAACTCCTGGCGCGACAGGCCTACAAGGCCCTTAGCCTACCAACCGGCTGCTGGCTTCACATCCACATGTGTCAATCACAGAGGTAGATGATAATCAGCCAGTGTAGGGGTGACATGTGGTCAGCATGTCGAGTCCCCCAGCCGTTATAGCTGGTTTTCTCAACCTGGAGCCGCTACTTATTGTACCTACCCAAATGCATCACGATGCTGGGTGGGCACTGGTCCCATACTGGCCGAAATACCATGAGAAAATTTCTTCCCCCATGGAGACCCGAACCAGTGCAAGTCTCGTAGCTCTGCGCCAAGGCTTCCTGCTTTAACCACTCAGCTACGGCGCGGGACATCTAGTTGGCAACTAAGGTATTATTTGGATGGGAAAACCAGTTAAATTTTGCTCAGATGTACTAATTTAGGCTTCAAGTTTTTTTTATGAGCCCAAAAATATTCAAAATCGGGATCCATGGCTTAAAATCCTTTCCGGAGGACTTATCCCTTGGATTTTTCCATGTTAAAAATCCATCGACTCTGGCCGGGTCTGAACCCATGACCTTCAGGACTAGAAGCAAGGAACATAATCACTAGATGACCGATGTCAACAAAAGACTATTTAATGATAAAATTCTTAATAAAGAATATATAAATAAAATGGAAATAATTACACATTTTACATAACATATGGGGGCACGCCATATCGTAGTGATTAAGACACTGCCGGAAGGTCGAGGGTTCAAGTCCCGGTGGAGTCAGGATTTTTAAACTGACCCAAACCTTCTGGCAGCACCATGGCCCTGAAGTCGACTCAGCCTCTACCGGAAATGAGTACCAGATGCTTGTTCTGGAGGTAAAGGCGGCCATCACGCAGGGCTGACAACCCGGTTGACATCAAGTGCCGATTTTCCAGAAAAAGCTAGAGCCTTAACCTTCTACTACCCCAAGAGCCTCCTGAGGCCTGTAGTGGGACTACTTTACTTTACATAACATATTTAAATTTAAAGTATTGTGTAACAATATTTTGGTAAAACAGCCTTCTTTATTCTTTAGCCTACAAATCAGAAACATTTCTGAGTCAGGTTCAACAGTTTCCTAATAAATGTGCATCATGTCTAACAATAACTATAATATTTTAGTGATAGTTGACCGTGACTGGTTCAAACTGACACAGGTTTATATAGGATTGGTAAATATTCAATGCCTAGCATATGAATTAAATAATTAATCATTGTAATTAATTATTTATTATAATTTGACAGCATTATGCATCAACTGGCTAAGCACCATTATGTAAGTTTTGAGAAAAATATGTTTAAAGTTTGTCAATCTTCAGTATTTACTGAAGCACCAAACTAACAATACTGGATATTGCAAGTTATTTTTCTTGTTTGACAGTTATGCATCAACAATCTAAGAGTGCAAACATTTGGTGTTTAGCTGCATGATGCAAAATGTAGTTTAAGTCACATTCAGTACCAGGCACTGAGCAGGGCATTTAAACCCACAGGCCAGCCATTTAAATACCCCACCTACCCTTTTCGTGGCACTTCAGAAAATGGACCATTATTCACAAACTATTAGTCCTAAAAAATTCACATTTTGTACATATCTAAAGGAGATATCCTAGTAGGATTAGATGGTGAAATAACTTGGGTGATTGACATCATATGGTATCGGCGTATCAATATCAGGAAGTGGAAGTTCATCTTCACTTTCACTTTGTGAATCTTCTAATTCAGGAATCAGTTCATCACCTGAATCATTATTATACAAAATATTCACTAATTCTTCTTCAGTGAGATATTTTTCTTTCGCCATGGTTTCACTCACGCACGAACAACAGTGCGATAACGAAAAACATATAAGACTGCATTGGAGCCTGGAGGCAAGTTTGGGTGAACGAATTCCATGTGTTGTTTGTTCTAAAAATAAAAGGGGATTCACCAAGGTTAAAACGTGTCAAAGGGAATAGAAAATGTACATTTACATGCCATCTATAATCTCCAAGACATACTAAGCCAACACAATATTTAGGCGCCGAATAAAAACGCAGTTTGTTCGCGCCCGCTCTAAAACGAGTTAACTGACCGACGGCCACATACACAATAGTCTCTTTAAATGCCTTAACTGGTTTATGGTACTGAATGTGACACATTTTCATAAAGATCCAGTTTCATAGCCATTTGTTTCAAAACAAAGAATCTCTGATAGGACTGATGGCATTTACATTTGTCTTTAATAATAAGGCTATATTTAAAGATTTGGGGCAAAAGTGTGCGTACATTCACTATATGAGCCAGTGCAACAGATGGCAACAAAATCTTGATTTTTAAATTTTTTAGCCGGTTGATGCATAACATCATCCAATTATATATTTTTGCTGTTATTTCAGTATGAAGAAGCCAATATTTTCAGCACAACAGTAAGCATTCTTATCACCAGTTTTGTTTTCCTGCAAAGTGGATTATTTTGCTATCAAGGAGACAATATTCGAATACAGGTAAAACTATTTCATTGTTTTTAAATATATACCTCAGGTGGTGTGTAAAGAGATATATCTCCAAAATATGAAGTATGATTTATCTACGAAGAAACAATTAGTTTTTTCTGGCAAAAAAAATAAAATATTGACATTGAAATGAAGATGGATATCTTGCAATCAATGGTGGTGACACCAAAAAAGTATACAGGATAGACCTAATTTTAGTTTAATATAATTTTGGGAATTTTAACATTATGAGGTTTTCTTAATAAGAATCAAATGAATCGTGAATTCTTCACGACTCATGAAAACAGCTGAGGTGGGAACGATGGTTCTCCGATACCGCGGTGCTGTGTTTGAAGAAACATAGATATATGAGGTAAGAAGAATTCACGATTCATTTGATTCTTACTAATTTTAGTTGTTTGTAAAAAAATTTAGTGGATAAAGATATAATGAAATAGAAAAGTCATCTGAAAGACAAACTCACCAAGGTGTTGGAACAACCAAATCACATCTTTATGTGTGCCCAAGAACTTACAGTGACAATATCAAGGCAGTAGATAATTTCCTGTCATATAAGTTGCAATATGTTTGGAGTCACGTTGACTAGGCTGCAATGTTGTGCTCCTTAAGGTGAAGAAGTTATCTGACTGAGTTGGTGGTAAGCCTTATTCTTAATGTATCCTAAAGGACAAAATCCAACAGGACAAGACCAAGGGATCTTGGGGGCCATGTAACCAGTCCTCCTCTATCAATCCAACAGGCAGGAAAAGTCTCGTCCAGGGATTAGTGAGGTAAGATCTAAACCAATCAAGGCAGTTTTCCGACAGATGTAGTGTCTTTAGTCTCGCTAGCATTAAGTCTATATCTACTGTGTCAAAGGCTTTGCTGTAGTCGAGTAGGACTATTGTTGTGAGTTTGCTTTTGTCCATTGAGTATCTTATGTCCTCTACAATGTCAAGTAGTGCAGTACTTGTATGATGTCCTGTTCTAAAACCAGACTGATGCTCATCAAGTAAGTCATGTGTGATGAGGTAGTCTGTTAACTGTGAGTGTATTATGTGTTCCAGTGCTTTCAATAAACAGGGAAGAATACTAATTGGTCTATAATCATCAACAGAGTATTACACATTTTTATTTTTCTTTGAAGACTTATATATCGGGAATTGAGTTGTTTTTTAAGTCCAAAAATCCCTTGCTGGCTCACATTAGTCTATGATTGATTTCTTTATCAATCATATTTTCATTCGTTATCATAGAATCCAGGTATTTAAAATCCTTCACTTTCTCAAACTTATAATTTCCATATATTTTCCATGCTTGTTATTTCCATATATTTCCTTTGCTTTCATTCACTTTTAGGCCTATATTTTGCGCTGCAATTTCCAATTTTAAGAATGCTTCTCTAACTACATTGGGTGTTCTTCCAATTATGTCTATATCAACAGCATATGCTAATATTTGTGTTGATTTGTAAAATATTGTTCCTCTAGTATCAATGTTTGCATCCCGGACGATCACAAACCATGTTGTTAACTTGTCCTCATGGAAAATAAAATAGCTCTACCATTTAGCTAGGTACTTGGGCCCATTTCCCAAAGAAGCTCTATCTTTATGTTTAAGTTAAAAGTAATAATTAGCTGATAGTTGAATGCAGGCTTTCACGGTCAATAATCATAATATTAAGAGATTCCAGACTATGTGTCAAGCTTCACAGTTGAGTCTCCAACCAGGGAACACCACCTAGAAGTACTCGTCATTAAAGATGCCCTCCACAGTTGAGGGAGAAACGTATGGAAGAAACGCCAGTCATGGACCACAGCCACATAGCCCAGAATTGCTTAATATAATAATTAGCTGAACTTACAAGAAATATTTTTAATAACAGGGATTATTAATATGGCAAACTGCATACAATCTGCAATGGTATCGCCGTTCTACAAAATTCAAGATGTTACTGATTATGGTTATCTTACAAGCTCAGAGACCCAACTATATGTATATTGGAACTGTTCATACAATGAGCATGGAACATTTTGCAAATGTAAGTAAATGCTATAAATATAATAATAGCATTATTTTATCTGCTATAAAATAAATAAAGCCTTAAGGTCTTGTCTATCTCTCAGCCCGGTTAAATAAATTTACAATAACTTATTCTCATGCTAGATTTGTAGAAAACAAGGGAAAACCAATATGTGTGTGTGTATGTATTCTAATGCCATCCACTGCACTTTATGTGCTGTGGGTTCCGCACTGGGCAGATAGAGACATTAATGTGGTTTATTTTCAATTTATGCACCACTTTGGCAGACCACTTTTCGTAGATGATGCATTCTTGTATTGTGTACAGAGAATTGAGTGTAGGATGAGTGTATGTTTATGTAGTGTAAAGTGTATGAGGCATGATGATGAAGAGATGAGGTGAAATCCAATGCCATCACGTAGCCTACTCCTATTGAGAAAGCACCAAGGGAGCTGCCAAGCTTAACTCCCCATCCAATGGACAAAGCACTATCAACAGTACCATATACCCTCTCAACATATGCATTGGTGTTTGAATGAAGATGAAAGCAAATGGCCCTTTAAAACTGGTAACGTGAAACATGGAACTCTACGAGGTAGGATGAAAAAGCATTTTATCCAACTCAATTATAAATTTTTAAACTAAGTTACATATTTAATTCAAATAAATAAATTATATAGCAAAACAACACACTCCAAATATAAGAATTTATAAAACTTGCTTTTCTAACTCATGTAGTATGCCTGCTTTCTAACTAGCATGTCCGAGTTCTATATCCAAAGGGGTTGGAGATTTTAATTGTAAATTTTTCAATCTTAAGGTTAGAAGGGACGATGATATACACTTTTTAATTACTAAATTGTGAACAATGTGTCTGAATTACTGAATTAAATTCAAACCTATCTGCAGTAAAAATGTTGAGAAAGACAAAGTGATAGCAATTCACTATCGGATGGGAATATTACGACTACATACATTAAATATTAAGACTGGCAGATCGCTACATGCTTTTTGACAATAATACTTGCCAGAACTGTGTTACACATTTTTCTTTCTCATCATCTCTCATACTACATACAATCAATTAAAATATACACTCATCCTATGCTCCTGACTAATCACATTATCATAAGTAATGCCACGAGTGATTTCCAATTTATCTAGAGAATTTGGAAATCAGGAGTGGCATTTGTCAGGACTATTTAACGAATAAAATTAAGCTGTATATTCACAAATCATTATTTAACTATAGTTATTTTAAAATATTTATATATTTAATGTAAACGGCGATGTTTGAAAACAAATGAGAAACGATTGATATGCTTCATTTGCTTCTTTTGTTCGATCACTGCAACCAGATCATAATATTATTTATTGCCAAAAGATTGCAATGTTGTAAGAATGCACCCCAGTGGAGAAATTTATAACCAACATTATAGGTATTAATTAATTTCTGATGTCCTATGATGTAAATATGTCAATTATATTTTTCTGCGTCATTTCCTGGAAAATAATTTGTTTAAGAAAGTGCAAACAGTGGTTTCTTTTTTTTTTTGTGGTACAATCAATTGTTACAATGATCTTGCAGAAGATTTCCGGACTGTTGGCCGTGGTCTTGAGGCTTGTAGTTCCCCAACGTTTCGCCAGAGACTGCGTCCGGCATCCTCAAGGGTTGTCTTGAGACTGGCAATTTTGTCGACTACCTGATCTATTTATACATGTATCCGCGACGTGTTCTCTGCACGTTCCACGCAGAGAACACATCGTGGATACATGTATAAATAGAGCAGACGTGTTCTCTGCACGTTCCACGCAGAGAACACATCGTGGATACATGTATAAATAGAGCAGGTAGTCGACAAAATTGCCAGTCTCAAGACAACCCTTGAGGATGCAGGACGCAGTCTCTGGCGAAATGTTGGGGAACTACAAGCCTCAAGACCACGGCCAACAGCCCGGAAATCTTCTGCAAGATTATCATAGTAACTCCGGCCATGAAAGCCTAAGTCAATATATAATTGTTACAAATGATTTTATATTATCTCTCGTATGCGCTATGTGTTGACATTCATGCACTATATATACAATCTGGTAGCCATATTTCTTGGAGAGTCAGTCACTGCAAAATAATGCTATGACCTATTCAGAATGTTACAAAGGAGGTGCTTTCTTTATTATGATAAACTTTAGTTGATAAATTTTAGGCGAAACACGACTGTGATTGGTTGTAAATAAAAAATCACTGAAATGTGATTGGTCATTGGCTCCCATTTGGGGCATGAGTTAAATAATCTACAAAAAGTGACGTGCTTAAGTGGTGCTTAGATTAAAATGACCACATTAATGACATCTATCCATCTAGCTCAGAACCCAAAGCATGAGAATTATAATGGGTGGCTTAGAAATCACACACACAAATTGTTTTCTCTTCTCCACACTCAGGCTTCTGTTTGTAAATATATATGTTATTTTATTAAATGCTTTCTCGTCTATACCAAATCAGAGCTAAGTTCCAGTTGAACTGTAAACAAACTTGCATAAACAGGCTCCATCTATTGGGAGAGCTGTGGTACTACATTTAACCACCATATGACTGAATTGTGTATGATAGAAACAATGTTCTTAAGTAATATAAATTTTGTGGAAATTAAGATTGAATACAAGGTAAGATGGTACCAATAATTAGGAACTTCCTCCATTTATTTATAACAAAAAAATTAGATATGGGCCTACCTAATTAGATGTTTATGCTTTATCCGTTATGTCAATAGATAACCTTTATTTACCGGTTTAATTTCATTATAAGCAGAATGTATCCTTCCATGCTGACTCATCTGTAAATTCTGCTGTTATTTTCACCATATCCTCAATGGTTAATGTGGAATATTTTTCATTAAACTGTTTGAAAATATTCAAAATAATTTGTTCTCTCCGCTTTTCAAATCTTTTGCTTTCCAATGTTTAAGGAATTATGCAGAAATTTTGCCATATTAAACAATTGAAATTTCAACGTATTCTGCATTGTGCATGTGTAAAAATAAAACAATGCTTATTTAATGTATTAAAATTGTAATTATATATTTTTTAGTTTCTCCCATTAAACTAATATAGACATGTGCTAGATAATATATTTTTTTATTAATCAAATGGCTAAGATCATGGAAGCAAATGACAACTGGGGGAATTAACTTAGGAAATATAGTAATAAAAACAGTAGCCTTTGCAGATGATCAGATTTTAATAGCAAAACAGAGGACGAACTACAAAGAATGCTATATAAACTAAATGAAATATCAAAAAGATACAACATGGAAACATCCTCACAAAAATAAAAAACAATGGCCTTCAAGGGTGTTCATCCAGTTCGAACAAAGATAATATTAGAAAAACCAATAGAACAAGTAGTAAGATATAACTTCCTAGATTGCGAAATTTCACACACAGCGGAAACAGATATAAATAACAAACTAAATAAGTTTAATTATATAACAGGAACACTGAAAAGAACTTTGAAAAATAAAGCCAGGAAAGACTCTATAATGAAATTATACAAGACAATGGCAGTGCCTATTATTACTTATGGATCCAAAACATGGAAAGTGACAACACAACAATCTGCCAGAATACAAGCTGCTAAAATGAGATACCTCAGACAAATAGTGGAATATCAAAGAACAGACAAAAAACATAACACAGAAATAAGACAACAACTAAAAGTAGAGGAATTAAACACAACAGTAGAGAAATACAGAACAAACTGGAAAGAACACTTGGCAAGGATGGCTGAGAATAGAATACCAAAAGCAGCATACAACTATTCACCATGAGGAAGAAGAAGTTTGGGAAGACCAAGGAAAAAGATGGAAAGAGCAGAAATTTGGAGCCGGAACAGCCTAGAAAATAAGCCTAAACCATGAAGAAGAAGAAGATTAATCAAATGGCAGGAAGTGGCAATAATGCTATTTTCCCTCTGGCCTCACAGTACAAGCTGACAAAATCCTGTCTTCTTTGGGTTTCTCAGCTCCGCTGTGGCAATGGAGCAGATGTTGATTCATATTTTTATTATTTTTATTTTCTTTATTTAGAGTGTTAAGGGAGCGAACTGCATTTTCTTACATGCTTAAAGGTAAAACCATTATTTGACCAAAAAAATGCAGTCATACATCTGGTTGTTTACATAACAACTGGACTTAGCTTGGAAGAGGTACAATGCAATTATTTTCTTTATTTTGACTGTATATTGGTTGTCATTAGTGATTACACTGCCTAGATAGCAAAATTGTTCTACCCATTCTCTTTTGGAATTGCCAATTTTTATATCAATTGTGACTGTTTTTATAGAAAACTATATTATTTTTTATTTCAGGTGGTCAATTCTGCATACTCTATGTTTACTCTCTTACTTCGATTCAAGGTAAATTAAATGGGTAAGGAAATAGTACATTGGACATTTTGAGTTGGATCTAAGGTACCAAATTTGTGATTGGTTACTTCATCCCTACCCTGACAAAAAACATTTGTCATACAAAAACGTAAGAGTACAGGTTATGTAATAATGGCATTCAATTTTTTTTTTTTAATATTCTGAATAATTCAATCATCGACAGCTCTGTGACACAAGTGGTTAGACACACCTTCCATCTCTGAATCCTGAGTTTGTATCTCATTTACTCCATATGAGGTTTGTGGTGGACAAATCAGCCAAAATAGGATTTTCTTGAGTTATTTCTATTTTTCCTCTATTGAAACATCGTTTTACCCTTTCTCTACACTCATGTCAACCATTTAATTTGCTTCCCAATACAATAATCCTGGTCAACCAACAACCTTGCATATTACAGTGTTTCAATAATAGGGGCTTCATCTTATTTCATTCTCCAACTGAGGTATTTTCAATTTATAAATGAATTAGAGAAAATGTTTTTATGTCTCACCTCATAAAAATCTATGTTTTCATGATACCTGTTTCAAAGGCCACTTTTGTCTCCATCTTCAGTCAAACTCCAACTATTGAAATTTTGGCGTTAACACCATCTTCTGAACTACAAAACTGAATCTTTAAGGGCCGCATGCAAATACATTAGTCTCTACTCAAATTACTTCCAATCACAGGTGAGCTGACTCACTGTGACCAATTGCTGAGATCGAATTAACGGCCGACTTACCGGTCATGCATGAAAGTTGACGTTTTCGTAATATTGGCAACGAATACCCAGAATTCTCAGCGATAAAACCACTTCCGTTATTTTCGTATGCTATAGAGGAACACATTTACGCTTGCATCCCGCAAATAATACCGTATACAACGACGTCTGCATCGCACAATATTATGCCGATTCTCCTGTTCTTCCAGTTGAATTCTTTGGTAGACTCTATCAAATTCCTCTTCTCCGCGTATACCGAAAACATGATCGAAGTCTTCAAGGTCCGACATCTTGGATAAAGCTGCAAAGGTTTGAAACGACATCGGTTACCATCGGTTCCCTTCGGGATTTTCACGCTAAGTTTATATCTTGAGCTATGATCTTAAGGTACCTCGTCAGGTAGCTTACAATTATTATCGCATGAATAGATTTCCGAGTAAGCAAAATGTATTTGGATAAAACTTTCTCAGCAGAGAACGCCTTTTACTGTCTAATGCGTTCAAACATTTGACCCTAAGTTCATAAAATCAGCACTGATGTCAGTTCAGAAGTTAGTGTTAATGGCAAAATTTCAACAGTTGGAATTTGATTGAATATGAAGGCACAAGTGTCCTTTTAAACCGGTATCGAGAAAACCCGGATTTTTATGAGGTCAGATATAGAAACATTTTCTCCAACTTATTTATAAATACCTCCTAGTGTTAACTCCTAAAAAATCAATAGCAAGAACTTGACTATTGCTTGCCATGTGACTTGCAGTTCTCATATTGTATCTTTGTGAATCATTTTAATATAAAAGACTTTGAGAGTTTTTTCTATCCAATGTAACCTCATACGTTATTCTATCATAAATAGTACATAATACATGTGTAAACTAGTTGCATTCATTGTAAAAACTCTATATATCTTCTTCGTCTTCACTTCCTGGTTTAGGCAAGAGTTGCCTGTTCCGTCTTCACTAATAGATCTAAGACCATCTCTTCTGAGGACGTCCGACATCTCTTCTTCCTCTTGGAAAATAATGGAAGATTTTATTTGGTAATCTACTTTCTTCCATTCTTTCTACATGTTCTTTCCACTGTATCTTGTTGTTAAATATCTTTTCTTTTATGGACTATATCTGTAGTTCTTCACGGATATCCTCGTTTCTTATCTGGTCCATTCTAGTGCAGCCTTTTACTCTTCTTAAAAATTTAATCTCTGCTGCTTGGATTTTACTTTCTTGTTTGGTAGTGGTAATCCAAGATTCATTCCCATACAAAAGGACAGGGACAGCATTGTTTTATAAAATTTTAATTTTGTTTGTTTATGGGCTTTATTATTCAATGTTCTATTTATTGTACCACAAATAGCTTGAAACTGATGTGTTTTGTGTTCAAAATCTTTATCATACCCATAGCTGATGTCACATCCTAAATATTTAAAGTGGGATACTTGTTCAATAATTTCATCTCTAATTACTATTTTTGCACGCAGAGTATTTCTTCCACAAAATGCCATTACTTTTGTTTTACTTATTGAAATTTTTAAATTATAATCACTACATATTGCATTTAGTTTGTAAACAGCCAATTGTAACAGATCTTCTTCATGGTGTAGTATGACTAAATCATCGGCGAAAAGTAAGTTATTAATACTTGAGTTATTGTTCAATCTAAGGCCATTGTCCATTATAATTTTCCATTGTTTCATAATGTCGTCGATACTCTATATATAATTCTTTTAATACTACAGTAGTTATACATACTTATATAAATAATTTGTGATGTATAAAGTAATTTGTATTAGAATAAAAATTACACTACAGTGTTTATATACAGCAAACTCCCAATTATTCGTGCGCATATTATCTGGTTTGCTGATTATCTGGGCATGACTCTTTTTACTGTATTTTTTAAAAATACTGTATTGTATTGTTATGAAAAAATTCTTTATTTTTAAACGTGCTACTGTGAACTGCGCTTAGAAACTAGCACAATAGAGTAACCTTCACTCACAACCCCCTTCCATGACGTGTTTAACGGTACCAACCAACATTCTCAAAATACAATACAATTTCGGAAATTTCCGTTGCATGAGTCACTGAAAGTTTGTTGTTACAGATTGAAACCACGGATATGCTGTGGCAGTGGGTTTATCGCTGGTTAGTAGTGTGGTCATCGGTGGTTGCTAGTGTGGTCATCAGTGGTTACTAGTGTGGTCATCAGTGGTTATTAGTGTGGTCGTCAGTGGTTACTAGCGTGGGAATCATTGATTATTTGTCATCACTTGTTATAAGTGTGGATATCGGCGGTTATTAGTGTAGTTGTCGCTGGTTACGGTGACCATGTTGAATAACTGTTGTAATCAGCATGGTCATGACAGGAAATAGTCCCACTTTTTTTTCATATTTACGAGTGAAATAAAATAATGATAATTACAACTCATACCCAAATACATTTAATATAACATTTTATGAATATCTGTTGTATTTAAGTAATGTTAAAGTGGGTAAATAAATTTCTGATCAACTTCCACGGCACCGAATAACTTAATTGGATTATCCGTGTTTTTCGATTTTCCATACATATCTCGGTCCCAATTAACACGGATAATCGGGAGTTCGCTGTATGTGAATAAATTAATTTTTGGATTTCTGGAAGTTGAGCATATGAGAAATATGGGTTTGTGTTGCCATAGCATTCAACCTTGACAACAGCTAATCCTCATCCTCCTGCCAACAAACTCAAATACTCCCGCAAAAATATTTAAATGTTATTAGTTCTCCAAAATACAACCATTGTTTTAATTCAGATTTTGTTCATTGTGTTTGGTTTCCAGTTTCATTGTAAATATTAATAAACAGTTAGTATCTTCATTGTATTAGGTTGGCAGCACGACATGTAATAAAATCATTAGAGAGATCAACTGCAAAAATATATTAAGAAATTAATGAATTTTGAAATTCCTGCAAAAGTGATTTAATAAGACTTGAAAGCATAATAATAAGCTTGTGAAATGAGATCCATGTGCAGAACAGCGGGTTACACCATATGGGATCGGAAAAGGAACACCGATATGTTAAAAGAATTGAAAATTACGCCAATTTTGAAATATATTAAACATTACCAACTAAATTGGAAACACCATCTTGAAAGAACGAGTTCAAATCAGATCCCCAAAGCTGTTTATAATTATATACAAAGAGGACGAATATCTCTGGGCCATCCTATGAAAGGCTGGAGGGAATATTTTCTATAGGATCGTAACAGGCCTTGGCCTAATACTTGGAAGGAAGAAGAAGAAAGAAGAAGTGATTTAATATGGAGGTTCATCCTTCTACCAACAGAGGGAGCAGGAGGCACTTCTTTAAGATGACATAACAAAGTACTGAGAATGGAACCTAATAAAGTCATGAAACCAATCTAATTAGATGAAAGATATGAGGTGAGGTGATACAATTTTTCTTAAATAAATATACCTCATAGTTTAACTTTTACAGGAATTAATCACTATGAGGCTTAATTTATAATAAAATCAAATGTTTCCTACATCTCCTCATATAAATCTTCCAGGTACATCGCAATTTCGAGATCATAACAGTCTCATCTTCAGTTAATCTTGGCAACTGATGTTATGTTGATCGGAAGAAACACTTCTTCCCTCTGTTGGTGGACTGATGAACCTCTGGATCAAGTCAGGATTTGCAGGAATTACTAAGTTCATAAGTTTTCCTTTGTTTTTCTGAATGTGGATTTTTTTCCCAAACCGTGAGTTCCTTTTGTTTATCTACGTGTTTAATACGTCTTTTAATTCAATTAAATGTTTTTCGGACCAAGCATGAGCAGCTACTGCTGACTTTTCCACTTCTCCATTTTTGACATTTCTAAGATGTTCTTTCACCCTTGTTTTCAAATTTCTTTTGTTTTTCCAATATATATTTTGTCACAATCCCTGCATTTGATCTGATAGATTCCTGATTTGTTTTCTTCTTCAATTCTTTCATTTTTATTATTTTTAATTATCCTATTAAGGCAATAGTGTTGATTCCTAAAAAGTCAAATATAATAAATGTTTATGGTGAAATTCAAGGAGATCATCAATGTGCATTTAGAAGAAACAGATCTACAACAGATCAGATTTTTTAGTACAAGACAGATTTTAGAAAAGAAATAGGAATATAATGGTACTGTACATCAACTATATGTAGACTTCAAAAAAGCATATGATTCAATTAAGACGGAGAAGTTATATAGTATCCTGCTGGAGTTCGGAATTCCTAAAAAGTTAGTTAGACTTATATGAATGTGTCTAAATGGCACAAAGAGTAGGGTGCGTGTTGGCAAACAGTTTTCGGACACCTTTGAAATCCAGAATGGGTTGAAGCAAGGAGATGCACTATCTCCTCTACTATTTAATTTTGTACTAGAGCATGCCATTAAATCTTTAGAGAATAAGGAAGGCTTACAACTGAATGGTATTAATAAGTTGTTAGTTTATGCTGATGATGTAGTATTATTGCCCGATAACAAGGAGATACTAAAGGACAACACGCACACCTAAGAAATTAGGACTGGAAGTAAATATCAATAAAACTAAATATATGGTCATGGTCACACGTAGAAATTCATTATATAATGGAAATGGACAGCTAATGACAAATGAGAGAAATTTTGAGTAAGTGGCTGAATTCAAATACCTAGGAACAATAATCACAAAGAGCAATGAGATGCACAAACAAATTAAACATAGGCTCAATTCTTGAAATGCGTGCTATTATGCATTGCAGAGACTCTTGATGTCCCAACTGCTTTCAAAAAACGTTAAACTGAAAATATATAAAACTATTATTCTACCAGTTATATTATATGGGTGCGAAACATGGACTCTTGCTTTAAGGGAGGAAAGGAGATTACAAGTATTTGAGAATAAAGTACTTAAGAAAATTTTTGGACCAAAGAGAGATGAACAGACAGGTGAATGGTGAAGACTACATAACAATGAACTACGTGGTCTTTATAGGAACCCAGATATAATAAGAACAGTTAAGTCTCGTACACTGCGATGGGCAGGACATGTTGCACATATGGGGAATGAAAGACTTGCATGGAATCTTCTTGTAGGAAAGCCAGAAGGAAAACGCCCAGTTGGTAGACCAAGAATGAGGTGGGAGAATAACATTAACTATGATTTGAGGGAAGTAGATTATACAGGAAATGATTGGAAAGCATTAGCTCAGGATAGGGTAGTATGGAAAGCTTATAACCGCACGGCCATGAACCTACGGGATCGATAGTGCCAGTGAGTAAGTAAATATGGTGATTAAATGTTTCTTATCTCTCCTCGTATAAATCTTCTAAGTAGATCGCGATTTCAAGACCATAACGGTCTCATCTTCAGTACAACCTTGGCGACAATACTGAAGATGAGACCGTTATGGTCTTGAAATCCAATCTGCTTAGAAGATTTGTATGAAGAGAGGTAGGAAACATTTAATTAAACCATAAATTAAACCTCTTCGTGATTAATTCCTATAAAAGTTGAATAATAAATGTTAATTGAGAAGTATCAAAATAGTTTGCAACATGTGGTCCATTCTAAGTTATCCTACTTACAGTGACATTTAGGACTGTTGGACTTCTGACAGCTACAACTGGAGTCTAGAGGAGTGGTACATGTAGTAATAGTGGTGTGAAGGGGGAGCAGGACACCAGCTTGCCTGAATTTGTAATTCAGCCATGGTAATATTTCGTTATAAATAGCAAAAAATAAGTAAAATTATTAACAATATAAAAATGGATACTGCCTGAACTGCACTTTTACTTACGCTTGATTTTTCAGTTTATTGTTGTAAACTATAGCTCTTCTTCTGTATTTACTAACATTTTTTAATATTTTAAACTTTTTCAAACAATTTTTATAACATTATTAGACAATTTTCAAGTATTTATTTAAATATGCAAATCACAATATTATGACACTGCTAGACAATATTGTGATGCTAACTGCTATTTTCTCCACAGAATATATTACTTAGTCTATGATTTTTCTATCGCTGTTTTGGGTTATCGCTGGTTGGATCAGTGTTAGGGAGTGATAAGTAAGTATACACCCATTTTTAATAAATGTTTGGTAATTTTAATATTATTAGTATATTTTTTTAACATAGATTTGGGGATTTATTGCAAACAACAGAAAATCCATCCATAGAAATGAACGCCCTGGAATTTGATACAATAGATATAGAATTAGAAATTCAAACCCTAAAGAATAAAAAGGCACCAGGGCCAGGAAACATACCAAATGAGTTAATTAAATATGGCCCAAAAAATTTAATAGGTAGATTGAGGGACTTGTATAATAAGTGCATTGCAATACAGAAGATTCCTGATGAATGGAAAATAAGCTACATAGTACCAATATACAAGAAGGGCGATAGAAGAGACGCAAAAAAAACTACAGAGGACTAAGTATAAAAAACACATTATATAGAATATTTACGAAGTTATTAAAAACAAAGTTACAAAAGATGTTAAAGACAAATTAGGAGAAGATCAAAATGGATTCAGACCAGGAAGGTCATGTGTTGACAATATATTTGCAATACAACAGTTAATTGAAAAACGGACTGCGTTGGAGAAGAAACCCATTTGACAATGATAGATTTAGAGAAAGCTTATGACTCAATTCCGAGGAACAAATTATGGGAAGTATTGGAGAAATACAATATTGACAGAAACCTAATAGAAATTATTAAACAAACCTATAAAGATAACTCCGCTTATGTTAAGATGGGAAATATAATGTCTAATCCTATAAACACCTCAAAGGGATTGAAACAAGGGTGCAGTCTATCACCAATTTTATTTAATATTTATGTAGAATTTATATTAACGAAATGGAAACAAAGCTGCAAAGGTATGGGGATCCCAATAGGCAATAAATTTTTGCTGACATTACAATTTGCCGATGATCAACTGGTTTTAGCGCAGGACAATTTTGATATGGAATTCATGATAAAAAGGTTGAAAAGCACATATGAATCATGGGGTCTCACAGTAAATTTACAAAAAACAGAATATCTGGCAATAAATAGCAATGAAAGAGAAAACTTAGTATTGGAAGATGGAATCCAAATAAAGCAAGTGAAACAAACTAAATATTTGGGAATGATTATGGATAACATCGAAGGTATAGGCAAAGAGAACATAAAACATAGAATTGAATTGAGTAGCAAAATAATATCATCATTAAATTCCATATGGTGGGATAAGCATATTTGGAAAGACACAAAAAATATATTGGTAAAACATTGGTGGAATCTGTTGCAATGTACGGAAGTGAGGTATGGACAATCAATAAGTACTACAAGAATAGACTAATAGCTCTAGAAATGGATTATTTACGAAGAAGTGCCAGAAAGTCTAGATTAGAACGTGTCACAAATAAGGAAATTAGAAACAAAATGGAAGCAGAAGAAAGCATAATTGAAAGAATTGAGGAAAAGGAATTAAAGTGGTTAGGACATGTTTTAAGAATGGAAGATGAGCGATGGCCGAAGCAACTATATGAATGGCATCCAAACAGAAAGAAGAAAAGAGGAAGACCAAGGTTAACATGGAAGGAAAACATGAAGACAGTAATGCAAGCTAGAGGGCTAAGCATCGAAGATGCCCAAGACCGTAGGCTTTGGAGGTTTGGCACGGGAAGACGGCAGCAGCTGTAAAAACCCGAAGATAGATAGATAGAGATTGCAAAGATTGGTCATTTAAATTTCATAGCGACATACTGCCATCTAGCATTAAGATTTTTTAACTTTAGTACGATATCGATAGTAATCGAGGATGATAATCGATATGTCCTTTGATGGTGGGTTACGCTGGCTCTATAAACTCTGGCGCATGCGCACTGTTGTTCTATAGGACTTTGAAAATATTTCACGTAAGTTTAAGTGCAGTTTTCCCGAGATACTTACTGATTAAGTCCTTCGTGCACTATGGCTGAACAGTTTAAGGCAGTTTGTTGCAGAACTACACTGCCATCCTTAGCTAAAAGAGTGTATCTCAACTTCTTTTTAATCTCATCTTCTTCTTCAAGAATTAGACCTGCTGGTCTGTTCTGACTCAAATAGAGTCGGAACTTCCCAACATTAATTTAATCATATAGACTAATCAGTACAACATGTATATTTGAGAATCTCAGTAAGTAAAATGTCACAATTTATAGGTATAAATCACTATGAGGTTTAATTTAAGATAAATTAAAATGTTTAATACCTCTCCTCATAACCAATCTTCTAAGTAGATTGCGATATCAGGGCTCTGGCAGCCCCATCCTCAGTACCATCTTGACAACTGATGTTATGTCAATCGGAAGAACTACTTTTTCCCTCTCTCTTCTACCAACAGAGGGAAGAAAAGTGGTTCTTACGATAGCAATAAATTACCAAACATTTATTAGAAATGGATGTACACCAACTTCCCCTTTTCTAACCTAATAAAGTAAATTACATGCATATTATTTAATGAAGTGTACACTAACTTGTCCCATCGGAACCTAATAAAGTGGAGTAAACATCCATTCCTTAAAATATATATTTTTGAATGTTGGCCATTCTGATTTCACAGATATCTCCACCATCTAGCAGACATTTCTTTAAGCATTCACATATGCACACTACAATCCTATAAAAACTTAAATAAAAACATCTGAGTCAAATGCAACAATTTGTAGTCTGACGTTAATTTTCACTGTTAGCCTTTTAGTTGGCTTCCGTTGCATTTCATTATAAATGTATGATTAAAATTATTGGTTAGGAGCGCTAAAGTACGGGATTATCCAAGTACCGGCACTAATTACTAAATAATTTGACTTACTTGTTTTTTTCTTCGTCATACTTAAAAATGCACAGACCAAATTGTATAAGTAAGAAATCCATACAATTGGAACGAAGTTTTGAATAATATTGTGAAGGTGTGTCAAAGGCATTTACATCTTGACCAGTGCCGTGCAAACCTGTGAATTCTCCATCTATTGCAAGAAATTCTGCTGTTGATATCTTACTTTCGAGTTCTGCCAATACCTCACGAAAATCTACAGTAAAGAGAATACATGTTTCACAACAATAAGTTGACACATTAACACTCAGAATACAAGAGGGAAATATTTTTAATGTGAAATTTATATCTATTACAGTGTCACAAAAATCCATCAACTTACTTTTCCGTGTTACCTCCATTCTTTGAATTTTTATATTTTCTCCACAAACTATCTCTACATTAGCGACACATATACAAAATTATACATTTCGGCAAACTAATGAAAAATAAAGAAGAAACGATATTCAGTGATACCAAATTAGATGAATACCCTCTTCCTCAATTCCAGTGATAAGTTCTATTCTACGAGAATGTTACAAATTTTAATGCAAAAAGCGATTGAGCAGGATTATTTTCTTAAAATGTATTTTTTTTTTTTCCCCCAATATGACTTGAATCGGGTTACAGGGCATATACATGATCCATACGATGAAATATTATCTAATTTCCTATTTATGATTTAATTTTATCCCAAATATAAGTTGGCTATTCTGCGAGGGAGCTTGAGGAGGGAATACGAAAAGTTTGAAAGTTATTAATTGGATGGCATTCTGCAGCAATCGGCTATGTGCCATTATGTAAGTTCCGAGAAAAATGGTTTTAAAGTTTTTTTTTTTTACATTTTAAACTCTACCAAGAGCTATTTCATTATTTCTGACTTGATAATCACTTATATGATGTTATATATACTGATTTGTACTGTATGAGTAGACACAATTTATATTTATTTTAACGGTCAGTACTCCAATACTGCATTTAGACGTAATGAGAACGATATCATAATTGTTCTGCATCAATCAGTTATGCGCCGCAAGAGGGCGTTTACACTGTTGATGTTTATTAGTATGGATATTTTATATATCAATCAGCCAAGCGTCAAAAGGTAATGCATATATTATACCACCAAGTCAACTCTGCACGGGCTGAGGGGAAGAGTTTTAGCGCTAATGTCACCGAACTACTGTATACATGGAAGGGATGTAGGAGATGACTGTACATCCAACTACTCACTGAAAGGTTCAATTTTAAGTGTGGGCGGAGAATCCCTAAACATGTGTAAAAGATCTTAACATGATTGTCAAATTAGTCATTTAAGCATGGAAAGCTCAAGCGGTCGGATCATTTAAAACCACAGTATTTGTCATCTCTCCGTTACCAGCCTCACAATAAATCACAAGTGGCAACATGTAATGAGAAGGGACAACCCATTCCTACACGTAACCCCAATAGTAATAGACTTGTCAAATTAGTAATTTTGCCAATGACCGCATGGAAGGATGGACCATTAAAATCCATAGTATTTGTCAGCTATCTACCTGCCAGACAAAGAACATATAAAGAGGACAAGAAGTGGTAACATAGTAAGGAAGAGAAAGAGATAGACAGCATGATAGTTACCATATTTTCTGCCTGCGCAGATTACTTAGTGGAGTAATACACTGTTCGTATAAAATATTGTATCATAATATTAGTAGCGCTTGTTTGCAAAATACACTTATTATTGATATGTGTTTATATCTTGTATTGTTTTGTAATACTTCAAACATAATACATTATGAAATGTGCAAGTTAAATTAATAATATTTTCTAAATAAATTCAATGTTTTCATACAATTACAGGACATACGAAAAAACATAAAAAATAAAAAACAGGCATGTTGTAACAATTTTGTGAAATCATTTTTTTCCTTAGAGTAAAAAAATTTATAAACGTCCATCAACTTGCACACTAAATTTTTATTTTGAACTCAATACTTTTTAAAAGGCACATACATGACTAATGATATGCTTATGTAACTGTAAATAACATTTTTGCACGATAGTGCATTTTGTCGTACTTACAGCAATGACGATCCACGATTGAAAGTTCAACTTCCTACATTTAGGGATTGCCAACCTAAATAACTATATTGTAATACTACATTTACACCCACATGCGGGAAGTAAAACCACTGCCCTCTATGTATACTACATACCATGTGTATACAAAAAATATCTAAACGTTAGTGTTAATATACATTATATGAAATAAATCACTGCATTTTAAATCAACTGAACTTTATTTGAAACAATACCAAACAATAAATACGTATTTGTGGCCATTTTATCAATAATAATGGTCTCACAGCCTCCTGTACTTTCAACTAATAAACATTGGCTATACTGTTAACATTACTCAATTGTTTATAATGAACGCACATATTTCCAACAAAGATATTATTTTACTACTATTTATTATTTTGAAAACACAATCGCGCAAAAAATAATGTACAATGCACATTTGTGAAGTGTTTTACAGAACCTCGGAAATTAAAAACCTTGCTGTCGCTCGGTTTTTAAACATTTTCCTCAATTCTATAAATACCACTTCCCAACCTTGCATCATAATATACTATTATAATAAGTGGAACGACAGTAAATAATACAAATAATTTATCTCATATTTTTTATATGAATTATTCACATTGGAAATATATATATATATATATATATATATCCATCCATAGTAATTCTGCCCAAAGGCAGATCCTTCCCTGCAATCATAGCATTTTCATGCTATGCTTGCAGCTTTACTAGGGAATTGTAGGTGTGATAGCTTCCCGTTACTTTCCACACCGGTGAAGGATGATAGTGATAATGATAATGAAAAGGATAATTATGGTGATGATGGCCATATGATTTCGGGGACCGTTTGGGCCTTAAAGTTTTCCTGACATTTGTCTTACAGGTGAGGAAAAACCCTGATAGAAACCTCACCCAGAAAAACTGCCCCAACCAGGGATCGAACCCGGGCCCGCTGCGTGACAAGGCTGCATGCTACCTCGAGACCACAGCGGTGAACTGTTATATACATATATATATACTAGCTGGCACGGCGAACGTCGTATCGCCTTTAAATATTTTTACGTTAATTTTTCCGATGTTTTAATAGTTATCTGCTATTCGGGGCGGAAACAAATCCAACAAATCAAAGATCATAAAAATCGATCCAGCCATTCTTGAGTTACAAATAGTGTAACTAATCTGACTTTGTTATATATATATATATATATATATATATAATTATATATATGATATGAAAAGAAAAATGCTTGAGACTCAAGCATTCATTTTTCTTTTCATATCATATTTGCCTTCATTGCCAAATGTCAAAAATATATTTATAATATCTATATATATATATATATATATATAGAAGTCCCGGCCACGCGTTGCTGTGGCTAAGGTATATGTTAAATTATGTTGTAGTAAACTAAGTGAGAAATCTAAATCACAAAGTTTTTGTTTTACACAATTTTTTAGTTCTGGTACGTTAACTACACCCAGCATAAATATAGGTGGTGGTTTATGTGGAAGTGGTTTTGTTGATTGAGATGAATTTATGTTGTCTGCATTCTCAGTATCATCCATAAGTGTATCATATGGATTATATACATTTATTGATGGAATATTTTGAGGAGGCTTGCTGATTTCATAATACTTTCGTTTTTTTCTATGAACTTGTTGGCAGTTTGGAATCTCATCATCATCAAAAAGTCTCTGTATAGTAATATCATCTTGTGATATATTATAGTCATCTTGTTTTTCATTTAATTGAGGCATGGAGATTGTTTCTGTAATATTAGGCATATTATTATAACTAACAGACTTACTTACAGTTCTCTTATTCCGTTCCTTAAGACCTTCATATGTTTTTA
Source organism: Diploptera punctata (assembly GCA_030220185.1). Classification (NCBI taxonomy): domain Eukaryota; kingdom Metazoa; phylum Arthropoda; class Insecta; order Blattodea; family Blaberidae; genus Diploptera; species Diploptera punctata. The sequence goes on along the minus strand of JASPKZ010004937.1, from coordinate 908,935 downwards.
AATTGACATTCTTCTTAAATGTAAGATTTATGTCACATAGGCGTATACCAATTTGTGGAAATTCACTTGATATCTTATCATTCATGGTCTCAAGAACTGATTTGCCATATTGTTCAATGTCCCTTCTCAGTCCAGTTAAATTTAAATTAAGTTGCTGTCTTTCAGCCAAATTACTTAAAACTAATACTTACACACGAAATTAATATTATTATCAATATACTGAAAAGAAAATAAACACAAACACACTTAAATTATGAAATAATCAATATTTGTAATTCAATTGAAATTTGACGTTGCAACAAAAAGCACAGCCACCTGGTTAAATAATAAACCAATTACCTTACACGGCCATTTGTTAGAATCGTATGGAACTCACAGATAATTATAACTCTTTGTTAAATAATAAACAAATAATTTGCAATAAAAAATAATGCGACTATAAATTTAGTTATAAACAACAGTAGCTCTCAAGTTGGATCAAACTGCACACAGTGTGCAAAATGTTATTAAAATCAGTTCAGTAGTTTAGGATTCCATCACGGACAAACAATGTGACACATAATTGTTATATATTAAGATATTAAAATTATAGAACAAATTCACAAAAATATAAATAAAAGAATGAATTTCAAAACTCATGAACAGTGGATCTCCTAACTCTGTTGCCTATTACAATGACCTCTGGATTGACAAGCACCTGATTTTTTTTTTTACCTTTATGTTTATAAAATAGGAATATATGCACTTCATGTACAAAAAATATATGATACACATAATAAATAAAACACTTACATGTTTTAATTATTCATCTCATACTCTCAATGATGGATAAATCAAATTTGAAGAGAAAAATTATACGCTCAGAATGGGACTCAAACCCAGTACCTTTGGCTTTCTAGACCAGTGCTCTATCGACTGAACTATCTGGGCAAGTTCCAATCTAAACGCAAATGAGCTATCTGAGCGAGTTCCAATGTAAATGCAAATTTTGCGTTTAGATTGGAACTCACTCAGATAGCTCAGTCAGTAGAGCATTGATCGAGAAAGCCAAAGGTCCTAGGTTCGAGTCCCAGGTCCCAGTCTGAGCATATAATTTTTCTCTTCAAATATGAAAACTCTTACATACCTGCAATGAAACGAAAAATGCCTTTCCATTTTCTGGGCAGTTCTTATAAACCACATCTAAAATTGTCTGAGCTCCAGATCTCATTATGACATTAAAAAATCACACTGACTTGACAATCTTCACTATTTATTGTACCGCCAAGCCAACAATGCTCAATTATGCATCGACAATATAAGAGCAGGAACATTTGGCACTAAGCTGCATGATGAAAAATTTAGATCAGTATTTATGAAGATCTAGTTTCATAGCCATTTGTTGCAAATCACAGAATGTCTGATAGGACTGATGGCATTTATATTTTTCTTCAACAATAAGGCTATATTCACAGATTTGGTGTTAAAAGTGTGTGTACACTTACTTCATGAGCAGTGAGATGGCATAAAAATATATTTTTAATGGTGTGCTTAGCTGGTTGTTGCATAACACTATCCAATTATAACTTCTAATATGCCTTGGCGCAGAGCTATGGGACTTGTGCTGATTTGAGTCTCCATGAGGGAAGAAATTTTCTTATTGAATTTTGGCCTGTATGGAACCGGTGCCCACCAAGTATCGTGAGGAATTTGGGTACCTACAATAAGTAATGGCTCCAGGTTGAGAAAACCAGATATCACGTCTGGGGGGATCCGATATGCTGACCATATGTCACCCTTACCACTGACTGGATGATCATCTACCTCTGTGATTAACACATGTGGATGTGAGAACATCGGCCACGGTGGACTAGTGGTTATGCTCCTTGCCTCTGGTCCCAAGGGTCGCGGGTTCAAACCTGGCCTGGGTCGATGATTTTTTTAGGATGGAAAAATCCAAGGAGCAAGTCCTCCGGGAGGGACTTTAAGCCATGGGTCCCAAGTCTGAAGATTTTCAGGCTCGTAAAAAATCCTTCAGCCTGAATGAAAAGGCCTCTAAGCAAAATTTACCGAATTTTCCCGTCCTAGTACTACCTTGGTTTCTTAGTTGTCAGTATGAGGCAGAACGCTGACCACGTACCACTCAAAATGACATCTATACGAAAACAAGTGTAACTAAATTAGTATGGTTCAAATTCTTCCCTGTAGGGGGAGAGCGTCTAAATCTCTGTAAAGGGAAAACATAGGCTTACAATACAAAAAAAAATACATATTTGGAAAATGTGCGGGACATATTATTTTTTTTAAGAACTGCAGTAAGAAAATGGTGCCAGATGCAACACTTAAATCCTTGCACAAATACAACACTTGTAATACGGTTTTCAGTTTTTGCCCCCTTAGTACTGAATATATTCATAGAGTGACTTGAATGTCATATTCTGGAAATTTTGTATCGTACTCTTTGAAACTGTTAACAAAAAATAATTTAGCACTATTCAAAAGTAATGAAAACTGAAATCTTTATCTCTAATACTGCTTATAATTATGTCACAAACTTCAAGAACAGTTGCATAACTGTTTATATATTCACTGCACTTTCTTTTGTTCGGAAGCTCACTGGTTACTGGTTGAGTTTCCTTATAGATCTTATGCACAGATGAAATCCCGTCACAAAAAGGGTTAACAAAGTCCTCATAGTAGGAACTTAACACTCCAGATGTTAAGAATACACTAAAGCGTTCTCTATGTATGTGGCAGCAATTAAAAATATTTACGAACAATCTTTGGCAACATGAATTGAGTGTCAGTGGCTTCATATTAGTATACTGTATAAGGATCATACCCCATACAAAGTAAAATCTGTCTCCAGAATAAAATTTTAAGGAGAACTAATCATAAGTAATGCCATGAGTGATTACCAATTTATCTAGATAATTTGGAAATCAAGAGTGGCATTTGTTAGGACTATTTAAAGAATAAAATTAAACTGTTTACTCACAAATCATTATTTAAATATAGTTATTTTAAAATATTTATATATTTAATGTAAACAGTGATGTTTGAAAACAAATGAGAAACAATTGGTACGTTTCATTTGCTTCTTTTGTTCATCACTGCAACCAGATCATATTATTTATTGCCAAAGGAATACAATATTGTAAGAATGCACTCTAGTGGATAAAGAATGAAACACATGAAACTGTATATTAAATAATTTCTGATGTCCTATGATGTAAATATGACAATTATGTGTTTGTGGAATGTTATTACCTGGGAAAGAATACATTTAAGAAAGTGCAAAAAGTGGTTTCCTTTTTGGTGGTATAATCAATTGCTACAAATGTTTTTATATTAACTCCCGCATGCGCTATGTGTTGACATTCATGCACTGTATATATAATCTGGTAGCCGTTTTCTTGGGGAGTCAGTCACAGCAAAATAATGCTGTGACTTATTCAGAATGTTAAAAAGGAGGCGGTTTCTTTATTATGATAAACTTTAGTTGGTAAATTCTAGGCAAAACACGACTGTGATTGGTTGTAAATAAAAATTCATTGAAATGTGATTGGTCATTGACTCCCATTTGGGGCATGAGTTAAATAGTCAATTTAAATATCTTGGATATTATAACTCTACCTGGGATGAAAAGAATATCCCTGAAAAAATTACTAGTTATAAGAAAAGTTTCGGAATTATTAATCAAGTTATGAAACCATCCCTTGTACAAAAAACCATCAGATTGCATTTATATAACACTTTGGCCGTTCTATGAAATGCTGGAGAGAAAATTTTCTATAGAATCGTAACAGGCCTTGGCCTAATACTTGGAAGGAAGGAGAAGAAGAAGATAACACTTTGGCTAGACCAGTGTTGACCTATGGTAGTGAAGCATGGACACTAAAAAGACAACATGAAAGCAGAATAACGGCTTGTGAAATGAGATTCATGCGCAAAACAGTGGGTTACATCAGATGGGACCGGCAAAGGAACACCAATATCTTAAAAGAATTGAAGACTACGCCAATTTTGGAATATATTAAACAGTACCAACTAAATTGGAAACACCATCTTGAAAGAATGCGTTCAAATCGGATTCCCAAAGCTGTTTATAATTGTATACCAAGAGGACGAAGATCTCTGGGCTGTCCTATGAAATGCTGGGGGGGAAATTTTCTATAGGATCGTAACAGGCCTTGGCCTAATACTTGGAAGGAAGAAGAAGAAGTATAAAGATCATGCACGACCATTCATGAGTAACTTATTACAGACCCTATATTATGACAAGGCTGACTTGAAGCCTGAGGGTGTGAATGAGGTGAGTAAACTCAAACCAATTTTTTTCCACCTGTATTGCTTGGTCACTGAGACAAAGGCACACTAGGCATGTGACCCAGGCCTCACATATAGTTGAAAGCTTATATTCTGAGAACTTGGTACGTTTCATTTGCTTCTTTTGCTCATCACTGCAACCAGATCTTATTATTTATTGCCAAAGGAATGGAATATTGTAAGAATGCACTCTAGTGGATAAAGAATGAAACACATGAAACTGTATATTAAATAATTTCTGATGTCCTATGATGAAAATATGACAATTATGTGTTTGTGGAATGTTATTACTTGGGAAAAAATACATTTAAGAAAGTGCAAAAAGTGGTTTCCTTTTTGGTGGTATAATCAATTGCTACAAATGTTTTTATAATAACTCCCGCATGCGCTATGTGTTGACATTCATGCACTGTATATATAATCTGGTAGCCGTATTTGTTGGGGAGTCAGTCACAGCAAAATAATGCTGTGACTTATTCAGAATGTTAAAAAGGAGGCGGTTTCTTTATTATGATAAACTTTAGTTGGTAAATTCTAGGCAAAACACGACTGTGATTGGTTGTAAATAAAAATTCATTGAAATGTGATTGGTTATTGACTCCCATTTGGGGCATGAGTTAAATAGTCAATTTAAATATCTTGGATATTATATCTCTATCTGGGATGAAAAGAATATCCCTGAAAAAATTACTAGTTATAAGAAAAGTTTGGGAATTATTAATCAAGTTATGAAACCATCCCTTGTACAAAAACACCAGATTACGTTTATATTACACTTAGGCCGTCCTATGAAACGCTGGAGAAAATTTTTTCTATAGAATCGTAACAGGCCTTGGCCTAATGCTTGGAAGGAAGAAGAAGAAGAAGATAACACTTTGGCTAGATCAGTGTTGACCTATGGTAGTGAAGCATGGACACTAAAATGACAACATGAAAGCAGAATAATGGCTTGTGAAATGAGATTCATGCGCAGAACAGTGGGTTACATCAGTTGGGATCGGCAAAGGAACACCAATATCTTAAAAGAATTGAAGACTACGCCAATTTTGGAATATATTAAACAGTACCAACTAAATTGGAAACACCATCTTGAAAGAATGCGTTCAAATCGGATTCCCAAAGCTGTTTATAATTATATACCAAGAGGACGAAGATCTCTGGGCTGTCCTATGAAATGCTGGGGGGAAAATTTTCTATAGGATAGTAATAGGCCTTGGTCTAATACTTGGAAGGAAGAAGAAGAAGAAGAAGAATAAGGATCATGCACGACCATTCATGAGTAACTTATTACAGACCCTATATTATGACAAGGCTGACTTGAAGCCTGAGGGTGTGAATAGGGTGAGTAAACTCAAACCAATTTTTTTTTTCCACCTGTATTGCTTGGTCGCTGAGACAAAGGCACACTAAGCATGTGACCCAGGCCTCACATATAGTTGAAAGCTTATATTCCGAGAACTTTGCCAATAGCAAACAAAAAAAAAAACCACAAGAACACTGTATTCATAGGGAGATTCTAGACACAAAGCTTCTGTGCCCAAGATAACATGGTTAATTTTTTTTTTAAATTCATAACATTATATAAAAATAAATTACTTGTGTCAGAGTGATAATATGATAAATAAAGATTATATAAAATAGATAAATTGCAAGAGCATTTTAAATAAAATTAGTAAATAAACTAACTCACTGGCACTATCGAACCCGTAGTTATAATGCGAAGCTTCCTGATTCCTGACTACCTTCTCCTGGCCATCTAACTTCCTGTAAAGCAACTATATCCAAGGGTGATTACTCTAATTCATAGGTTAATACCTCTTGACAGTTGTATTTTTACAGTGAAAGATAGTCACTCTTTCGACCAAGGTATTCCATGTTCCTAGGAACATGTCCCTATGTTTGAACCTTTGGCATGGGTTCCCTGAAGTAGTCCCCACCCGGAGAACCGAATGGGGGACTATTTGACCTCCGGAAAATTTTATCCCAGTTGAACCCATGTCCACATTTCTTGACAGTTGTATTTTTAAGTGAAAGATCGTCACTCTTTCGACCAAGATATTTTTTGTCTGGCTTATCACCTTCGACCAGTCCAGCATTGGTGACCCTATTGGCAGCAATGCTACCGCTGGCATAGCTCTCGGGATCATTTAAGCACGCAAGTCACTCCATCACGACAAGGTAAAGATACCATGGAGGGAATCAGCAAATAAATAAATTATAAATAAGATATGATGTGGAAGTCCCTCCATGGTATCTTTACCTTGTCGTGGTGGAGTGGCTTGCGTGCTTAAATGATCCTGAGAGCTATGCCGGCGGTAGCATTGCTGCCGATAGGGTTACCCATGCCGGACTGGTCGAAGGTGATAAGCCAGACAAAATAAGTACCTTGGTCGAAAGAGTGACGATCTTTCACCGTAAAAATAGAACCGTCAAGAAATGCGGACATGGGTTCAACTGGGGTAAAATTTTCCGGAGGTCAAATAGTCCCCCATTCGGTTCTCCGGGCGGGGACTACTTCAGGGAACCCATGCCAAAGGCTCAAACACAGGGACATGTTCCTAGGAACATGGAATGTTAGGACTTTATACAATAGCGGGGCACTAGAGATATTAACGCGGGAATTAGATAAATCGCCCTTGGATATAGTCGCTCTACAGGAAGTTAGGTGGCCAGGAGAAGGTAGTCAGGAATCAGGAAGCTTTGCATTATACTATGGTGGTGCAGAAAGACCTGCATTTGGAACGGGTTTTTTAGTCAGAAGGAGGATCCTATCCGCTATCCGAGATATTAAGTTTGTTAGTGATAGGATATCATACATAATTCTAAAGGGTAAACGACATGATTTTATAATTGTAAATGTACATGCCCCCACAGAAGATAAAGATGACAAGATCAAGGATGAGTTCTATGAAGAATTAGAATGCTTATTTGATAGCCTTTCACGATATCATATGAAAATTGTCTTAGGAGATTTTAATGCAAAAGTGGGGCGGGAAGATATATTCAAACCAACAATAGGCAAATTCAGTCTTCATGAAGATAGTAATGACAACGGGGTTAGATTAGTCACATTTGCTACATCAAAGGAATCTCATTGTTAAGAGCACAACATTTCAGCATAAGGATATTCATAAATACACCTGGACGTCCCCAGATGGAGAAACTCGGAACCAGATAGATCATGTATTAGTGGATAAACGCTGGCACAGTAGCATCATTGATGTTAGATCAGTTAGAGGGACAGACTGCAATTCAGATCATCATCTGGTCAGGGTGAAAATCAGACAACGGCTATCGCTTATGAGAGGAACAAACGCTAAAGATGATTCTGTAAAATATGAATTAAAAAACTTGAAAAATGATGAAATGCGGCAAGAATACCAAATCAAAATTGCTAATAGATTTGAAGTACTGGAATCTTCAGATGACAATGTGGCAAACGAAGAAGAAACTGATATAAATAAAGAATGGGAGGCTATAAGAGATACTATTAAATTGTCAGCATCAGAAAGCATTGGTTGTTTAAAAAAGAGGCAAAACAAGAAATGGTTTGATGAGGAATGTGCCGACATTGTAAAGAAAAGAAAGCTAGCAAAAATGAAATGGTTACACGAGCCAAATGAGGTAAATTTAGAGCAATTGGGTAGTGTTAGACGGGAAACCACCAAGTTATTAAAGAGTAAAAAGAGGGAATATTTGAGAGAGAAGATTAATGATCTTGAAATGAATGCAAAAAATAGGAACATTAGAGAATTATATCAGGGAATTAGTATAGAGAAGAAAGGGTTTCAGGCTAGAACAAACATAATTCGGAATGAAAATGGGGATATGATTGCAGATTCCAAGAGTATATTAAATAGATGGAAAAGTTACTTTAATCAGCTATTAAATGTACATACAGAACAGGACATTGAGGAGGATAAGTTACAGACAGCAGAAATGCTAGTCGCAGAGCCAAGTGCATTAGAGGTTGAAATGGCAATTGAAAAATTGAAGATGTATAAAGCATCAGGTTCAGATGAGATCCCAGCAGAACTGATAAAATCAGGAGGAGAAAAATTGATGGACAAGATACGCTGGTTGCTTAGTATGATTTGGGAAAAAGAAGCTCTTCCAGATGAATGGAAGGAATCAATTATCGTACCAATTTATAAGAAAGGAGATAAAACTGATTGCAACAACTATAGGGGCATCTCATTACTTTCAACTTCGTACAAAATTCTAACAAATATATTAGTAAGCAGACTTACTCCCTATATTGATGACATTCTAGGAGATCATCAATGTGCATTTAGAAGAAACAGGTCTACAACAGATCAGATTTTTAGTATAAGACAGATTTTAGAAAAGAAATGGGAATATAATGGTACTGTACATCAACTATATGTAGACTTCAAAAAAGCATATGATTCAATTAAGAGGGAGAAGTTATATAGTATCCTGCTGGAGTTCGGAATTCCTAAAAAGTTAGTTAGACTTATACGAATGTGTCTAAATGGCTCAAAGAGTAGGGTGCGTGTAGGCAAACAGTTTTCAGACACTTTTGAAATCCAGAATGGGTTGAAGCAAGGAGATGCACTATCTCCTCTACTATTTAATTTTGTACTAGAGCATGCCATTAAATCTTTAGAGAATGAGGAAGGCTTACAACTGAATGGTATTAATAAGCTGTTAGTTTATGCTGATGATGTAGTACTACTGGCCGATAGCGAGGAGATACTAAAGGCCAACACGCACACACTATTGAGTAACACTAAGAAATTAGGACTGGAAGTAAATATCAGTAAAACTAAATATATGGTCACACGTAGAAATTCAGTATATAATGGAAATGGACAGCTAATGACAAATGAGGGAAATTTTGAGGAATTGGCTGAATTCAAATACCTAGGAACAATAATCACAAATAGGAATGAGATGCACAAAGAAATTAAACATAGGCTCAATTCTGGAAATGCATGCTATTATGCATTGCAGAGACTTTTGATGTCCCAACTCCTTTCAAAAAACGTTAAGCTGAAAATATATAAAACTATTATTCTACCAGTTATATTATATGGGTGCGAAACATGGACTCTTACTTTAAGGGAGGAAAGGAGATTACGAGTATTTGAGAATAAAGTTCTTAGGAAAATTTTTGGACCAAAGAGAGATGAACAGACAGGTGAATGGAGAAGACTACATAACAATGAACTACATGGTCTTTATAGGAAGCCAGATATAATAAGAACAGTTAAGTCCCGTAGACTGCGATGGGCAGGACATGTTGCGCGTATGGGGAATGAAAGACGTGCATGGAAACTTCTTGTAGGAAAGCCAGAAGGAAAACGCCCAGTTGGTAGACCAAGAATGAGGTGGGAGAACAACATTAACTATGATTTGAGGGAAGTAGATTATACAGGGAATGATTGGAAAACATTAGCTCAGGATAGGGATGTATGGAGAGCTTATGTCCGTGCGGCCATGAACCTACGGGTTCGATAGTGCCAGTGAGTAAGTAAGTAAGTATATGATGTGGAAGTGCATGTGGCCCCTAAGGACTGACTGCCGCTGCTCATTTCTGAGAGAATGTAAGTTGACAAGAGTCCCTAAAGTATTATATCATGTTTTTCCATAATTGAGCCTATGTTTAATTTCTTTCTGCACCTTATTCCTGTTTGTAACTATTGTTCCTATGTATTTGAATTTAGCCATTTCTTCAAAAACCCTCGAATATCATCCTAGAAGTCACCGACCAAAGAAGATTACTGAAAGAAGTGAAATATATATTATCAAGACTGTAAGGAAAAATCCAAGAATAAGTGTGCCTAAGATAACTATTGGACAGAAAAATAATTTTAAAATGGACATATGTGTTAACTACTGTGATAAGCTGCCTATATCGAACGGCTACCATGGCAGAATATACTACATAGATGAAGACAACAGGAAGAAATTATTAGCATTTGCTAAATCACATGGAAATCTGGGGGACAGAATTCTGGAATAAGGTTGTGTTTACAGATGAGAGCAAATTTAATATATCCATTTCAGATGGGAGGGTTTCAGTGTGGAGAAAGAAGAACAAAGGACTTGATTATCATAATCTTCTTCCTATAGTGAAGTATGGCGTTGGTATGGGGCTGCATGAGTGCATATAGTGTGGAGAATCTGCTTTTCGTTTATGGAAAAATGGATGCTATGATGTATATAAACATTCTGAAAACCAATATCTGTCAAAGCATAAAAAATGTTGGTTTGATTAATGATTTTGTGTTCATGCAAAACAATGACCCCAAAGATACAGCACTGGATTCTAGGCTTTGGTTTATTTACAATTCACCAAAATACATGAAAACCCCACCTAAAGCTCCTGACATTAATCCAATAGGGACTGTGTGGGATTATCTTAAAAGGAAAATTTGAGAAAAATATATATCCTCCAAGCAGAATTGGAAAGAGCTATAATGGAAAAATGACACCAAATACATTCTAATTTAATTGCAAAATTTATGAGTTCCATCCCCACAATGCAGAAGCGATGATAGCATCAAAGAGATTCTTATTATTTTCTGTAACATGTATTATGAAAACAAAATAATTAAATAAATATTATTTTCGATTGAAATGATTGTGTACTAACATTTTAGACTCACTGTATATAGGGATAAGGAAGTACCAAAGATACTCTTATCAAAATACTAGTGGACAGAGAGGACGTGGCTGGCCTAAGACTAATGGCTGGAGTTGAAGAGAATGCAAGAAGGTGGGTAAAATGTTTCAGAGTATAGGAAAATGTAGAAGAGTTGTGTTACAGAAGCCAAGGTTCACAGTGAACTGTAGAGCCTCAGAAGAAGATTTTTATGCTTCATGTGTTAACGAAAAATTTTCTATCTATCTTCCGGTTTTTACAGCTGCTGCTGTCTTCCCGTGCCAAACCTCCAAAGCCTACGATCTTGGGCATCTTCAATGCTTAACCCTCTTGCTTGCATTACTATCTTCATGTTTTCCTTCCATGTTAACTTGGGTCTCCCTCTTTTCTTCTTTCTGGTCGGTTGCCATTGCTTCGGCCATCGCTCATCTTCCATTCTTAAAACATGTCCTAACCACTTTAATTCCTTCTCCTCAATTCTTTCAATTATACTTTCATCTGCTTCCATTAGCACAAATGGAGAAGGGCATGGAAGCACTTGTAGGAAAACCAGAGGTTGGTAGACCAGGAATGAGGTGAGAATTAAATTAACCATGATTTGAGGGAAGTTTGTTATACAGAGAATGAGTGGAAAACATTGGCTCAGGATAGGGATATATGGAGGACTTGGTCCGTGCAGCCATGGACCTATGGGTTCAATAGTGCCAGTGAATTTGTTAGTTAGTGGAGACTTACGCCATCTGCAGAGTGAACTATATGCTATGTTCTGCCTAATATTAATGAAATACCACTTCCTAAGTTCTCAGATATTCTGCTAGCCTAATACATTTTGGAAAAACATGTGTCATTCCTATTTGGTTATCAAACAGTGGGCTGCACAAAATAAATGTTTATGTAGTCTCCCATTAGAGAGAGAGAGAGACCCAAATACTTAGATGAACCTAATTCTTATTGTATATAATTAAATATTTGTTATAAAATGTTAAATTTATTTTAGTTATAACTAATTATTTCTATATGTCACAGATTATAGTTTTACTTATTTCTTGTAGAATTAAAAGTCTATTTAATTATATCTTTTTATAAGTGATCCATCCATCCATAGTAATTCTGTCCGAGGGCAGGTCTTTCACTGCAATCATAGCATTTTTCATGCTATGTTTTGCAGCTTTACTAGGGAATTATAGGTGTGCTAGCTTCCCGTTGCTTTCCACAATAGTGAAGGATGATGATGATGATAATGATAAGGATGATCATAATGGCTGGATGATTTTCGGGGACTGTTGGGCCCTAAGCTTCCTGACATTTGTCTCACAGGTGAGGAAAAACCCCGAAAAAAACCTCACCCAGGAACCTGTCCCAATCGGGAATTGAACCTGGGCCCACTGCATGACAAAACAGCACGCTATCTCGAGACCACAGCGGTGGACTTATAAGTGATATAGACCTAAATTAGAATGATACCTTATTCAATTCTCAAAATATGGCATGTATGAAAAAATTACATAATCTGACTAGATATATAGATCTATTCCTACTCGTATAAATCCAAAATTTTCTGCATATTTACCATTATCTACATGGTTTAGACCAGTTGGCTGTTTCAACATCAGGAAGTGTTAACCCTGAAATTGGCAATGTATCCTATAAGATACATTTATTTAATATTTATTGTACTTTCACTTTATCTTATCCTATATTTTTATTTAGTCTCTTTTGGTTATGAATTATATTTTAGAATAGTTTTTTTAACCTTTTCTGTGTGTGAAGGGGCTTTAGGTTTATCAATTTAGTATTGTTTTTAAATAAGTAGAAACACAAGTGAGTAGAAATTATTTAAATTTGTGTCAAATATAGCAATAATCTTCTATATCCATCCATAGTAATTCTGCCTGAAGGCAGGTCCTTCACTGCAATCATAGCATTTTCATGCTATGCTTGCAGCTTTACTAGGGAATTGTAGGTGTGATAGCTTCCCGTTGCTTTCCACAAAATCTTCTATATAATATAAATGAATGTATGTCTGTTTGTCCTTTATAGACTTCTAAACCATTCAATTGATCTTCGTGAAAATTTGTACATACAGGGTTTCAGATGCGGTGAGTGTTTAGCGATTATCTATTATGTTTAAAATCATTAGGTGTAGGAGTTCACCTGAAACGAAAATTTAAAAATCGCTCTAGCGATCGCAATTTTTGATGTTTCACAACTAAACTCGGAATATTGTATTAAAATAAGCAGAGGAATTTGTTATCCAAACATCAGTGAAATCCGACCGTTAGAAGTGGGGGTTTACTTGAAATCCAAAATTTTAAAAATGCCTATACGACTGGACCGATTTTGATTACATTTTTGTGTATGTTTGAGTGGGTCCCTAGATGGCTTAGATTTACAATTAGACCCTCTAAAACCGTTAGGTGTAGAATTTCACCTGAAGTGAAATTTTAAAAATCGCTCTAGCGGTCACAATTTTCGATATTTCACAAAGAAACTCAGTATATCCTATTAAAATAAACCGAGGTAGATATTGTCAAAAAATGAGCGAAATTCGACAATTAGAAGTGGAGTTTTATTTGAAATCCAAAATTAAAAACTGCCTAATCGACTGTACCGATTTTAATGAAAATGTTTGTGTTTGTTGAGTCGGTCTCTGAATGGTTTAGATTCACAATTGGACTCTCTAAAACCATTAGGTGTAGGAGTTCACATGAAGTGAAAATTTAAAAATCACTCTATTTGTCACAATTTTCAATGTTTCATAACGAAACTCAATTTATCCTATTAAAATATACCGAGGTAGATGTTATCCAAAAATGAGCGAAATCAGACAATTAGAAGTGGAAGTTTACTTGAAATCCGAAATTAAAAACTACTGGACTGATTTAGATGAAATTTTGTGTGTGTTTGAATGGGTACCTGGATGATTTAGATTCACAAATGGACCCGATAGCTGGCGCTTCGATCGGGTAATAGGATTTTTTTATGTCAGATGTGTAATCTTCTGCATTACCGACATATTCCGCGCGACAACAATGTGACGTCATAATGCACGCTTCTTGAGTCACAACAGATGGCTGTGAGAAGTTTTCTTGCGAACTTATTAATTAGTGAATTTTATGGTAAAAAATAACTTATATTTTTATTGACCGTCCATTACACGAGAACTGAACGTTCGGGCAGGACAACGTCTGCCGGATCCGCTAGTGTACAATAAAAACTTGAAGTTACATATGATTTTGTTTTCTTTGTGGTCCGAAGCATTTAAATAACTAGCACAATAAATTATTGTTCCATCAATTTAAGGGTTAAAGCCCACAAATTAAAGCCAAGGATAATAAAATCCTCATCTGTGGTTAAAGCAACTTACCTTCTTCTTATGTGTCTTTTTTATTGTCTTGTTCTTCTTCATCATGGTTTAGGCTTTTACTAGCCTGTTCCGGCTCCAAATTGCTGCAATTTCCATCTTTACTTTGTCTTCCCAAGTTTATTTTTCCTCGTGGTGAATAGTTGTATGCTGCCTTTGATATTCTGTTCTCGGTCATCCTTACTAAGCGTTCTTTCCAGTTTGTTCTGTATTTCACTATTGTTGTGTTTAATTCCTCTACTTTTAGTTGCTATTTTATATCTGTGTTGTGTTTTTTGTCTGTTCTTTGATATCCTGCTATTGTCCTTTTTTTTATTGTATTGACTTAAATGTTATGTAGCCTATTCCATATCCAAATCTTCGCTAAATATGATTTTTCAAATTGATTCACGTTAGAGCTAGGTACCGATTAGTATAGACATGTATGTAGAAAATGCGGGTTAGTTGTACCAAGATGTAATTCTACGCAATTTAATAACTGTTGAGGAAGAATCGATTAAACAATTCAATAACATTTCCTTTTGCTCCTAGCTGGAGCATAGGGCCTTAATGAAATTTCTCCATTTAGCTCTAACATCTGCCAACCTTTTCACCTCCAACCAAGTTTTTCCCCATTTCTCGTATTTCTCCTCCAATAGTCCTCTTCCAAATCATTTTTTGTCTTCCTCTTGTCCTCGAACCCTGAGGATTCCATTCCGTGGGCATCTTTCTATTGCAGTTTGAGGTTTACGCAGAGTATGTCCATTCCAACTCCATTTTCTTTCCTTTTTTTTGTCTTTCGACAGGTGTTTGTTCATTTTTGCGCCGAAGTTGAGTTTATACCATGCCAATTGAACAATTGGATCAATTTAAATGTGTGGGCAATTATTACAACAAAAAAAGTAATGGATTGCAGATATTCAATTACAGATTGAAGAGGCAAGAAGAGTATCAGGATCCCTGAATTCAATATAATGGAATAGGCATATTTCAGGAGCACAAAAATATTCGTACATATGGTAAAGGCTTTAGTTGAAAATGTTTTGTGTCAACAGTGAATTATATTACTGTGAACTAATACCTGAACGGAAAGGTACCATGAATTTTACTAATGAATTATGGGTTGTGCATGAAAAATACAAAAGGAATATATTTGACAGTTGAAATGGATTAGGCTATTTGAGAAGAAGCGATAGGATATCTACATTCCGAAGAATCCAGAATGAAGAAATTAAGAGATTTTCTGTAATGACTCATCATCGGTCATCGTCAAATTCTTTACTAGGAAATCTCGACGGCTTCAGTTTTCCTTATGAAGCTTTGTACACGTATGATCGTTTAACTTAATTTTGCGCTTTGTTAAAGAAGGCTTCAGAGAATGGGCGTTGACAGTAGCAGTGGTGTCAATAGATTGGTCAGGTACTTTTAAAAATCCGTAACACCTGGGCCCATCCAAATAACTACTATGGCTACGCTACTGCTTTCTATGTGACCGTACCAAATCAATTGTTAGTTTTGATATCTCGATTATGTAATATCCATTATTTTCCTGATTTTAATGTTGGGTATTCTATCTCCTCTAGATTTACCAGCCGATCTTCTCCAGTAATCCATTTTTACCGTTTGAAGTACGTGATATTTATGGGAAACCAGATATAATAGTCCTCGTAGACTGTGATGGGCAGGACAT
The DNA here is from genome assembly GCA_030220185.1 of Diploptera punctata. Taxonomy (NCBI): domain Eukaryota; kingdom Metazoa; phylum Arthropoda; class Insecta; order Blattodea; family Blaberidae; genus Diploptera; species Diploptera punctata. The sequence goes on along the minus strand of JASPKZ010004937.1, from coordinate 892,963 downwards.
GAGGCACGAATGGGAATGAAAGAGGTAAATGAAAACTTCTTGTAGGAAACTAGACAAAAAAGTTCAATAGGTAGGCCAAGAATGTAATTAAAGAATAATATTAACCGTGATTTGAGAGAGGTGAATTAAACAGGGAATGATTGGAAAACATTAGTTCAGGATAGGTAGGCCTATGTATGGAGAGGATACGTCCACGCGCCAGTGCCCTGAAATCCTACTGTTTATTGATTCCGACGTATAGGACGTATTGCCTCGTCATAGATATCAACAAGGATTCGCATATTTTCAGTCAAAAACATATATAGATTGCATGGCTGTCTGATATTTATGTAATGCTTTAATTGAGGAGAACGCGGGGGGATTGAGTCACCCCCAAATATTTGGGGTGGATTTTTTTAATTATATTTCGTTATACCTTACTATATATTGCTAGAATCATCTGTAGATCTACTTAATTATATTTATTGATTTTTTTTAACCCTCATTCTATAGCATATTCAGTAAAGCCCTGTATTATACAGTTTGTATGTATAAAGGTGAGTCGCTCAATTTTTTTTTCTCAGCTAAAACGCTGTATTTATGCATCTATTATCATTGTTAAAATAAGGGTTTTTTTTTTAATTGACCGATTAGTGTATGTCATTTTGATCTGGTACTTGCAAGATATTCATGTTTAATCAAATATTTCACCGCCATAAGTTCCTCAATCTAACATTATGAGGGAATAATAACAAATAACATGCCATTTTTACGTTTTTAATATAGGTATCAATAATGCACTGGTTTTATATGGCAGGTAATTAGCTACTAATGTCTTGGTGAACGATCTCACTGACAGTTTTTAGTGGATACATCTCTAGTTACACATTTTTAAAATGCCTACCTTTTACTTAGTGCGATATTTTATTTAATTTTGTACTCATTTTAGTAATTCGCGTCTTCTCCTTCAAGAAATATTATAATTTATCGTTATTGTTGTTTTTGCGACGCTTTTGACATCAGAGGGCCTCCAAGCGTCGTAAATTACGCGGTGCTGTTGAATCAAGGACACCTAGACTATTAAAGTGACGTTCCTACCCAATTCAAATGTGTTTTCTGTACGAGTGACTGACGCTTGAAAATTCTACAAACTGTACGGTTTGTATATTATCAAAAATTCAATTTCTATAAAACCAATACTAGTTTGCACTTAAATGTACGATCATTTGTATAATAATATATGTCGTGCTATAAGAATTTGATTAGGCTCAGCTCTACCGACCGCGACCGTGCATTTACACGGGAAGGCAATGACGAGAATAAAAAAAGTATGGGATAAGTAACTTGATGAATTGTAGAACCCTCGAAAAAAGGATTCAAGACCTAACCATCAATTTCTGCGAAGATATGTTAAAAATGAAAGCAATTGTCACTGTTTTTTCTGTAAATCTTTCCAATTTACTCAGTAAGTATTTAACAATCTGTTGAGCGTGTGGCATAGATTTTCACACAAGTGAAATTAGAAATATATGACAATGTTCCTAGGAGTTCACCTATATTAGAGAGTAAGTTAGGGTGAGAAAGTAGGTTAGTGTTAGATGGACAAATTAGTGTTAATTTAGATAAGAAAATGGATGAGTACACCAGATTAGTTTACATATTTTACATTACAAATATGGTGATTTTAGTTACCGGTACTTTGATCTCAACTTCTCACATAATTGTAAGCCATTTCTCGCTTTTTTTAAAATTAACTTTATATATATTTCTCTCAGCTAATTACTCCCATACTGACATAATAAATTGTGTGTTTTTCCGTTTTTATTTGAATTTATGTAGGTGGCATGATGGCATAGAATCTCCAAACATTGTTCAAAATTGTTGGTTACATCCTTATTCAAGGGACGTCTTAAATTACTTAGGAAATCTAACCATTCATTCAAATGTTCTGATGCTCTTGATTTGTCATCATTCACTTGCAGGCTTCCCAATAATATTTGCTTTGGAAAGCATATTGAACATCTTTTGTAGTTCATTTTGCATGACCCAGAGTGCACCTGCTAGTATTACCAGCGGAGGCGAACTACATTACACTCGTTTTTTATAAATATTTAGGAGAAAATAAATGAAGAGATCCCCTAGGCCTCAAGTACTCTAATACCATCGGGTTCGAAGAAAACAAGAGTTCAGTCAAGGGAGACTGGATAGGAAAGTTGAAAGAGGGAATTGGTATATGGAAAGGAATAAATACCAATTTAAATATAAGAAACGAAAGAAGGAGCAAAACACAAGTAAGTGGAAGTTATGATTTTGCTCAGCTTGGGCACCTTGTGATCGCCATCCACATATCCCCTAGGTGGGGACCCCTGAGTTGCATAAGGTATTACTTCACTAACACCATCTATTGGGGGAATCATGGTGCTACTTTTACCTGCCATATCATTGAATTGTATGTGGAACCATCATGAATAGAAACATTGTTCTCAGACATATTTTATAGTAAATAAGACAGAATACAAGGTAAGGTGGTACCAATAATTTCTTCTTAATAATAATTCCACAGCGCAACAGGCCTAGAAGGCCCTTAGCCTAGCAGCCGGCTGCTGGCCTCACATCCAAATGTCTCAATCACAGAGGTAGATGATCATCTAGCCAGTGTAGGTATGACATGTGGTCAGCATGTTGAGTCCCCCAGGTGTTATAGCTGGTTTTTTCAACCTGGAGTCCCTACTTATTGTAGTTACCCAAATGCCTCATGATGCTGGGTGGGTACCGGTCCTATACTGGCCGAAATACCATGAGAAAATTTCTTCCCCCATGGAGACTCGAACCAGCGCAAGTCCCGTAGCTCTGCACCAAGGCTTCCTGCCTTAACCACTAGGTTATGGCGCAGGACCCATTTCTTATTTATTTATGACAAAAAATTAAATATGGACCTACCTAAACAGATGTTTACTTTTTTTTCATGATGTCGATAGATATTCTTTATTTAATATTTCATTATGGGCAGAATTTATGCTCCATGCTGATTTTACCTGAAAATTCTGCTGATATTTTCATATCTTCAACAGCTAATGTAGGATATTTTTCACTACATTGTTTTGAAAACATTCAAAATAATTTGTTTCTCTTTGCTTTTCAAAGAGTTTTTTTTTATGCTTTAAAAATTATATAGGAGAAGCAGATTCTTTACTTACAATTCCATTATGAGTGCTGATTTACCTGAAAATTCTGTTATTTTCACATCCTCAATGCGAGATATTTTTCACTAAACTGTTTGAAAACATTCAAAATAATTTGTTTATCTCCGCTTTTCAAAAGTTTGTATTTTTTTATACTTTTTGATAAGCAGCCATTAGGAGCAATTAAAATTCTAATATTCTGCATTGGCATGTGTAAAAATTTAAAAAAATGAATTGCCTATTTATTTAATATATTAAAATTATAATTATATATTTTAAGATTCTCCCATATAACTTTTTCAGACATGTGCTAAATAATATATAATTTATTTTTTATTTCCTTCATTTTGAGTATTAAGAGAGTGAACTACATTTTACACACTTAAAGAGAAAATCATTATTTGACCAATGAAAATGCAGTCATACATTATTTGTTTACTTTACAGCTGGAACTTAGCTCAGAAGAGGTAAAGACAATAATACCGGTACACCTTTCAGGGCTACAATATGAAAGGAAGATGATGATGGATTTTACAATATGGTAGGTAATTTTACATTAGAATCCATTCAACATAATTTTAGTATCTTTATTTTAACATGGCAACAAAAGTTGCCCATTTATTACAATTATTTCACATATCATAACTTAAATGTTAAATTAAAAAAAAAACTTAGCTATTCTAATGCTAATGTCAGTCTATGAATCTTGGAATGGAAAACAAATTACTAACTATATCAATACTTCTCTGTTAACTTTGGTTACATCTTGTGCTATCGACATATTTTCCAACATGTTTTTCACATTTCTGCTATATACTTTACATGATTTTTCACCATGCATATAACAATTCTTAGTAGGACTTGACACTAACATATGCTACATAAAATGGACAAATATAAAAGTGAGATATTTTGGTTAATTTTTTTAAGTTTAAGACTGATGGGAATTATTTTTAGTTTTTAGCATATTCTCACAGCTATTTTTTCTGAGTCTGAAGATTTTCAGGCTCATAAAAATCCTTAAGCCTGAATGAAAAGGCCTCTAAGCAAAATTTACCGAATTTTCCCGTCCTAGTACTACCTTGGTTTCCTAAATGTCAGTATGAGGCAGAACGCTAACCACGGACCATTCAAAAATTACATCTGTACAAAAACAAGTGTAACTAAATTAGTATGGTTCAAATTCTTCCCTGTAGGGGGAGAGCGCCTAAATCTCTGTAAAGGGAAAACATGGGCTTACAATACAATATAATTTTTTCTGTAGGCTAACTGAACTGCACCTGAGCATGAGCACTCGTTCATTCAGGTGCCAGTACTGTATGAGGAAGTTCATGGTGTGGTCACTAATGGAAGTAACAGATGAATAGGTATTATTGCATTTAGACCATCTTCTAAAATTGGTTAGATCCCACAATCCGTTTTGAGGCACATAGTGGCCAACCTGAGGAAGTTGACTCTGAAAAGAAAGCCATATATGAGCCAACAATTGACTATTACAAAGATAAATACCAATTAAGATAGTATAACTGTCACAGGATTGATGATCGGGGCAAGAGGTACTATACCAGTATTCTTAGCTAAATTTTGGAATTCCTTAGATTTGGACAGGGTGTATCTTTCTAAAATTGCCATCGCTGCCATTAGAGGATCTATTTCAATTTTAAGAAACCATCTTTACAAAATTTCTACTTTACAGTATGTATACTTCAATTACAATTTGAAATTTTTTAATGTATTTACAAAATGTATTTCATCAATTTCGAAAATTAATTGTCTGTATCACTTTGTCCTTGAGGCAATCCTCCAATGAGGAAAGTTGTATATAATAAATATATATAGAGAAATGAAATAATTTTATCTATAAATCACAGCTTCTTCCATATTGTTAATGTAACATTTTTTTTTAGATTATTTCTATCTCTTCTCCTTAAATTTTCCAGTATTTTCATCCATATTCAGGTTATTATTCACATACTCCTACAATAATTTGTGCATTTTTTTTGTATTTTTATTCAAATTACTATAGACTGCCATTTGCACTAGAATCCACAAACACGATTATTAAATATGAAACATGATTCAGTAAAAACAATTATTTATCAAAAAATATATATTTTGCATAAAATCTAAATCAGGAATCGGCAACAAGTTGTCTACATGTGTCCTTTTGACAAGTATTATTAATTGCCCACCTTGAATATTGTATGTATAAAAATGTTTAATTACAACGTATATAAGAGAAAAATTTGCGTCTAGATCGTAACTCGCCTCGGTAGCTCAGTTGGTAGAGCACTTGGCCCGGAAAGCCAAGGGTCCCGGGTTCGAGTCCCGGTCTAGGCGAAAATTTTTCTCTTCAAATTTAATTTATCTTTCATTGAGAAATGTTAAATTAATAATAAAAACATCATGTTTAAATAGTTCATTTGATTAATACCAAAATGATTAATCAAGAGAATTTTTTTTATTTCTCATTCAATATGAGTGTATAATTTTTTAAATAAAATTAATATCACCTCACCTCATATTCTTCATCTTCTTACACCGGTTTTGGTACCTATTCGGTTCCACACTCAGGCTCTTCAAAGTGACATAACAATGGTCGTGATTATACCGATCTAAGAAGAAGAAGAAAAAGAAGAATATGAGGTGAGGTGATACAATTTTACTTAAATAAATAATACCTCATAGTGTTAATTCCTGAAAAGTTAAATGAGTATATAAAAATATATACATCACCTGGATAATTGCTAAAAATTATTTTAAATTTAATTTATGTATTATATATATAGTAAAGAGAGATTTTTTTATATATACATAATTTTATAAATGCTAATTTAAAAGATAGGAAATTGGACATATCACTGAATTATATAATTTTATAGAGAGCCGAAAAGTGATACCAGGCTGAGATGACTAGGACATCTGTACAAGTCAGAGGTAAAAAGTTCACCTTTACTCAACTCCTTTATGTACTCATAACAAGAAGAATTGGAAGACTAGCAATACAAAATTACCTTAATAACTAATGCACTCAGGTTGCAAGGGATCACTGGCATGACTACATAATATATGGCAGTGAAGCATGGACATTAAGGAAACATAACAGTTGAGTAACAGCTTGTTAAATATTATTCATCCAGAAAACAGCAGGGAATATTAAGTGGGATTTAAAAATAAACTGAAAATCTTAAATAAACTGAGAACCAAGGCAGTTCTGAAATATCCGTCAGTATTAGATCAGTTGCAAATGCTATCTTGAAAGAATTAGCAATATTATAATTCCAAAGGCAGTCTATAAACATATACAACATGGCTGAAGATCTGTGGATCATCTTGCCAACAGATGGCATGAAAATTTTATATGAGACCACTTACGATCTAATACATGTTACACATAAGAAGAACAAACTATTAATAAAGTACAATAGAAAGTAACATTATGAGGTTCTTAATAAATAAGTTGAACTTGTTTCATCTTACCTCATAAAAAGTTGTGTTCTTATGGGCATGTTTCGACATAATTAAAATTACAGTGGGAGGAAACACTATGAGGTATTTACATTAATAAATGAGTTGGAGAAAATGTTTCAACGTCTTAGATCGTGAAGACATGCAACTTTGTGAGGTGAGATGTTAAAACATTTTCTCCAACTCATTTATTAATGTTTCAATATGCCTGCATATCAACATCAGCTTGCCCATACTCAAAGACAATTGGAAAACATAATTGTAAAAATCATGTACAATGTAAGTCCAAGAATAGAATCCCAAAACTCATGCTTCAGTACCACACACATTGAAAGAGAGATTTGAACCATTTGGAGAAGAGATGGATTAAAAATCTAGCCTTGAGATCCCAACAGACCATTAAGTCTTATACTTGTATGGAAGATGATGATGATGAATTTAAATAAAATAAAACAATACGAAGGAAAATGTAATGATAATGTATTATTGTATTATGGATGCCAGAATTCCAAATTCACTAGAACCCTGCAGAATATTAGTACCGTACTCAGGGGATATTTAAAAATACTTACGAGCTACAAAGAGATAGCTGGACAGTCAAACAGATATCAATAGCAGGATATCAAAGAACAGACAAAAAACACAACACAGAAATAAGACAGCAGCTAAAAGTAGAATTAAACAACAATAGTGAAATACAGAACAAACTGGAAAGAACACTTAGCCAGGATGACTGAGAACAGAATACCCAAAGCAGCATATAACTATTCACCAAGAGGAAGAAGTAGTTTGGGAAGACCAAAGAAAAGATGGAAAGAGCAACAATTTGGAGCCAAAACAGGCTAGCAAAAAGCCTAAACCGTGACAAAGAAGAAAAAGAAGACAAGAACATCCTAAAAGGAAGAAAGAGATAGGAAGACACATGAAGAGATGGACAGACCAATTTCTCTGAAAAGAATAGGCAAGAGGCCTAATTCTTGAGGCTCATGATACTTCATTCTTATATAAAATTCTCCATAACTCATTTTAATTCACTGGACCCAAAATTCTCCTCAATGTCTTTCTTTTAAAAGCATTTAACATATCTCCTATTTCTTTTTTTTTACCCATATCTCACAACTGTATAAGAGTATTTTATTTTCACATACACATCCTTCAACCAGCTAATAATATACCTTGGGAATTTTTCCTAATGTAGTAATCCTTTCAGACCCCAAACTGTTATTGAATCAATATGATCACAATTGAGGGGTTACGTGGACTAACAACTTAAGTGACTTCACGTCATTTCACAGATTACATTTTCCTGTCTATGGCTGTGGAAGGGTTACTGTCTTTCATAGGGAGGAGACCCTTTAATTCCTTCCATCAGGTTTGAAGGAGCTGACCTGGACAGGAGCTTATTGTCTAATCCCTCACCTTCTCATTGTGCAGCTGTTAGTAATCATGCTTATACATGGTGAACGAAAAGGAAGGGCTATTCACCAATATAGCACTGGTTAGCTTGACAAATTTTTGACCGAATTGGTATTTCTTCTTTTTCATATACCAATTCCCTCTTAACTTTCCTATCCAGTCTTCCTTGACTGACCTCTTGTTTTCTTCGACCCTGATGGTATTCGAGGCCTAGGGGTTCACTTCTCTTCCTTTTCTACACCTAGATTCTCTCTACGGGTAAAAACCTTGTGGGCACTCACCTTGATAGGTGAGAAGAGCTAACCTTGTAATTGACATATTAGGTAAACAAGGGACTAAGGCTCGAATCTATGAATGCATTAGACCGTAAAAGTCATTCCCTGCCTGTACTCTGCTGAGAAAGTTGCATCTAAATACATTTTTGTGTACTCAAAAATCTGTTCATGCAATAATAATTGTTGAAATTCCTAAGCTACCTGGCGAGGTGACTTAGCAGAGAAATGAATTGTGAGCAACCCGATGTAGTTTGAAACCTTGCTGCGTACCTTGCTGCTTTTTATCCAAGATGTCAGACCTTGAAGACTTTGATCATGTTTTCGGTATACGCAGTGAAGAGGAATTTGATAGAGTCTACCAAAGAATTCAACTGGAAGAACAGGAGAATCGGCATAATATTGCGCGATGCAGACGTCGTCGTATGTTATTATTTGCGGGATGCAAGCGTAAATGCGTTCCTCTAGCAGACAAAAATAATGGAAGTGGTTTTATCGTTGAGAATTCTGGGTAATTTCTTGCCAATATTACTAAAACGACGACTTTCATGCATGACCAGTTAGTGGGTAGCTAATTTGATCTTTGCACTTGCTCATGGAAAGTCAGCTCACCAGTGATTGGAAGTAATTTGAGTAGAGACTAATGTATTTGCATGCGGCCCTAAGAAATGCCCACATAAGCTGCATGTACACCAACGCAGCCCCATTAATGGATTTGTGTCATTAGCTACAGCTGGATACACATAATGAAGAATGACTGAATGAATTTTCCTATTTATCTAACACTTGCAAACAGCTGAATGTCTGAATGTGGCCCTTATTTGGGCAGTTATAGCATCCGCCCAACTGAGGGCTGCATTCAGCTATTCCTGAGTGTTAGATAGGAAAATGTGATCTGTGAAATAATGACTTTTTTTTTAAGTCACTTAAGTTGTTAGTCCATGTAACCCCTCAATTAATACAAAACAGTCAGAATATTATGAAACAATTGAAAAGTTCAAATAAAATTTCCATCTTCAATGGATTCCGAGATACTGTCAAATTTCTGGCAATGAACAAGCAGACCATAAGAGGAGGTAAGATACACCTGCCCTTTAGTAGCCAACTGTATTACACTAAAAAGACAATCAGAGAATCATTTTCCCAGGAATTAGAATGCAGAACAGCTCTAAAAGACTTGATAACCTCTATAACGAACACTCCAGGTTACCAGGAATGGAAGCAGCTGCAATGTTTCACCTGATTACAAAACATGATATCACCATCGGTCTGGCAACCTGTTGTCTCCAAACTACAAGCTGTGTACTCTTTACAGAGGAATGAACCATATTCACCTTCAGTCCTGCCCTGGGCTACACTCAATTGAGATTAAGCAATATGTAAATTAATAAGCCAATGATATTTTTATTAATGTGCTTGCATTTGCAAAATACATAGATATTACATATATAAAGAAAAATACTTCTCCTTATCCTATATACAGAAATCAGAGTTTCGCTTGTTGCCTCCACAGTAAACCACATTTAAAAAACCTCTCTATGCTTAAAATATTGCCAAAACCTGTTCTAAATATATACTAAAGAATTTTTTATGTATCAATTTAAATTTTAACATTCACAATGATGGACAATTATTATTATTTTGAAAAGAAAATGTTTAACTGCTATAAAAAGTTAAACAATTTCTTATTAAAAATGTCTTCTTGAATTAGAAGCCACCAGTTAGCACTGGTAGCGATGACTATCTGCTTCTGACAATAAAGAGAATTGTATATGAGAAAAAAAGAATTAGCATTTGCATCGGAAGACTGAAATAGTGTAATAGTTAGCACACTAGTGTACAGAGCTAGAGGTTTCGGGTCCTTATCCTGATTCAAGCATTAAATTTTCCTTTCAAAATAATAATTATTAAAGAACTATTTTTTTTATTTAGAATTTTAATCAGTGCTGATCACACTGTACAGCTATTGAAAATCATCAACATAAAGTTTATAAAAATAGCTTTATTAAAGATATTTACCACTAGCTTAAAAAGTCTTTAAAATGTTGTCTGCAATTAATTCAGACCAATTGTTGTAAATGACTATTTACAATGCATTTTATAGTAAAGCATATCATGTGTAATAGATTATAAATTTGAACTTTGAATTTTGGCTTCAGGTAATTAAAATGATCATAAAACAAGATGTTTATAAGGAAAACCTATATTTGATATTTGGTATTAAAGATTAAAGTTATATAATACGAGTAATATAAGAATTGACAAACACCGGTATGAGCATATAATTTTTCTCTTCAAATATTATTTGTCCTTCAATAAGAAGTATGAAATTAATAATAAAAAACATCGAAAGAAGCCCTACTGGCTTTGTAAGTAGTGTTTAAATTCCCATTAAATGTCTTCTTAAAAAAAGAAACCATCATTTGTGTGATAGAGCAAAAGGCTCATAGCATACAGCAATTGGGAATTAACAATGTATAAGAGAAAAATTTGCGTTTTGGATGGAGGGCCTAGAAAGCCAAAGATCCTGGGTTCAAACCCCAGTCTGAGTATATCATTTTTGTCTTCAAATATAATTTATCCTTCAATGAGAAGTATGAAATTAATAATAGAAACATAGACAAATATGTTGGATATAAAACTAAATACAGGTATCTATTTTCTTTTAATTAAGCATTCTGTTTCATAAATACAAAATCGATAAATACTAATACTATAAGGTATTTAATCAAATAAATTTAATTGGTTATTTACACCTTACTTCATTATTTTGCTCTCTCACCTGGGACATATTTTAAATGAAATTTCCTTCTATATTAACTTAGGCTTTCACAACTGGAGTTTGTATTATGACCTTGTAGAAGATTTCTGGACTGTTGGCCACAGTTTGAGGTTGAAAGTTCTCCAATGTAGTCTCTGGTGAAATGTAGGGGAACTTCAAAAGGAGAAATATAAAAATCGACAGTAGCTCTCCCACATGTGGATGGAAAATCATAAAATTGAGGAAAGATCAAAATTATTAAAAACAACTGTAAAGATAAACAGAACTCACAGTTTGGGAGAATATCTATATCCAGAAAAATAGAGACAAAATAATCAATTTTGCATTTCCTGGGAAGAATGAATTGATCATGAGGTTTGACTGCCGAACAGACAGAGACAATATAGTCAGTTTTTGGTTGATAATATGAGCCCTTGAGTAATAAAATAAGCCATGTCCAACATATCACATTTTGAAAACACAGAATTTTCTTCTAAGTACTGGTTTAAATAATAAAATATAAATAGTAATACATAGAACAAATGTGTTATTTGTTTTAATAGATACTTGATAACCTAAAAAAACACAATTATAAACATAAATATACTCAGTATCAGCTATCAGTAGATGTTCTCTTTTGTAAATGAACCAAAAGTGGACATGGCCCATTTTAATATTCGACGGATCATATAATGAAGGAAATATCCTTCGAAACATATCCAAGAGTGAAAATTATGAGATGAGGTAACATTTCATTATAACCATTTCAATAATAATAAGTTTGGTCTGTGTAATTCTTACCTCATATTATTGTTTCAAGACATGTTTGTCCCATCTTCTGTAGTTACAGTCTCGAACATGGGACAAACATATCTTGAAACATATACATGTCTAATAGAAACAACGATATGAGGTAAAAATTACACACACCAAACTTATTATTAAGTAAAACCTCATAGTTTTACTTCCTATTGTATTAAAAAAAAAGTTCCAATTACTTTGAATTTATTTCATGATGATTTTAATTACCTGTGATTTTCTATCTGATAGGCCAAAATTAAAGGTTTGAATCTATAAGGCATGCATTTTCCTGTTAAAATGTTGTAAATGCCAGGTAGTCACATGTGAAGCTGCTTAAAATTACAAAAACAAAACACAAAAAACTATAAAATCGAGTAATAATTTAAGATGTCAATACTAGCCCAATGGATCATGGATGGCTACACTGACTGGACTATAAAATAACTTAGAGTTGCCAGGTGTCATGTAATTGACGGGACATTCTATATTTTTTTTAGAGTTTAAATTCTTTTTACTTATTCAACAATAAAGTTAGGATTACCACATAGAGTCTGCTGCACTTGCTCAAGTAGTAGCATATCCTGCTTTTTGACTAGAAAGTTTGGGTTCGATACCCAGTGCAGTTGTATATTTTAAATGTAAAATTTTTCAGTCACAGGGCTAGGAAGAGTAATAGTATAAAATGTTTAATTGCTAGATTGTGCTACCAGATACCTAGATTAAATTCCAAATCCCTCTACAGTACATAATGTTGAGAAGGCATGTACGAGGGCGGATCGGAAAGTAACGCACAATCATTTTTTTCTGCCTTGGTATTGCAGCTAGAATGTTGAAATTTCACAGAGATATAGTTTGAAGTTTTCACTACAGATGGTATTTTTTTCTCAGGTGCACCTCTTGCGAGAGAAGCTTGAACTATGCAACAAAGATGGCGCGCATGCTACAGTCGTCCACCTGTGAGGAACAGAGAAGTGTTGTTCGATTTTTGTGGGCCAAAGGGCATAAACCCAGTGAAATTCACAGGGACATGCGTGGCGTGTATGGGGATGATTGTATGGACCGTAGCAATGTCTCCAGGTGGTGCACATTCTTCCAAGAGCGACGCGTGATTCGCCACGTTCCGGCCGGCCGACAACAGCAGCAATCCCGCAGAATGTCAGAGGCATTGAGGCGGCAATTCTGAACGACCGGCGTGTGCAACTGCGAGCTTTATTGCAGAAGTTCAACATTTCCTATGGTGCGGTGTACGATATTGTTCATGAAAATTTGAAATTCCGTAAAGTTAGTGCTCGCTGGGTGCCTAAGAACCTGACAGACGACCACAAGGGCCAGCGAATGATGGCAAGCTTGGACCACTTAACGCGGTACACCGCACAAGGACATGACTTTCTGGAAGGAATCGTCACAGGTGATGAGTCGTGGGCGTACCACTACACGCCTGAAACAAAGCAGGCATCAATGGAGTGGAAACATGCTGGTTCCCCAGTAAAGAAAAAATTCAAAGTGACTCAATCTGCCAGGAAAGTGCTTGTGACAGTGTTCTGGGATATGCATGGTGTTTTATTGGTGGACTTTGCTGAACACGGGACCACTGTGAATGCTGCGGCCTACATTAAAACTTTGGTGAAGTTGCGTCATGCCATTCGTGACAAACGTCACAACATTAACGTTAAACTTCTTCATGACAATGCTCGCCCCCATGTTGCTGCTGTCGTTCGTCAGAAAATCGCCGAATTTGGTTGGGAGGTGCTCCAGCATCCACCATACAATCCGGATCTTGCACCATCGGACTTTCATCTGTTTGGTCCCATGAAGAAATTCCTGGCCGGCAAACGCTTTGAGGCAGATGTGGAAGTGAAATCAGCAGTGCGCAGATGGCTACACTCCAACCAAATGGACTTCTACGAACAGGGCATATTGAAACTGGTAACACGATGGGAAAAATGTGTTGAGAAAGTTGGTGACTATGTCGAAAAGTAGGTAAAAGATGTAAGTTCATTTGTGATTTTTTCCTTTTTTTTTACTATTAAACTTTTTAAAAAAAAAATTATTGTGCGTTACTTTTCGATCCGCCCTCGTACTATTATTGATGCTGATTAATCCATCAGATGGGAATGTTCAGCCTGACAGTCCCATTAGTGTCTTTTTTATCTTTTCTTCATCATTCCTCACACAACATACTTACACTATACAGAAACACTTAGACATACACTCATTTCTACATTCCTCCTATACACACTTCACCTACTGTATTGGCTCAAAAGGAAGCAATCCCTAAGTATAAGCTGCACCCTTAAAATTCATGAGGAAAAAAAGTTTGGCACAAAAATAAACTGTCTCTGAACTGAAGAAGGAAAAGTGATGAGAAACATACTTATAATAATTAATAATTGAATTAAAATTTAACATCTTACCTTATAATTTTTTTTATACAATGCCCCAGAACAACATTTCTGGTGTTCTCTCCTGGCATTGGCGTAATTGTAACCAACTTCTGAAGTTGGGAGCCTAGAAGGCGGAGTTACATCACCCTGATGATATGATGGATGATAAATGATAATGAAGTGCCAGGAGAGTTCTTAACCTAAATTCCAGACCATGAGCAATCACAGGAATAATTCCCTTTAAGGAAAAATTCTTATGGTTTGACCAGGAATCAAACCTGGGACCTCATGAACAGTAGTCAGAAACACTGAACACTAGCCCATGAGGTTGGTCACATACCTCATAATTGTAGATTTCTAACAGAATAAGAAATGTGCACAACATGCAAAGAAGATTGTTTTTAGTCACTGCAGAGTTTCAGCAACGATTCTGATCTCATCCTACAGTTTAACACACTGTTCGCCACATCTTGAACACATGCAGTCTGGGCCGGGCTCGTGGAATCTCTGGTTGCTGCACAGCTTATGGTGAAATCCATGCACAGCGAGTCTGCTCACTGTGTGGCGCAATTCATATCCTCCCTGAGTCCATTCATGATTTGTCATGGCGTCAGTAATATAGAATTCTTCCCATATTTTGTGTTTCTTTTCGTAGAGCTCTTGCAGGAGGTCCTGGTAAGCTGGTGTGTCTGGTAGTAGGAACTTTAGCCTCAGCTCTTCTATGTAGAATGGTTCTCTGGAGAGTTCATAAATAAGTCGTGAGGGCGTGTATTTGGAGAGACAGAGCACCCTTTTTAGGTATGTTGCTTTTAGTTTCTCTAATTTTTCTAGGTTCGGTTTCTTTAAATGGACCCATATATTCTCTAACCCATATGTTGCAACGGGATCAACTTTAAGTTCAAAAAGTTGTAGGGCTGTTTCTAGTGAGAGTCTGTTTATTGACTTAATGCCGCTTATGGCTCTTATTGCAGCATTTACTCTGTCATTTACATGGTGTGTAAACACGCTTCCCTGTGTTTGGAAAGAATTGTAGATTTCTTGAAGACATGTTTTAGTACTCCTGTGTATCATCTTCAGCTCCATCTAGCTGTTGAATTGGTGGTTGACAATCCCGTAGGTTGTTTCCTACTCCCTCTGTTGGGTGACCGATGAAATTCCAAATTAAATCCTTCTTGCCAGGAATTTCAAAATTAATTATTTTTTTCTGGTTATGAATTTTCTCCGAGATCCTATTAACATTCAGAAATATAAAAGAAAAATCATGAATTTTGAAATTCCTGGTGAAAAGGACTTAAATTGGATGTACACTGGTCAGCCAAGAGAGGAAGCAATCTACAGGATTGCTAACCACCAATTCAACAGTTAGATGGAGCTGAAGATGATACACAAAAGAATTGAAACTAGTCTTCAGAAAATCTACAATTATGAGGTGAGATGTTAAATTCTAACTGAATTGCTAATTAAAATAAACATCATAGTGTCACTTCCTCTAAATATTAATATAGTTATAAGGTTGAAGCCTTGCATCGTAATGGTGCCAAATTCCTAGACTTTATGTTTTTTGCTCTAAAAGATCATTCTTATCTGCATAAAAGATACTTTCTTAGCAGTGTCCAACATATTACTGAAACAGAACTGAATCAGAAGCTAACGAACCAATATGGTGACAATGTTAATGCCACACAACATGAAAAAATGTTACGGTTAACATCAAAATGAGAAAAAAAACAGTTACAACCAACCAAGTTGAAAACAAATAAGTTTCTTGTCCAAAGTAACAGAAATAAAAACAGATTTGAATCTTCCTAAATCTAAAGAAAATATTTTGATCAGAGAAAACCCTCTTGCTTTAGAACCAATTAACATTCAGCTAAATCTAGAAGAACCAGTTACAAAATCTAAAACTCCCACACCTGTACTAAAAGCTCTAGCATTAGAAGCTGTGAATAAGAGATATCCACCAGAAGAATGGTTACATGTCTACACAGATGGATCTACTATTGATAACAACTCAGGATCAGGAATTACATGTGCATTATTTTCATTTTATCAACCAGCAGGATACCACACAACAAATTTTGATGCGGAAGTAACGGCTATTCATATTTCACTCCAACAATTACTATACAGAATAAATAAATTTCAAAATGCTGTCATACTCTCTGATTCTAAGGCAGCAATATGCAATAAATTCACACAAAATGAAGTCAATACAAATTAAAGAGTGCTACAAAATGATTCAACAACTTCAAAAACTACAGAAAAGAATTCAATTGCAATGGATACCTGCACATTGTGGAATTCCTGGAAATGACACTGCTGATTTTCTTGCCAAAAAAGGCTCCAATCTAATTCAGAATACTACTAAAAGCTTACCTTTCACATCCATAAAAAGAATAATTAAAACAAATATAAAACCAAACAAAACCAAGACGTATATAATAAAGTCAAAGACAAAAAATGGAATATTTTAGTAAAGAAGCCAGATATTATTCCAGAAATTCCAAGTAAAACTACAGTAGCAAAATTTAGACTGCTTACAGAACATGACTATTTGGCCAAACATCTATATAAAATAGGAATCTACATGAATCCAAATTGTCCTCTATGCAACAAAGATGAAGAAATGAACAAAGAACATCTACAAACCTGTGAAGTATTACCTGTTGGATCCACCATAGAGAAATATTGGAGAGCAAGAACGCTAATGGCTTCATTGCCAAGGCCCAGCATTTGAAAACAACAACATGTTAATGCTAAAATACTGGTAAAAGTTTGCATTGTTGCATGATAAAATACTACCAGTTTCATTATAGACGTTAACCATATTGTTACAAATAAGCATAATTTATATAGCAAAGTCATGTAAAAACAAAGGTAGTTGAATATAAGACAACCTGACTTTTTGCAGTTGAAATTTGGACCAAAAGTGTAGCTTATAATCAAGCCAATGGAGTAAATAACAGGTTTGACAAACTGTTACATAAACTGAAAATAGACCACACTATTACCAATTGTCTGACTAATGTGGGTGACATTGGCACAGGTTATAATATGCTATTTGTTTTTGTAATCTGAAATCAAGATTTCTGATATATTTTATAATTTAGAAGTGTGTTAAAATATGTTTGCAAAATTTGAATCTGTGACTCATGTACAATGTGAATTTCATTGTGTATTTAATGAGAAATCACCACACAAATGTACATTTGTCATTGATAGTTAAAAAAGACTGGAAGCCTATTGGTGATAAAGCATATTGGAAGACTATTGACAAATGATAACATGGTAGATGCTATATGAAGAACATCTGTTGATTGTGTGTTCAAAGAAATCAGTTCATAAACAAGCCTTAAATTCAAATTTTTCCACTTACAAAATGCATAGCTCTTTTAAACATCCATATTGGTAACAATGAAAATTACACAATTTCAACAAGTTAATTATGGGAAATAACATCATGAGGTTCTTCAATTAATGAATCACTTATTATCTTACCTCATACTTCATGTTTTTTTTAAAACGGGAACTGCAGTTTTCAACACTCGCACAAAGGAACACTTTAGAAATACTAAAAATGGTGAAATTGAAAAATCAGCTATTGTGGCTCATAGTTTGTTGGAGAGTCATAAAACTGAAAAAGAGGCTAAACTTTTAAAGCATTTGGAAAAACCTTTGAAATTGACAGTTTGGGAAAATATACATATTCACAAGAACAAATTTAGATCCATGAATTTTGAAATTCCCAGTGAACATGACTTGATCTCAAGGTTCATCAAATCAACACCAGATGTTAACATTATAGATGAAAATTCCAACAAAAATCCGGTAGTCATGGTTTTTGGCTGAAGATGAGAGAGACACCTTTCGAAAACTGCAGTCCCTGTATTAAAAAACATGAAGTATGAGGCAAGATAAGAATTGATTCATTAATTACACCCTTTGTTTGATTGTTACTTTCTTTTGTTTTCTTCATTTTTGATAAACATTTATCCCTTTAAAATATATCTCTAGTAATGTGTTTGTTAGTAAATAACTACTTTAAATACAGTGTGCTGAATATTTTTCATGTGAAGTATATAGCTTTCAGTTATTGTAGTGCAAATGATGCATGATAAAGCCTATATTAGAACAGACCACAAGCTACAAACTATATTGCCACAAGTTACAAATAATACTGATTGTTATTGATTATCCTCTTTCACATCTCTGATATGTTTCATGCTACCAACATTTGTTTTTTCTTCTATTGCAAACATTTACTAACATCATTTGATACTATTCAAAAACATAATTTTGTTTCTTTTTTAAATGTTTTTGTTAAATTTTGTATTTGGGTGGTTAAGACAGATGTCTTCATGCAGAGCTATGGGTCTTAAGCTAATTTGAGTATCCATGAAGGAAGAAATTTTCTTATGGAATTTCGGTCAGTATGGGACCGGTGCCCACTCAGCATCATGAGAAATTTGGGTAGCTACAATAAGTAGCGACTCGAGGTTGAGAAGACCAGCTATAACATCTGGGGGACCAGCATGCTGACCACATGTCACTCCTAAACTGGGCTGGATGTGACTAACACATGTGGATGTAAGGCCAGCAGCTGGCTGGATAGGCCAAGGACCTTCTAGGCATATTGTGCCAAGGAGAGAATTTTTTTTAATTATGTTAGATACCTGAATTTATGTTACGTTATGTTTGGGTTAGATTAGATTAAGTTAGATTAGGACCGATAGGTTAGCTATACAGTAAAACCTGTTTTAGCTGGAACCTTTATAAGGAGGAAACCTGTAGATACAGAAAAAATCTCCAGAACGGTACGATTTTATATGTAAAATCGTCCTGTATAAGCCGGAAACCTTCATAGTGCGGAAATGGAATGGTTTTTACCTCAGTAAGACGGAAAATTATTCTTAAGCACATTCTAATTACAGTATTAATAGCACGTGAAAATTCTGCATATGACGCTTTCTGCATTATATCGTTTTACTTTCTTGTGTTGCCATTGTATTGTGGGGATACCCTTGCTTATGTGTGACAGTGGGGGAATTCCTCGCTTTTCCTTGCCTGCTTACGTTACCTGCGAGGGAGTCGGGATGCCCTTCAGTCTTCCTGTAGTTGAGTTCCTTCTCGCTTTTGTGTAATAAAGTTGTTTTGTACTGCCGTGAAAAGTGAGCTGTGTTACATACACTATTTTATCTGTATTTCAGTCAATACGTTATGTCTTTAAAGCATGCATGTAAAAGCCTTACACTGCGTGAGAAAATTCAAGCTTCTAATTTGGGAACTCTTTATAAGAAGGAAAACTGCCAAGACGGAAAGATATATAAGGAACCATCATGTTCTTTCATAGACAGGTTTTACTGCAATTATTTTAAAAATGGAGTAAGAAGTAACATTAAGAAGTTTATATTATTTTTAGTCTGAACATCTTACCTCAATATTAATGTTGATTTGTTCTTGAATATGTTTCAAAACAATTCCGTTTTATCGTCAGCTTTTCCAGACTTCCTAACCTCCTAAAATTAAATATTAATTAAGAAGTTTATTTAATGTTAAGATATTTGGTCTGTGTATTCTTACTTCTTATGGTTGTTTTTGTTGAACATATGTTTCAAGGCTTCCGAGCCCCATCTTCTGTGATCGCTGAAGATGGCTCAGAAGCCTTGAAACATATGTTCAACAAAAAACAACCATAAGAGATAAAAATACACAGACCAAATATCTTAATAGCTATATTTAGTTTGTTATGATTCTTATCTTAAGTTGGGCTATGTTTTCATTAATGGTGACAATGGAGGTAGTGGTACCTAAACTAAACTACATGTTGCAACAGGCCTAGAAGGACCTTGCCTACCAGTTGGCTGCTGGCCTCACATCCACATGTGTTAATCATAAGGCAGACAATCATCTAGCCAGTATTGGGGTGACATGTGGTCAGTGTGTCAAGTTTTTCAACCGTTATAGTTGGTTATTTCTCAACCTGGAAATAGCTATTTATTGTAAGTATCCAAATTCCTCATGTTGCTGGATGGTCACAAGTGCCATAATGGCTGATATTCTTTGAGAAAATTTCTCCCGCCATGGGAATTCAAACTAGTGAGAATCCTATAGCTCTGCACCATTACATCATGCCTTATACCATTCGGCTATGTCCGCGGAATGACAGTGATATCAAATGAATCCAGTACAATCCAGCAATATGAACATTGTAATAAGTTGGTAATTCTGTTTTAACTATCATTCATAGCTATGTCTGCAATATCTATAATGTTTAGATCACAATTTTTACGTTATATTTATGGCTAATTCTAATATTTTTTAGTACTTTTTCTCAGTCTATTGGGGGAACTGGGGTGCTACTTTTACCTGCCGTATGAGTGAATTGTGTATGGAACTGTCATCGATAGAAACATTCTTTTTGGCAACATCAAATTTAATGGGAAATAAGACTGAATACAAAGTAAGATTGTACCAGTAATTTGGAACTTAATATAAAATTATGGAATATTCACCTGAAAGGTCCGTCTCCTCAACTGAATTAATTATTTAACTGTAGCGCTTTCAGGACTTGTCCCATCATCGGCAAGATTCAAAACTGGTGTTTCACTGAAGATCTGGTAGAGGGGGTTGCATGTATTGGGTTCGTTTTCGTTTATCAGGTTGCCGTTGTGAGCTGCTTCCATGATTTCATCTCTTCGAATACGTTTATCTTCGCTGGATTATTTTCTCTGTGCATTACTGTTAGGGTGTTTTCAATATTTAACATGCGATGTCCTTCATGGATAACGTGTTTTGCATATGCATATATTTAAATTGATTAGATCTCTCTAAAATTTTATTCTGGAGACAGATTTTACTTTGTATGGGGTCCTTCCCATGAAATGCCATAATTTTAGTTTTGTTAATTGATATTTCCATATTAAATTTGGCACCTATTTTTTGTAAATTATAAATTGATCGTTGCAAATCATTTTCGGAAAGTGCCAGAAGAGCTAAATCGTCTGCAAAAAGAATAGCATCAAGTTTGAGGTTCCTGTTGATGGGTATATATCCTCGTTGTGTTTTCCTCCATTCATTTATTAATTTATTCATGTATATAATGAAAAGCACCGGTGAAAGTCCACATCCCTGTCTTACTCCAGTGTTGATCTTGTTTCAAGTCTTATACGAGAAACAAGAACTATATATACATTTCTGAGATCACTAATCACATTATACAACTGTGATATTTTTTTTTAATTAAAGTAATGCATTTTTTGCACTACAATCACAGAGCTTTCTAGTGATTCAGCAATATTTTGTCCCTTAATGGAACCTGGCAACTCTAATATCAATGCATCTCCAAAATATAGAGATCATTTAGTAATATTATCTGCTATAAAAAAAAGAACTCTTAATTAAATTAACAGTCACAAGTATTATACATACAATTGCCCAAAATATTATTAAAAACACCCATCCTTTTGCTTTAAATGGTGATTCAAAATCATTCTTAATACCCATTCCAATAACTTGTGAAGTTCTTTTCCTTGCATTAAACACTAGGAATGCAGGAATAAGATATTGAATTCCGGTACCAGCATACGATCCAGTTATACCTACCAGAATTTCAAGGTCTTTAGTTGCCATTGCAATTGATACTGGAGGTACAACGGCTAAAATTGGAAACACATATTTTACTCCATTGATTATCACGGCCTTCTGTAAGGAATATGGATTTTAGATTATTACCTAATGTAACTGAAACAATTATAAAGTTGGTACTTAAAGTGAAAACTGGAAAAAGTGCAAGGAAGTATCTAGGAACTATGAATGCATCTTGTCCTTGCCAACGTTGACTGAAGTCTAGTGTATATAAGTCACTGACATGTTTAAATGCAAATATACCAGTTAGAGCGAGAAGAAGGTAGAACATGGCGATGAGTAAATAGTCCAATGCAAGGGAGCGGAACAGACGTGATTTGTCAGAAATAGGAGACACTACAGCAGGAAGAGAATGATGACACATGAACGAGTAGATGCATGCGCCAAACAGTTCAGGAATTCCAGTTACATCAGCTAACTGCGGCTGGCCTTGGGGTCCATCTACTATCAAGTCTGCAACTGCTGTTATTATCATTATGGCAAATGCTAAAACATACAAACACATTTAAAGTATAAATAACACAACAGAAATAAATTCCAAATTCTAAGAAAAAATATCAGCATGGCTATACAGAGTCCAACACTGTAGCCAAGTGGTTAAGGCAAGAAGCCTTGGCGCAGAGCTATGGGACTTGCGCTGGTTCGAGTCCCCATGGGAAAAGAAATTTTCTCATGGAATTTCGGCCAGTATGGGACCAGTACCCACCGAGCATTGTGAGGCATTTGGATAGCTACAATAAATAGTGACTCCAGGTTGAGAAGACCAGTTATAACAGCTGGGGCACCTGATAACATGCTGACCACATGTCACCTCTACATTGGCTAGACAATCGTCTACCTCTGGGATTAACACATGTGGATGTGAGGCCAACAGCCGGCTGGTAGGTCACGGGCCTTCTGGGCCTATCGCACTTGGAGCATGGCTATACAGGATTAATTTTTCTTCTCATTATTAGACATTACAGTTTTTTCTAGTTGAAAGTTTTGGTCTTCTTAACAATTTCTTTAATTAGTCAAGATTTCTTAGCAAGATACTTTTATGAAGTTAGGGAGTTGGCCTAACATCCAATCCCCATTTAATATTTAAGAGAAGTGACACTTTGAGGTTTATTTTAAATAATCGAGTCACCTCATATTTGTAGCTTTCTTAAAAAAAAGGAAACAAAAATTGATAAATGAAAGAACCCTTCAGACAAGTGAGGAAAACCCCAGAAAGAAACCTCACCCAGGAAACTTGCACTGACCAGGAATTGAACACAGGCTCGCTGTGTGACAAGGCAGCATGTTAGCTTGAGACCACAGCGGTGGATGCTAAAATTCAGTCATGTCCAGTATTCAGAATACATAGATACAACAATAAAACTGGTAGGAAATATTTTTATATATAATGAGCTGTAATAACATTCTCACTATTTTCATCATCATCGATTCTACAGCCCGTTGCAGGCCTTGACCGCTACACACTTCCTTTCATCTCTATTCTCAGTCTTCCTTCTCCATCCTTGTAACCCAGTGTCCTCAGGTCCTGTTCAGCACTGCCCAACCATCTAATATTAGGACATCCAACTCTTCTATTTCCATTTATAGTTGTCAATATGACTTTATAACAGATGTCTGATTCCTCTTCCCTGTAGAGATATCCCAGCCATCTAATTCTTGCCATCTTAATTACCCTAATGATATCAATCTGACCATATAGTTTATATAATTTATCATTATATCTAATGTGCCACTCTTGCATATTGGGCCATATATTTTCCTTAATATTTTTCTTTCAAATATTCTAATTTTATTTTCTTGCATTTTTGTTTGAGCCAAACTTTCACAGCCATAGAAGGCAACAGGTCTCAAAAGTGTTTTATAAATTTTTATTTTTGTTAGTTATCGGGAATTAAGTTATTTTTTAAGTCCAAAATATTCCCTGCTGGCCAACATCAATCTATGATTGATTTCCATATCAATCATATTTTCATTCATTATCATAGTGCCTAGATATTTAAATCCCTCCACTGTTTCAAACCTATAATTTCCAACTGTAAAACAGGCTTCATTGCTTGGTCTGTTTGTTATTTCCACATATTTTGTTTTGTTTTCATTCACTATTAGGCCTTCTCACTATCTTACTTAATACAAATGATGAGAAAATTGTATATCAACACAATTGTCAAACTTCAATAATTTAAAAATGAATTCACACTGAATGGTTCAAGATATTGAAATGCTTTGCTAGGCTAGCTTTTGAATTTTGTGGGCAGTGATGGGAATCAAGTCTTGCCATAAGGCAATTAGAAGATTCATAAGTTGCGACTCATGAGTGAAAAAGGAAAAAATAAAAGCAGAAAATAAGTAAAAAGAGGAAAAGAAAAAAAGAGTAGGAGAAAACAAAATAAAGAAGAAAAAAAAAGAAAAATCTTGAAAGATGAAAAATTAAAGTATACACTTTTTAAATGAATGGATATAGAAAGATAAAAATAGACTCTGTAACATAAGATGCAACATTATGTAAATAGAAGTGAAAAATAGAAGACAATTTCCAAAACAGAACTATCTACTGGACGTACAGATATACTGAACTACTTACCTAACTGTCGTAGAATTGTAGTAAGCATCTGTAAATACTTTGTTTTCTGAACATCAAAGAATGCAAATGAACCCACAGCTACCAGGAAGACAACCTGAGAATTAAAGATACATTACATTTATAAATTTTGTTATTTGAAATTTTGATGAAAGATCAGATCCCAAAGCAGATCATATATAATATTTATAACATTTATAAGTCAACTCTCATTGCAATAAAAATAAAAGAAAAAATAACTCAGTGGAAAGAAATAAACTCAGGAGTCAGACAAGGTTGTGGCCTCTCCCCTCTACTTTTTAACATATATATAAATGTCATTGTAAAAGACTTTAGAGAAACAAAACATGGAAGTATCACTATCAATAGAAATTTAAAATTAGATATAATAATGTTTGCAGATGATCTTGTTTTACTAGCAACATCTGAAGATGATTTACAATGGTCATTACATAATTTAAATTTGATAGCCCAGAAATATTCAATGGAAATATCTACCAATAAAACTAAAATAATGGCCTTTTGTGGAAAATCCCCAATACCAAGCAAAATTTGTTTAAATAACAAACTTTTAGAGAGAGTTAATGAGTTTACTTATTTAGGATATAAACTCTCTTTTGTTGAAAATTTGGATTTACCAGAGAAAATTGTGAAATTCAACAAATCAATGGGAATCATTAATAGAGTTTTAAAACCTTCATTAGTGCAAAAATCAACTCTTACTCGTCTTTATCAAATAATGGCTCGACCATTCCTATGTTATGGGAGTGAAGCATGGACTATAAGGACAAGAGATGAAAGCAGACTAACAGCTTGTGAGATGAAATTTATGCGCCGAACAGCTGGCTACACCAAATGGGATCGAAAGAAAAATGTAGAAATCCTTCAAGAACTTAATGTGTCACCAATACTGGACTACATCTCCAGATATCAGCTAAACTGGAAGGAACGTGTCTCAAGAATGGCTAGATCCAGAATCCCCAAGGCAATAATGAACTACTGTCCAACTGGGAAACGGTCACTTGGTCCACCTATGAAAAGATGGCACGAAAACCACTTTCTCAGGCCGTAACAGTTCTTCTAGGACTAATACCTGGCAGGATGATGATGATGATGATGAAATTTGTTCAAAAGTCTCGTATTTCAGGTTTGGTTCTAAGTATGTTGTAAATCTACGATATATTCAGTTCCATTTCCAGTTGTTTAGGAGGAGTTCAGTGACATACACATGTACAGAAAAATTATATATATCTTCCACAGAATATGATGAAAAGCTGGAGATTGAGAAAGAAGAAATAAACAAAGTCACTACATTTAAATGTTTCAGATCCATTTTAAAAGCTAATGGAAGCAGATCAGCCAAAATTTAAAAAATAATGACTGGTAGAAAAATAATTGGTATGCTGAATTCAGTTCTTTGGAGCAAGAATATTGTAAATAACACTTACTTACTTACTTACTCACTGGCACTATCGAACCCGTAGGTTCATGGCCGCACGGACATAAGCTCTTGTAAATAACACAAAAAGAATAATTTATAATTCATTAGTTCAAAGTGCAAGTTAATGTTATATGTAGCTGAAACTTGGACATTAGATAGGCCAACTTGCTAATATGTAGAAAGGGAATATTAGCATAGAGTGGCAAGAAATTCAAGAATGGATAAAATTAGAAACCAAAGAATTAGAGATATGATGAAAATGCATGAGAATATTATTGAAGTAATTGAAGATTGAAAATTAAGATGATTAGGACATGTTTTAAAAAATGGGAGAAGACAGAATTCCGAAAATGATTTTGAAATAGAATGCAGAGAGAGAAGAGAAAAACCACAGGAACTATGGATGGATGGGATCAGGAGGAATATGAATAGAATGGAATTGACAGAAGATAATGTGCAAAACAGGAATTTTTGGAATAACAAAATTACTTTAAGTTGAAAGAAAAACCTACATTAGTATAGAAAAAATTCATAACAAAAAAAAAATATATATATATATATGTCACGGTTATTTTTGGTGTCTACTAGATAGGATCAAATAAAGATATGTAAACATTTTGATGTTATAATTTAAATTAACATTTTCCAGAATTGGATATAGTTTTTATTTTAGAAAGAAAAATTATGTTCAAACTTTAATTTAAAATATAAAATCAAAATAATAAGCATTACCGCTTAAAAGTCCACCACAGTGGTCTTCGAGGTAGCATGATGCCTTGTCATGCCAGCGGGCCTGGGTTCGATTCCCGGTCGGGACAGGCTCCTGGGTGAGGTTTTTTTGGGGTTTTTCCTCACCTGTAAGACAAATGTCAGGAAGCTTAGGACCCAATGGTCACCAAAAATCATCCGGCCATCATGATCATCCTTATCATTATCATCCTTCACCAGCATGGAAAGCAAAGGGAAGCTACCACACCTATACTTCCCTAGTAAAGCTGCAAAGCATAGCATGAAAATGCTATGATTGCAGTGAAAGACCTGCCCTCAGGCAGAATTACTATGGATGGACCACTTAAAAGTAATGTTTAAATTCTTA
Source organism: Diploptera punctata (assembly GCA_030220185.1). Classification (NCBI taxonomy): domain Eukaryota; kingdom Metazoa; phylum Arthropoda; class Insecta; order Blattodea; family Blaberidae; genus Diploptera; species Diploptera punctata. The sequence continues at coordinate 865,941 of JASPKZ010004937.1, read as the reverse complement.
ATAAAAATACTTTGAATGGAAGTCTTCAGATGGCATTGTTGATAGCGATGGCTATCGGCCTTCATATGAAAGGAGAATTATATAAGTGGAAAGAAATTTGATGTTCCTATTGAAACGTTCAAATGGCATAACCAGTTATCACACTGACATACAGAGTTAGAGATCCAAGTTCCAACTCCCAGTTCAAACGTAATTTTTCTTTCTAAAATAAAAAAAAAAGTAAACATTTTTCAAAAACTTTTTCATGAGAACAACCTCAATAGCTATATTCCTTCAGAATTCGCTAAAAGTTGGAATTCAGTTGAAAATGAGGTGATGGTCTTCAAACATATTCAGGAGGATCTTATTTTATGAGAAAATGTAGTAAAGTTTCCAAGTCTATCTCAACTCTACACTAAAAAAATACTCATGTCAGTTTGAATAATCCTATAGACAGGTCACTCACCAGAAACAAACGATAGGCATCAATCCTGGTCAAACTTGTTTTTTCCCAACAAACATCAGTGTCAGGTGTTGTGAAGTTGCTGGAATTGTTATTTGCACTGTAAAAAAATATTTAAAATTATATCAAACAATATTATAAAATTATAAAACTATTTAAATATATTAACTAAAATTTTAACATATGCAATGATAGACAATTATTAAAACCGGCCATAGCCCGTCCCAAGCCAGGTTGAAAAAGGGTGAGCGTAAAAAAAAAAACCTTGGTTCAGATTGCCTAGCTGATAGTATCTTGTGAGGGCCCCTTGCCAAGATTACGGTGTAGACCTCAACAGCAGATACAGTGGAGAAGGAGTCCTTCGGTATGGTGTACCTGACGGAAGAGGCAACTCTACATCTGCTGCTTTGTAGATTGACAAACAGGCAGATGGGGTTCGTTAGTCCTGCAAGACAACCCATCTAGGAGAGACAACTCCGAAATAAAACGGGGCAGGCTGAGCTCTGGAGCTGGGTGAAGGCAGTCAGCCTAGGGAGGAAACCCCAAATAATAAACCCTCCATGAAAACGGGCTAGCAACCCACTTCAAGGTGTATTTTATACATTGCTCGCAGTCTCAAGTATCAAACCAGCCAAGAGATGGATAGACAGTAAATGCATATCCAATTGGTCTTCCTCCGAAGAGTGATTTTGGAAATAAACAGGATGAAAATCCTACAAATTATGGTTAAGAAGAAGAAGACAATTATTATTTTGAAAATAAAAATCAATGCTTGAAATCAGGTTTTGAATCTGAAACAAAACATTGTCATCCATAACGTGCCTGATAACAAATATTGCCGGTACACTTAAATTTAGGATTAAATTAAAATGCTCCATACCTCACCTCATTCCAGTCTTCTAATTATACTGCAGTTTCAAAGCCTTGGCAGCTTCATCTTCAGTCTTTTCTCATCGACTGATGTTAGTTGATCAGAAGAACTACTTCTGATATAAGTGACACTTAAAATTGTTTACAAGCAGACGAATGTGTGCCTTTGTTTAGAAGTTTAACCTCTTTTTCAATTTTATGATTCTCCAACAAACTATATGCTGCAATAGCTGATTTTCAATTTCACCTTTGCATGAGTGTCCAAATTCCTTTTTGTTTTTTCTATGTATATTTTATTACAATCTTTATAACTGATTTGATAAATTCCAGTTTTTTTACTATCTAGGATGTTCAATTTCTTATTGGTTATTAATATATTATCAAAGCTAAATTTATTTATCGGTGCCAATGTAATATTGAATTTCTTCAAATTTTTTTGAAATTTGTTATGTAATTCAGGATGATATGTAATTTTCTTGAATTGAGGGGTCTAGTGAGAGATGGAGCTATGCCACTTTGAGAAGAAATGGAAATAATCAGTGCTATTTATATTTTTCATTTTGCATAGTTTACATAACAATAAGTTAAAGAAGAAGAAAATTACCCATTTATTGTAAAAATAATTTTGTAATATAATGCTTTATAAAACCCAATTTATTTCCATTTCTTCTCAAAATGGCATAGATCCCTCAATTGTTTTCCTTTCTTTTTTAATTAGATTGCAGGGTGGTGTATTATTAAATTTTCTTTTGTCATAATGTTGGTTGGTTGGTATCTAATGTCGAGCACTTGATAATGAAATCATTCGCTCTCTTGCACTCCAATATTTAGCAGAAAGGCTGGTCTCTTCTACAAAAGCTGGACAACGGAGGAGATGGTTTCTTTCCATATCTTCATTTAAATTGCAAAAAGGGCATTTAGGTGAATCTGTTATGCCAATTCTGTGTAGGTGTTTATTCAAGCAGTCATGTCCCCGTTAGCAGTCTGAATGTTGCTACTGCAGATTTTCTTTGTAATGTAGTAATGTCATAAGCTTGTAGATTTTCCCATTCCTTTCCAGATGTTTTGGTGGTATATTCTTCTCTAAGTTTATTGATGTATTTATTTGAGATAATTCTTTTGATAGAGTGAAAGGAAACTGGAGCAGAAGTTGGGTTTGAAACAATTTTGCTACCCTTCTTGGCTAGAAAATCGGCTATTTCATTGCCTGTCACTCCACAATGGGCCGGAATCCATTGAAGTACAACTTTTTTATGTAGACGGGATAAATGTTTTATCATTTTGTGACATTCGATAATTTTGATGCTTTTGGGTGTTGTGTCTCGTGTTATAGCAAGAATGGCTGCTTTGGAGTCACATAGAATTACAACTTTTGTAAATTTTTTGGATGTGATATAAAAGATTTTGTAAACTTAAGAAAATTGCTAGAATTTCGCCATAATGTTATTTCTCATATTTAACTATGAACAACAAAATTATCTATATTTAATCAAAATTACAGTGGGAGGAAACACTAAGAGGTATTTACATTAATGAGTGAGTTGGAGAAAATGCTTTAACATCTCATCTCATAAAGTTGCGTGTCTTCACTACACCGGTTTCAAAAGTATAGTTTTACTTCCATCTTCAATCAAACTCCAAACTCGTCTTCACGATACAGGTTTCAAAACTCAACTGAGTTTGGAGTTTGACTGAAGATGGAAGTAAAACCATACTTTTGAAACCGGTATCGTGAAGACACGCAACTGTATGAGGTGAGATAGTGTTTTCTCCAACTCATTCACTAAAATAATAATAAAATTATCTATATTTGTGAAATTTATGACACATTGATAGCAAATGAGCCAGAAATCTTAGAAAATATGAATCAACATTCTTCTAAATTTCCAAATCTGTTTTAAGTCAATTCACATCTGTCTTTGCATGATCCAGAATTTTTATCTTACGTTATTTCCATATCCACTTCTAATTAATTTTTTCACTATTTGGGCCAGTTTAAAAAACTTGATCTCACCGGTATTCAAACCCCTGACCTTCTGATTTGTAGCATATTGCCTTAACCAACTACACCCAATTATGTCTTTAGTAAAGGTAAAGGTGTCCCACTACAGGCCTCAGGAGGCCCTTGGGATAGTAGGAGGTTAGGGCTCCCACTTTTCTGGACATTTGGCACTTGATGTCAGCCGGGTTGTCAGCCCTGCGTGACGGCCGTCTTTACTCCAGAACAGGTGTCTGGTACTCATCTCCATTAGAGGCTCAGTCGACCCCAGGGTTATAGTGCCACCAGAAGGTTTGGGTCAGTTTAAAAATCCTGGCCCTACTGGGACTCGAACCCTCGACCTTCCGGCTTGTAGCACAGTGCCTTAACCACTATGCTACGGTGTGCCCCCTTATCATGTCAAAATTGAAGTTCAATAATACATTAATTTAACATAAATGTTAATATGGGATGTCCATAATACTTTCAATATAAAAGGGGACATTTACAAAAAATTAAAGGATAAACCTGGGAAATTTTAAAAAAAGGTGGGACATTAAACAAAATATAAAAGGAAGTTTGAAAAATTGTATGAAACAAATTATACAAATTGCACATATAAGTTGTGCCTATTTTTTATTGTCCATTAAAATTACTTACTCAGCTACATTATGCCTACTCTATCTACTCAGGTAGATGCATTTGCATTGCTGTACTTCAATGATTTATGTATTTCATCAAGTAGTTTATTTTCTTTTTGAAATTCTATCATAAAATGAAGTACATGATATATCGTTAAAATGTGTTTTTACCATGAGCAATGCCTTTACAGTTCCAACTTTCATTCTCCGACATTGGCTGCACTTTCCATGGATTGATTATTTGAAAAATATACCAGTTACCAATATATGAGAGTAAAAACAAAGATTTTAGACCAACAGTGCATCGTGGTCATACAACTGGCACTTTCTAACATTCATATTTATAATTACATAGTAAAGAACAAAACAAAAGTTGCCATTCATAAATACATTGCCAAAGAATCATCCCAAAAGCAGGACATTTGAGCATCCCCAAGAAAACTTTCAGGACAGCAGGACATTTTCCAAAAAAACAGGACTGTCCCAGGAAAAACGGGATGAATGGACATCCTATGTTAATAGTAATTTTTCTTCCTTCAGTCAGGTTCCAGCTTATACAAAGTATTTGTGATTTTTTTTCAACGTTGACTTTTAAGGGTGTAACTTACTTTGGGCCAATTAACAGTACATTGAATGGTGCCTATAGAGATATACAATATAAGATGCAAGTTTATTTTAAATCTGTCACTTCAACTCACTATATTATGCTTACCAAGAAACATCCATTAGAGATTTAGACACTGCTGCAGCGTAAATAGTGAGATCTCCATACAGGTAAATCACAAGACAAGAGTTGAAGAACAATCGTCCAGCTGAAATAGAACAGAATCAAAGCTGTATTTTTGTATGAATCTTGCCCCCAGTGGCAAATTAAAAAAAAAATCTTGGACTATTGTAGTGCAAATGTCTTGCTATGCATGTTACAACATATCATAGGCTACAAACTATTTCCATTCTTTTTTTGATGTTTTTATTTAAATTAACATTTACCAATCCTGGATAGAATCTAATTTAAAAAGGAAAAATTAATGCTTGAACCAGGGCTTGGACCCTAGATCTCTGATTCTGTTCGTCAAATGAGAATTGTATAAGTGGAAAAAAAATGTTGACGTTCTCATTGGTACTTGAATGATGTAATTGGTATCGCATTGATGTACGGAATCAGAGATTCAGGGTTCAAGCCCTGTTTCGAGCATTAATTTTTTTTTAAATTATTTCCATTCTTATTGATTTCTTTCATTATATCTTCAATTACATCTCATGCTGCCTACACTTTTTTTTTTCCTTTTTATTGAATCAATTGATTAATTTTGGTACTACAGCCTATACTGTTCCCTCCATGGTATCTTTACCTTGTGGTGGTGGGGTGGCTTGTGAGCTTAAATAACCCCCAAGAGCTATGTTGGGGTAGTATTGCTGCCGAAAGAGAAATTGGGTTGACAAGAGTCCCTATAATACGTATAGCATGCGTTTCCAGAATTGAGCCTATGTTTAATTTCTTTCGACACTTCATTCCAGTTTGCAATTATTGTTCTTATTATATTTGAATTAAGCCTTCTTCTTCTTCATCTTCCTGTGGTGTTAATGGTCCTTGAAGTACTAGAGCCTGCCATACAATTGTAGACCACTTTCTTCTACCTTGCGCCCTTCTCCTCTATGTTCTCATACCTATCTCCTTCATATCCTCTTTCTTGCACTTCTTCGAAATCTCTCATTTGTCATTAACTGTCCATTTTCATAACATATTTCTATGTATATTTAAATTAATATTGGGAAGTAAACATTATGAGGTTATATCATTAATAGTGAGTGGAGAACATATTTTAATCGACTCACCTCATACATTTTCAAACTTCTTTGATACCGACGGTTTCAGACAATATCATTTCCTTCTTCAGTTATGGCTTCCACTGATGAAATTCCGTGATTGTTGATTTCTTTAGTGACATCACCTCTTGTGCTGCCACCTTTCATTGGGATTATAAACTTTGTAATTAAATTTTTATCCACCGGAATATCAAAATTCATAGATTGATATTTATTCTTCTGAATGAATATCATTTCCCAAATTGTAAAATTGGATAAACCGTTGGAATTGACAATTTGGGAAATGATATTCATTCAGAAGAATAAATATCGATCTATGAATTTCGATATTCCAGTGGATAAAAATTTAATTACAAAGTTTATAATCCCAACGAAAGATGGCAGCACAAGAGGTGATGTCACTAAAGAAATCAACAATCACGGAATTTCATCAGTGGAAGCCATAACTGAAGAAGGAAATGATATTGTCTGAAACCGTCGGTATCAAAGAAGTTTGAAAATGTATGAGGTGAGTCGATTAAAATATGTTCTCCACTCACTATTAATATTTCTGTGTGTTTACTTTTATTGATATTAACTTCCATCCCCAACTTCTTTGTTACTCAAAAGAATATGATTGTTGTATTATAAATATTATAATATTAGTAATGTATAAAGTATTGTTTAGGGCTTTATAATTCTGAACATTTCAATCTTAGTTTTTGAGTATTAACAGAAAATATAGAATCAAATGAATATACTTACTTCTATTAAAAAATATGGAAGCCATTTGACCCTGCAAAATAAAAATTGATTAATAACAGGTAGATTGTCCTGTTAATATATAAATTTGGGAATTTTTACATTATGAGATTTTCTTAATAAGAATCTAATGAATCGTGAATTCTTCTTACCTCATACATGTATGTTTTTTAACACAGAACTGCAGTATCGGGAAACATATCATTCCAATCTTCAGCTGTTTACACAACTCTTTGTCACTTTTTTATACATAAAAATTTTTTAAAAATGAAAAGGAGAAATTAATGAATTTTGAAATTCCCATAAGAAGTGATTTGATTTCGAAGTTCTTCAGTTTACCAACAGAGAGAGTAAGAAGTACATCTTCAAGATGAAATACAGTGGTTGTGAAAGTACTGATGATGGAACCTAATTAGGTCCCAAAATCAGTCTAATAAGGATATGAGGCGAGGTATATATACATGTCCACCGCTGTGGTCTTGAGGTAGCATGCTGCCTTGTCACGGGTTCAATCCCCGGTCGGGGCAGGTTTTCTGGGTGAGGTTTTTACTGGGGTTTTTCCTCACCTGTAAGACAAATGTCAGGAAAACTTTAAGGCCCAAATGGTCCCCAAAATCATATGGCCATCATCATCCTTCACTGGTGTGGAAAGCAACGAGAAGCTACCACACCTACAATTCCCTAGTAAAGCTGCAAGCATAGCATGAAAATTCTATGATTGCAGTGAAGGACCTGCTTTTGGGCAGAATTACTATATATATTCCTCAGGTCACTTATTACATTCTATACCGGTAATTCTTTTTTTGCTGTTTTTTAAATTATTTAATAAATAGTCATTTGTGCTAAAATACCCAAAAAATTGTTCTTACACAGTCAAATGAAGTGCCATTTTAAAAATACAACTGCTGTTACAATAAGGACTCAATACTGATGCTGCGTGGATCCACTTAAGTTTGTATTATAAGTGAGTTACTTATTCTTATACAATCTTAAATTACTAGTTTCAAGATTGGCAGATGACTCATTATTTGTTTAGGAAGTATATGCTGTACATCCAGAGACCACATATTTAAATGACTATGTTTATTTAGGTCCCACGCCGTAGCCGAGTGGTTAAGGCAAGAAGCCTTGGTGCAGAGATATGGGACTTGCGCTGACTCAAGTCCACATGGGGGAAGAAATTTTCTCATGGAATTTCAGCCAGTATGGGACCAGTGCCCACCCAGCATCGTGAGGCATTTGGGTAGCTACAATAAGTAGCAACTCCAGGTTGAGAAGACCAGCTATAATGGCTGCAGGACCCGACTTGCTGACCACATGTCACCCCTACGCTGGCTATATGATGGTCTACCTCTGTGATTAACACATGTGGATGTGAAGCCAGCAGCCTGCTAGTAGGCCAAGGGGCCTTTTAGGCCTGTCGTGTTTGGAGTTTTTTTATGTATATTTAGAAAAGTTTGAATAATCAATATTGTGTATATTATTGTAAATTTAAGAGAGTTTACCATCTCAATTTTCTCCTCTATGACATAGTAACGATGTGTCTGTGCTGATGATCTTTCCATTGAGTCGGATGAGAAAAGGGGTGTGTCCTCTGTGCTTTCTTCATCATGTGATTCTAATTGCATTTCCTATAAATATTAAACATAACCTTTAATAAAGTATGGCACTACATAACAGTGAACTACATGGTCTTTATAGGAAGCCAGATATAATAAGAACAGTTAAGTCTCATAGACTGTGATGGGCAGGACATGTGACACGAATGAAGAATGAAAGACGTGCATGGAAGCTTCTTGTAGGAAAACCAGAGGGAAAATGCCCAAGAATGAGGTAGAAGAACAAAATTAACTATGATTTGAGGGAAGTAGATTATACAGGGAATGTTTGAAAAACATTAGCTCAGGATAGCTTATGTCCATGCAGCCATGAACCTATGGGTTCGATAGTGCCAGTGAGTTAGTAAGTTAGCTAGTATTAAAAGAACCAATAAGAGAAAAACTAGAGACAGATGGGAAAATAGTGAAGAAGTAATGAAATTTAAATACCTTAGGCATAGAAATTAACACCACAAACTCTACAATGAATGAGGTAATACATCAGACAAATATGGCATGTAAAATTGGTGGTTGTTTAAACAATATTGTATGGAAAAACAAAAATTTGTAAAAAAGAAACTAAAAACTAGGAATTATAAATCTGTTATAAGACCAGTATTGACCTATGGCTGTGTACAGAGCTATAATACAAAGAACCAAAAAATAAATAAATTCACTAAAAAAATTAAAATTTTGAGAAAAATTAGAAACAAAACAAGAGATAAAGTAAATAAGTAGATTTAATATTTGAAGAAAGTGATACTATGAGGTTTATTTTAAATAATATATTATTTTAAATAAGTTGAATCTATATTTCATCTTACCTCATAGTTTCTTGTAGGACATGTTTCAGAGCATCTTTGCTCTATCATCAGCTTGTACAGACTGATGATCTTTAAGTTGTCGGTCCTGGATGTCAACTCCTGCTCCCTCTTTTTTGTGGCCCAAAGAACTTGAAATTCTCGTGAGAGAGACTTAATATGCAAGTTCTTTGGACCATAAAAAAGAGGGAGCAGGAGTTGACATCAAGGACAGACAAGTTAAAGATCATCAATCTGTACAAGCTGATGATAGAGCAAAGATGCTCTGAAACATGTCTTAGAAGAAACTACCAATATAACATAAAATGAAATATAGACTTAACCTATTTATTAAGTAGAATCTCATAATGTTACTTCCTATTGCATTTACATAGGATATAAAGCGTTTGTTTTCTAATGACAACCACTCCAGTTTTTGTGCCTTGAATCCCATACTGGATAGATAGAAGGTGTTAATGTTATCTTTTTTCAATTTATGCACCACTTCAGTAAACTACTTTACATAGATGATGTATTCATGTATTGTGTACTATTCACTCAGTATCTAAAAGGTAAAGTGGTCCACTACAGGTCTTAGGAGCTCCTTGGGACATTAGGAGGTTAATGCTCCCATTTTTTCTAGACTATCAGTACTTGATGTAAGCCAGGTACTTATCTCTGCCTGGCAGCCCATAACAAGCATCTGGTACTCATTTCAGTTAGAGGCTGAGTCAATCCCGGGGTCACAGTACTGCCTGAAGGTTTGGTTCAGTTTAAAAATTCTGACCCACTGGGATTCGAACCCTAGATCTTCCGGTTTGTAGCATGTTGATCTTTCAAATCCATACCTCCCATGAAGCTATTGTAGTCATATATCAACTGGTTTCACCTTGGAAACCAGAAGAAAGACAGATTAAAATTTAGGGTTGATGAAGGTATTTTAGCACAACGGGTCTCATGTGTAGAAAGACAATTTTTTGAAGGCACATGACCTAAAATAATGTTTCCAAAGTGTTAGAAAGATATGTTTGGAGAAGGCTGCCCCCCCCTCACAAGAAAGAAAGTCAACCCATGAAAGCAATGTATTCATAATAAACATGAACAAAGTAAACACAAGAGAAAAAAAAACACTTATTGGTGCCCGAGTGTCAAACTGCTGGTTTACGCCTTGAAGATTTATCACACCAATTTTTGAAGTTCATTCTGTTCTTTTTTTTTTATGAAGACACTTCTCTTTGTGTAAATGTTTCATTGTGTTGTTAGGTGGAGCCGGTTCTCTGAATTCTTCAAAGAATTCCTAGTGCAATTCACTGTGCTACCTATGTGAGAAACTTACAAATAGAACCCACTTCAATTGTGGCACAACAATCATCAATAAGTCTACACATGCAGAGATGTTACATGATAACCGTAATAAATTTAATTAATTAAATATTATATTAAGGGTTCACGATAAACGAATTGCAAGAATATTTAAATAACTCAAGACTGGATTTAAATACCCGTGAACACACTCTCCTCCCGCGACAGGGTATCGTCGGCCATTTAACTCCACCCGCTCTGAAGGGTTAATCCTTTTTTTTAATAATGTCATTAATTTTCATAATGTCTACATGTTACCAGGCTGTTAAATAGATAAATTCATATATATATATATATATATATATATAGGGAAATTAATTAATTAAAGGAAGCAGGTCATATGAAGAAAATGTATAACGATTGTACATAAATTGAAAATAGATCACATTAACACCATCAATCCGCCCAGCATAGAACCCAAAGCGTGTAAAAGTACAATGGGTGGCATTAGAACATACACACATCTTCAATATAAACTCATATTTAAGCAAATACTTACTCTTTCCATCTGCTGCAATCTTTTCCATTGAACAATAGCATTAGCTGAAGCCATAGCTTCTATCACAAATGTCATCGTCATGTAACTGAAACAAAAATTTCCTTTTAACTTTTCTTCCAGTTCTGCGCCATAGCCAAGTGGTTTAAGGAATCATGCCCTATTGCAAAGCTATGAGTATCCATAGGAGAAGTCATTTTCTCATGTAATTTTGCCCAGTATTGGACTGGTGCCCACCCAGTGTCATGAGGAATTTGGTTAGCCCACAATCAATAGTGACTGCAGGTTGAGAAAACCAGCTGTAACAGTTGGGAGACCTATCATACTGACCACATGTCACTCCTATACTGGTTGGATGATCGTCCACCTCTGAGATTAACTCATGTGGATGTGAAGCCAGCAGCCAGTAGGTAGCCAAGGACCTTCTAGGCCAGTCGCATCATGGAGTGGAATGAACTTTTCTCCAAACTCCATGACACATCAGACCAAGAAGGCCCTCGACCTACCAGCTGGCTACTGGTCTCACACCCAATTGTTCAATTGACAGAGATGGATGACCTTCTTCTTCTTCCCTTGGCTCTATGGTCCTCTAAGAACCATGGCCTCCTTTATGTCATCTGCCCATTCTTATTTAATCCTAGCTTTCTGTCTCCATCTTTTAACCTTCAGTTATCTTATGTGTTAATTACTATGAGTTAGGATATTTTGACTTTTATAATCGTAAATGTAAATGCTCCCACAGAAGATAAAGATAACAAGATCAAGGATGAGTTCTATGAAGAATTAGAAAATGCTTATTTGATAGCCTTTCACAATATCATATGAAAATTGTCTTAGGATATTTTAATGCAAAAGTGGGACGGGAAGATATATTCAAACCAATAATATGCAAATTCAGTCTTCATGAAGATAGTAATGACAATAGGGTTAGATTAGTCACCTTTGCCACATCAAAGAATTTCATTGTTAAGAGCACAACATTTCAGCATAAGGATATTCATAAATACACCTGGACATCTCCAGATGGAAAAACTCGGAACCAGATAGATCATGTATTAGTGGGCAAACGCTGGCACAGTATGTGTATGGGGAATGAAAGGCGTGCATGGATGCTTCTTATAGGAAAGCCAGAGAGAAAATGCCCAGTTGGTAGACCTAGAATGAGGTGTGAGAATAACACTAACTATGATTCGAGGGAAATAGATTATACAGGGAACGATTGGAAAGCATTAGCTCAGAATAGGGATGTATTGAGAGCTTATATCAGCGTGGCTATGAACCTATGGGTTCAATAGTGCCAGTGAGTAAGTAAGTATGTAGGTTATTTTGTCTCACCTCATATTTTTAGGTTAGGAAGCAACGAGAATGACACATACAGTGTGGAAATTGCAGTCAGCAAAAAAACTAAAAATATGAGATGAGTCAAAAGAACCTAACTCATAATAATTAAAATAAACCTCACAGTGTTACCTCCTTTAAATATTAAATCTTAAGTCTTCCTCAACCGTATCCAACCATCTTAGTTTCTATCTTCCAACCTTTATTTTTCGTTCCGGTTTCCCATCTAAAATTCTTCTTGCACTTTTTTCCTGCTCCACCCGCAAGATGGACAACCAACCATCCAGAATAGGGGTTAACATGATGGGTCTCCCAGCTGTCATAGCTGGTTTTCTTACTCACTGGCACTATCAAACCCATAGGTTCATAGCCACGCAGACATAAGCTCTCCATACATCCCTATCCTGAGCTAATGCTTTCCAATCATTCCCTGTATAATCTACTTCCCTCTAATCATAGTTAATATTGTTCTCCCACCTCATTCTTGGTCTACTAACTGGGTGTTTTCCCTCTGGCTTTCCTACAAGAAGCTTCCATGCACGTCTTTCATTCCCCATATACGCAACATGTCCTGCCCATCGCAGTCTACCAGACTTAACTGTTCTTATTATATCTGGCTTCCTATAAAGACCATGTAGTTCACTGTTATGTAGTCTTCTCCATTCACCTGTCTGTTCATCTTTCTTTGGTCCAAAAATTTTCCTAAGAACTTTATTCTCAAAAACTCGTAATCTCATTTCCTCCCTTAAAGTAAGAGTCCATGTTTCGCACCCATATATGGTAGAATAATAGATTATAGCTACTTAAATTCCTCAAGATGCTGGGTGACCGCTGGTCCAATACTGGTTGATATGCCTTGAGAAAATTTCTTCTCCCATGTTCATCAATACTGTTTTCTGGCTTACCTACAACAATGTACTGTACTGTTTCATTATATGTATTTTATTTGCAACTACATACTTTTGTACATACACTCTAATTCAACCCAGGAAGTTACTACAGACCTTACGGGCTAAGCAAGTGTCCCCCTACGTACAGGGGTAGATATTGCCAAACTCATAACAGTATTTGTTTATTGAGGGAGAAGAGGAGGGGGGAAGGTTAGCAGTACTTTTTCCAAATCTATGTACTACACATTTAAAAAACATAGTTTTTCTTTTATGGCATGCAGACTAGTTTTATAGTAAATATGAGAGTCGAACTTTCACACAGGATAGTACAGGTCCGCACGAGCTCAGTGACAAGTGGTAACTGTTCTTTTCTTTAAGAGGAAGAGGCTTGGACAGTTACAACTTACAAATCTGTACATGCTGTGTTGCGTACTTCTGTTTTATTTAAGGATTTCTCTCAAAAAAAAAAAACGTTAAAATGGCAACCCAGTTCCCTATTCCAAACACACAGTAACTTCCTGGGTTGAATCTGATTGTATACATTCTTTACAGGTAACTGCAAGTACATCATCATCATCTGCATTCATGGATTAGGTCTGTTGACCCGTTCCGACTTTAGCCCATCTCTTTCTAGGTCTGCCCACATCTCGGGTGCATTTAGGTTTGTATTTTGTTATTTGTTTTGGATATCTATCTTCATTCATTCTGTCTATGTGTTGCTTCCATTTTTGTCTATATGTATCTATTTTATCAGTTATTGCAAATATTCCAAGTTCCTGTCATATTTCTGTGTTCTTGATTCTGTCTTCCTTATTGCACCCTTTAACAGATCTCAAAAATTTCATTTCTGCCGCCGTTATCCTACTTAGATCTTGTTTTTTATGTATCCAGGCTTCTGATCCATAGAGCAGTACCGGTACTGCCAACATTTTATAAAATTTCAATTGGGTCTCTCTCTTGTTGTTTTGTTATTTAGTGATCGTTTTATCATACCACATATTCCCTGGAATTTTGCTATTTTATTTATACCTGCTCAATACAGAATTGACTTGGTCCCAATATTATTTCCGTTTTGAATAGTTTTCTGTATTAATCAAATATAGGGCCTGAGAGGAAAAAAAATCCATAATTTTAGGGAAAGACAAAGACATTCTGCAAACTACTTGACATAATCATCAGCAGTAACAGCAGTACTATAGCCCAATTCGAGCCTCGGCTTCCCTCAGAACCCTCTTCCACAAATCTCTGTCTCTAGCAACCAGCCACCATCCCTCAATTCTCAGCTTCTTCAGATCCTCCTAAATTCCATCCATCCAATGCAGTCTCGGTCATCCCACATTCCTTTTCCTTCAAATTTACATTCCATGATTTTCTTTTTGGTATCTCACGTTCAGTCTTTCTTTGTATGTGCTCTCCCATCACAATTTTGAAATTTTAATTAATGTAACCACATCGGGAGACTTCTAGAACTGATAAAGCTCATAGTTATGTCTTATACGTCACTCTCCCTTGTCGCATATTGGTTTATAATTTTTTTTCTTTCAAATGAACTCAATCTTGGAAAAGTACATGTTTCACTATCATATATTAATACTGGTTTTATCAGAGTTTTATAAAGATTACATTTTATTTCTTTTTTAAGAAGCCTTTATTTAAAGTGTCTCAATAATTCAAAATATGCTTTATTGGCATTTTGAATTCTGCTTCCAATTTCTTCACTGATGTAGTTTGATATAATACTCTACATAATTTATTTTGCTCTACTGACCTTATACTGGAAGGCTTATCTACTTTCCATTCTTGTAAGATTTTGAGAAAACTCAGTTCATGGCACAAATGTTTTATAAAACACAAATTAAAAAAATTGTTAACACTACTAATTATATAATATAGCCCTATGAATGCTAATTAAAATCTAGTTACACTAGATTTTTGTTCTATACATATTGTACTATTCCACCCTTGCCCTCTACATATGTCATTTTCACTCGCTTTATGTTAAACTGAAAATCACTTTTTTCTAAACATTTTTTCCCATTGTATTTATTATTAATTTCATACATCTCAATGAAAGATAAATTATATTTGAAGAGAAAAATATACACTCAGACTGAGGTGTGAACCTAGGATCTTTTGCTTTCTATGCAAATGATCTACCGACTGAGCTACTGAATACTCCAATCTAAACGCAATTTTTTCTCTTATATACACTGTTAATTCCTGAGCATCAAATGCTATGAACAATGGGAAATCCTAATGCAGAAAACCACCACTCCATGACACATGAGTTTAAAATATGCTGTAGTAAAAGATTATTATTCCTGTTTTTTTTATTAATGCAGGCTGACCTCTTGCCTTTATAGATACTTTTACATGCCACATGCTACCCAGGCCTTACAGTGGCATCGAGAGAGGGGTTTTAATTATGGATCACATACATAGTTTCTGACCACACAAGGGCATGAGGGCCTCTCCAAATGAGGGATCAGCTCAATGTCAGGACTTTCTGAAAATAACACAACATTAAGACGAAACACACCATTCAACACAAAAACTAAACATGGTAAATATGATAATGATGGCTAGATGATGTTTGGGGACCATTTGAACCTTAAAGTTCCCTGCCATTTCTCTTACAGATGAGGGGAAAAAAAAAATCATCACACTGGAAACTTGTCCTGACTGGAAATTGAACCTGAACCCACTACATACAAAGAAGCAACCCTATCCGAGATAACAGTGGTGGACTATTCCAGTTTCAAAGGTAATAAATTACCTTTCTTCTTTCTAAAATTAAACTATATTCAATTCTGGAAAGTGTTAATTTAAAATATAACATCAAAATACGAAGCCTTACCACTTAAAAGTAATGTTTAAATTCTCAATAAAAACACTTTGAATAGAAGTCATCAGATGGCATTGTTGATAGCGATGGCTATCAGCCTTCGGATGAAAAGAAAATTGTATTAAGTGTAAAAAAAGTTTATCGCACTGACACACAGAGTCAGAGATCCAGGAGGATTCGACTCCCAGTTCGAATGTAATTTTTTTTTCTAAATTTAAACTATATCCAATTCTGGAAAGTGTTAATTTAAAATATAACAACAAAATACTCATTTCGTATTTAATAACATAATAGACATACAGTTTCAACACACAGAATTATTTTTTTGATATTATATTTAAATGTTAATACTTTCCAATACTGAATATCCATCCATAGTAATTCTGCCCGAAGGCAGGTCCTTCACTGCAATCATAGCATTTTCATGTTATGCTTGCAGCTTTACTAGGGAATTGTAGGTGTGGTAGCTTCCTGTTGCTTTCCACACCGGTGAAGGATGATGATGATGATGATGGCCATATGATTTCGGGGACCGTTTGGGCCTTAAAGTTTTCCTGACATTTGTCTTATAGGTGAGGAAAAACTCCGATAAAAACCTCACCCAGAAAAACTGCCCCAACCGGGGATCGAACCCGGGCCCGCTGCGTGACAAGACAGCATGCTACCTCGAGACCACAGTGGTGGACATACTGAATATATTATTTAGAAAATAAAAATTAATGATTGAACCAGGACTTCAACCCCGAACCTCTGGTGCATAGAACCAAAGGTCTGGGGTTCAAGCCCAGTTCAAGCATTAATTTTTCTTTTCTAAAAAATAAAAAATTAAGTCCATTTATATTCTAAAAACAAAATTATGTAAATTAAGTTCCAATATCTAAATGATACCTCTTACCAATGATGAAAAATCTTTTTGAATAAATTTGCCTTGTTTTTGTGGTTATAAGTGTGGTAAAACTTAATGTAACAATAAAAAAGCCATATCACCAACTTTTTTTTTTACATTTTTATTATTATTTAGTCATGTTACAATGTTTTCACATCTTCTGACAGCCAAATACCAATACAATTAGTCACATAACAAATAAAAAGAAATTAATTATATATGGCACAAATAACTGTGAACCAATTTACTTGGTTTATCCATTGATCTTCTCTTATAT
This sequence comes from Diploptera punctata, assembly GCA_030220185.1. Classification (NCBI taxonomy): domain Eukaryota; kingdom Metazoa; phylum Arthropoda; class Insecta; order Blattodea; family Blaberidae; genus Diploptera; species Diploptera punctata. The sequence goes on along the minus strand of JASPKZ010004937.1, from coordinate 848,950 downwards.
GCCTGCTCTCCATTGCTTCCCAGATACTCTTCATCCATGTTGTCCATGGTCTTCCTTTTTCGTCGTCTTGATGGAATCCATTCATAAGCCAACTTTGGTAACCTCTCTTCAGCCATTCTCAATAGGTGTCTCCATACTATATGAGTTGTCTTGTTGAGATATCTTCAATAATATTATTTTTAATTCCCATTCTACAGAGTTAAATATATATCCACTGAATAATAAAATCAAGGAATATAGAGATAAAATGGTATAGACATGTAAAAAGAATGAATGTAACAAGATTACCAAAATCAGCATTTAACTACAAGCCAAGAAGTTCAAGGAATGAAGGAAGGCCAGTGAAAAGATGGACAGAACAACTGTGAGATGGAACAGGCAATTTGCCTAGGCTGTGAAGGGAAGAAGAAGATGAATAATAATTCCCATTCTTTGTCTTATTGTATTATTTGATATTCTATTTCTTCAATACTCAATATTTTAAGAAAAAACTGAAGTGGCTGGGTTATCATTAGAAGTGGCTAACTTATGCTACTTTTGAAAAGATTGTTGACCACACAATTAAATAGACTTATGTAGTCAAATAATACGTAGGCTATGATAATAATGAAGCTAATAATAAACTTTGACGATAGGACAAGGCGTAAACATCAAGTACACTGCAGCAAGTTACATAACATACTATGGAAAGTAGATTGGAGACTAAGCTAATGTTCAACAGGACTCCTAGTTTAATATAAACAACACTAGCATGTTTCAAATAAAAATAAATATAATTTGGTAAACATAATAAAAAAATAAATTATATAATAACAAATGTAATCATTACTTGGATAATAAGAAACAATCAAACACTGAATAATCCAAATTGAATAAACAAAAGAAATAATAGTGAAGAAGTAATTCTTTTCCCATGTTGTGGCGATGTTTTGAAGCAGCTAACTCTCTTCATGCCCGATGTTGTAGTAACATTTTGAAGGATTGGTGTCCCAAAAAAGAATTACTGGTCAGGTTGGGTTTAATTTTCGGTAGAGCTGGATTCTATTCTTAGGGTCGGAAGTTGGTACACTGGATAGGAAAACACTTCACAATCATAAAAAAAAATGTTTCTTGTAGAAAAAATATTTCACATTTATTAACTTTGTAGGTTCCCAGCAGATTAAATAAATGTAGGTGGTATTATTCTTCACCGTCAATTAAAATTAAATTATTTTATTTTCTTGAATCAACTATTCTTCTTGTATTAAATATCACATTTTATCAGGAGAGCTGTTATTGCTTCTATCCTTGATAAAAGTTGTATGCTGCATGAATAGTGTAATTCTTTCATAATTTTAAGAACATTATTACATCACATGATGTTAGGTTTAAATTCTATTGGTTAATAATCCATTAAATACCAGGTTTAAATGTGATTTGTTAAATCAAAAAAATTAATTGTTTTAACATCCAATCAGAGTTTAGTTTACTTTCATTTAAAAATATGAAGTTAAGCAGGTGTTCTTATTGCAGTTATAACAGAAAGCTTTATTATTCTGACAACAATGACTTAAAACAATTTTAAAAGCATTATTTAGAAAGACTTATGTAATACAATTTCTTTAATTGTTACTGAGACATATTTATTCAACAATGAACAACAATAAATTATTTAGATGTTTTTCTTTATTTAAGTTATATTTAAATATTAAATGAATTTAAAATACAAGATTATTAACTTTAACTCTCATATTTATTATGATATTAAAATCCTGCTTTAATAGAAAATACACATTCATGCATTACAATAGATATCTCCAGGCAAACCAACGCAACATCCTCTTCATTGTACGACTGCTTGATATAAACGACACAGATAGCCTGCTTGGCTCCCTGAGCTGAACAAATCAAAATATTGAAATGGGCTGTTCCCCTTGCAAACATAGCTTGTGCTTATATAGAATAAGAAGTTGTCCAATGATGCAGACAGTGACGTAAGGATGAGGTAATAACTAAGGAATTGGAAAATGGGATGGAGCTTCTTGCAGGATTTAGAGAACAGTTTTTAGGATGCACTGTTCAAAGCTATATCTGGAGCTATAAGCACAAGAAGGAGAGGAATTGCAAAGAATGTTCGATAGGTCTTGTTTTACACTTCAAGAGAATGGAAAGTAAGGACTGCTTAATTTAAAGGTTAAAACAACCATGAGAAAAACTTTGGGAAAGACGGATTGTTCAAGTGAAAATAAATATACAGGACAGGGAATATAAATAGAAAGAATTAAAAAGAAGACAGAGATTGATGGAGGCACAGTTGGTTTTTATCTCTAATAAGGGGGGCACGATAGAGGTTGATGATGATGAATTTTCTTTTGGACAAAAGCCTGCATCTATTTCACTCATTCCATTATTTCCATCCATTCAATCCTCTTTTCTCAACACTCTTGTAAACTTGTTCTTCCCATCTATACCTCAGCTGATCTCATAGACTCTCTACTTATTTAACAGGTTTTAAATGTATATACAACATCTTCCTGTACCCAATATTAAGTTTTTATTCTCTTCCTCCATTCATTTCTATCCTTCCAGTCACCATCTTGCAGTCCCCTGTCTATTAAATTCATAATTCCCTCTATCCACGTCTTATTAGGTCTCCCTCTTCTTTTCCTTTGATTTGGAATCCACTCCTAACTCCTAAATGGCAATCTATCTTCATTCATCCTCTTCGTGTGTCCAAACCATTGTAATTATTTATTTCCCATAAATTTTATAATTGAGGAGTTGAATGGAATATGGGCACAATTAAGAAATATATTAAAATTCATCGGAGAACATATTGTTTAAACAACTCACCTCATAGGATTCATGCTTCCATGATATCATGATTTCAAACATAATCATGTTCATCGTCAGCCATAACTCCGACTGATGAAATTCTTTGGCCGTCAACTATTCTATTGTCGCCATCTTCAGTGCTGCCATCTATGGTTGAATTTATGAACTTCGAAATCAATGTAATTTCGTTAGGGATATCAAAATTCATTGATCTATTTTGTTTTTCTGAATGTATATTTTTTCCCAAACTGTCAATTCCAAAGGTTTCTCTACTTGTTTTAAAAGTTTAGCTTCTCTTCCAATTTTATGATGTTCTAATAAACTATGTGCAGCAATTGCAGATTTTTCAATTTCACAATTTTTAATATTTCTGAAATGTTCTTTTGTTTAAACAATATGTTCTCCGATGAATTTTAATGATTATACCTCATAATGTTTACTTCCCAACATTAATTAAATATAAGAAATATATGTTTGAAGATATTAGCAATTGATACATGTAACTAAATGTATAACACTGCTGTTTATTTTAATTGATACAATCAGCTGCTGAACCTGCTGTAATCGAAATATCGAAACAAAAATTTTCAGGCTGACCAACTACAAAATGGTGAGTTCAAAAATGTATTGAACGGAAAAAGGGCAAAACATGAGTTATGCCCATATTCCATTCGACTCCTCAATTGTTTCATTAAAGTTAATTATTTTTCAGACTATTTAACTCATGCCACAAATGCTAGTCAATGAATGTTGTTTTACAACCAATGACAGTCATGTTTCACCTCGCTCTTTATCGATTTCTCTTTATCAGCTCCTGCTTTTGTGATAAAGAAACCTCCTCCTTTTTAATGTTCTGAACAGGTCAAAGCATTATTTTTCTCCAACAAATACATTGAATATAGCAAATAATGAAAAGATTCCTTAATTTTACTGAGTTGTTTACTAAAAAAATAAATGAATAACCCATAATGTTGATTATGATATACAGTTGGATGTGTTTCGTTATTTCTCCATTTGGGTGCACTCTTACAATATTGCGATCTTATTTGGCAATAAATAATATGATCAAGCAGCAGCGAATGAACATAACCTCACATTTCTGATTTGTTTTCAAACATCGCCGTTTACATTAAATATATAAATATTTTAAAATAACTATAGTTAAACAATGATTTGTGAGTAAACAGCTTAATTTTATTCGTTAAATAGTCCTAACAAATGCCACTCTTGATTTCCAAATTCTCTAGATAAATTCACACCTCACTTCGTGAGTCGTGAATTTATCAATAATTTGGAAATCACTCATGGCATTACTTATGATAATGCTGTTTCTGATCCTGTCTTCCTAATCTAAATTCCAGTACTTGTCTTGGTACTTCCAGTATCCAGTCTTTTAACATTGTCATACCATCTTATTCATCTTGTATTTTATCTAACTTCTAAATTTCTCTCTTACTTTAGTGTTCTGAGTTGTATCTCTTCTGCTCTTTCCAAGCTTATTTCTTAAAAATATCATCTCTATTCCTTGAATTCTGCTTAAATCATTCTTTTATACTGTCCATGTTTTGCTCTGTAAATTAATATAGGTTTAAATGTGTTTTACATTTTTTATATATATATATATATATATATATATATAATATATATATTTTTAATTCAATAGCATGTACTTATTCTACAGTCGGCCTTGGTGGTCTAGTGGTTATATTTCTTGCCTCTACTCCCAAGGATTGGGGGATTCAAATCCGGCTGGGGTCGATGGATTTTTAGGATGGAAAAATCCAAGGGACAAGTCCTCTGGGAAGGGCTTTGAGCCGTGGGTCCCGAGTCTCAGGATTTTCAGGCTTGTAGAAGAACCACAAGCCTAAATAAAAAGGCCTCTGCAAAATTTAACTGGCCTTAATCTATCCAACTAATACCTTAGTTCAAATTATATTTGAAGAGAAAAATAAATGCCTAGACCAGGGTATGAACCCAGGACCTTTGGCTTTATCTTATTGCTCTGCCACTGAACCATCTAAGGTCTCCAATCTAAGTGCAAATTTTTCTCTTATACATTTCAATTCCTGTGAGCACCAAAGGGTTGCAAACCGTTGCTCAATACTTGAATGGCAGCTTCTTATTTAAGAAGACATTTAAATAACTCAGGATCAGGAATTACATGTGTATTATTTTCATTTTATCAACCAGCAGGATACCACACAATAAATTTTGATGCGGAAGTAACGGCTATTCATATTTCACTCCAACAATTACTATACAGAATAAATACATTTCAAAATGTTGTCATACTCTCTGATTCTAAGGCAGCAATATATGCAATAAATTCACACAAAATGAAGTCAATACAAATTAAAGAGTGTTACAAAATGATTCAACAACTTCAAAAACTACAGAAAAGAATTCAATTGCAATGGATACCTGCACATTGTGGAATTCCTGGAAATGACACTGCTGATTTCTTGCCAAAAAAGGCTCCAATCTAATTCAGAATACTATTAAAAGCTTACCTTTCACATCCATAAAAAGAATAATTAAAAACAAATATAAAACCAAGACGTATGTAATAAAGCCAAAGACAAAAAATGGAATATTTTAGTAAAGAAGCCAGATATTATTCCAGAAATTCCACGTAAAACTACAGTAGCAAAATTTAGACTGCTTACAGAACATGACTATTTGGCCAAACGTCTATATAAAATAGGAATCTACACGACTCCAAATTGTCCTCTATGCAACAAAGATGAAGAAATGAATGAAGAACATCAACAAACCTGTGAAGTATTACCTGTTGGATCCACCATAGAGAAATATTGGAGAGCAAGAACATTAATGGCTTCATTGCCAAGGCCCAGCATTTGAAAACAACAACAAAATAATTTAATATTACTTTATAAAGCCAGTAGACTTTCTATTGATGTTTTTATTATAAATTTAACATTTCTCATTGAAGGTCAAATTATATTTGAAGAGAAAAATTATACACGCAGACTGGGGTCCTGGGTTCAAACTCCAGTCTGAATATATAATTTTTCTCTTCAAATATAATTTATCCATCATTGAGATGTATGAAATGAATAATAAAAATATAGGAAATATATCCCTAGACCAGGGTTTCAACCCAGGATCTTTAGCCTTATATTCTAATGCTCTGCCACTCGGCAATCCAAGGCCTCGAATCTCGATGTCTCACTGACACCATATTCCATATGTTGACATATATAGGTATATAAGCATAAAATATTAAAGGACAAAACAAGAAGAGATACTAGATTGAAGTTTTATAAAACATTGGCAGTTCCTGCATTACTTTATGGGTGTGAAACTTGGGTAATGACCAAAAAATTAAAAAGTACAATACAAAGCGTAGAAATGAACTTCCTTTAGAAGAACAAAAGGCTGCACAAGATTGGATCGGATAAAGAATGAAGATATAAGAACAGGGTTAAATATATATCCACAGAATGATAAAATCAAAGAATATAGAGATAAATGGTTAGACATGTAGAAAGAATTAATGTAACAAGATTACCAAAAGCAGCATTTAATTACAAGCTGAGAGGTTCAAGGAATGTAGGAAGGCCAGTGAAAAGATGGACAGAACAACTGTGAGATGAAACAGGCAATTTGCCTAGCCCATGAAGTGAAGAAGATGCTTTGTTAAGAAGTTCCCAATAGGGAGTACCCATGTCTACACGCAGGACGTATGGTGTATATACACACATATATATATATATATATATATATATATACACACTGTTCTACAACATGCTTTTAATTAAATGATAGCATTTTGTACTACTTTGCATCTTTCTGCTTACTCACTTTTGAATTTTGCCTTCTTTATTAATATCACTTCCTAAATAAACTCTTTGATTTGTTTAAAATAATAACTCCATGGCACGACAGGCCTAGAAGGCTCCACCATCCGGCTGCTGGCCTCACATCCACATGTCAATCACAGATGTAGACTATCATCCAGCCAGTGTAGGGGTGACATGTAGTCAGCATTTTGGGTTCCTCAGCTGTTATACCTGGTTTTCTAAATCTGAAGTTACTACTAATTGTATCTACCCAAATTCCTCACGATGCTGGGTGGGTACCGTCCCGTACTGACTGAAATTCCATGAGAAAATTTATTCTCCCCTAGGGACTCAAACTAGTGCAAGTCCTATACCTCTGCACCAAGGCTTCTTGCCTAAACCACTCGGCTATGGCATGGGAATTTAAGATATTTTCCTCTAAAATTTATTTTTATAATGAATACTTCAATGATGATGAATTTTGATGAATAAAAGTAAAGTAAGTAAAGTAATCCCACAACAGTCCCGGAGGCCCTTGGGGTAGTAGGAAGTATAGTTAATATAAATTATAAATTACCTGTTGATTGCTAAAATACAGATAAGAGGCAGTCCAAGAGCCCATCCTGCTCTAGCAAACACAGCTGGCAGTGTAAGAGCACCAGTACCAACAATAAGGTTAAAAACATATATCAACCCCATCTGTAAAATAAAATACACACAATTATTCAGCTACAAAAAAAATTACCAAAAATTTGTGAGAAGTCACACCATGAGGTAAAGGATCATTATGAGTGATGTTTACCTTGAAAGCCAAAATTTAAAAATTGCTCTTCTAGCCAGCATGTTTGCTTTTTCACAACAAACTGGATATCGTCATCCATGCAAGTATTAGGCTATGTGGTCTGTTATGGTCTCAAAGATAAATTTTCCATCTTTTGCCTTGAGGGTAGTAACAAAGCGTAGCTTTTGAATTATATGAGATGGCTTTATTCAAGATGGGCTTTCCAGTTGTTCTGGTAGTTTCATGTATGATGGAGAATGGGTTCTACACCCAACTCTTCCTCATTTCTTTTATGGTCCGATTTTGTATAGTCTGCTGTACAGCACATAAATCACATCTCATTTGCTGTACTCGGCTTTCATTTATTCTTCATATTATCCATTATCACCACCATATCTTAATACTGGCCTTGCAAGAACCTTATAAAGCCGTAATCTTGTGTTCTTTTGTACTAAAGATGGTTTCATAATATTTATTATTTATTCCCGTTGTTTTTGTGAAATTTATTATTTTCTTTGCTACACCAGCTTCATCTAGAAATCTTAAATTTTAACCCAAATAATTATATATGTTTACTTGTTATAAAATTCCATTGTTCAAAACAATTTTGCTAGGTATGGGATATTTCCCGCAAAAGGCTATCAGTTCATTTTTCTTTGTATTGATTTACATATTGTACCTTTTGCAATAAGGAAATAAGATATATACTGTAACTAGCAAAAGTAGAAAATATATTTGATTCGTTGAAGGATTAATTAGTTTATGCAGTTCCATGATGGACTTTTATGAGGTAAGATGTCAAGTTTCCTTTTAATATTTATATTCTCTAAAACAAGGTTTAGTAAAAAATTATTAATTGTTTATAGTTTAAATAATAATTTAGGAATTTTTACATTATGAGATTTTCTTAAAAAGAATCAAATGAATTGTGAATTAAAGAAATTTATATAACAAAAAAAGTTACATAAATACACTCTGCAACATAATTCCAAAAAAAGTTGAAAAATTCAAGAAATTTACTTACCATCCAGAAGTTCATAACAAATTTCAAAAGATTTAAAAAAAATTAATATAACATTGGTTCGAATTAATAAATTCAGCCTGGGTAATCTTCTGTTAACTAATAAAAAAGTTAACACCCCAAACAATAAAAAATCTGGAATTTATCAAATTAATTGCAAAGATTGCAATAAAGTATATATATATATATATATATATATAAAAAGAACACTTTAGAAACATAAAAACATGGTGAAATTGAAAAATCAGCTACAGCACATGGTTTATTAGAGAATCATAGAATTGAAAAAGAAGCAAAACTTTTGAAACATCTATCTAAACCTTTGGAATTAACAGTTTGGGAAAAGATGTACATTCAAAAAAACCATACGAGAACCATGAACTTCGAGGTTCCAGACAAACCAAGTTTGATTACAAAGTTCTTCAAAAGAACACCAGATGGCAGTTTAGAAAATTACTGGCATAATAAAAAATTGACAGTCGTGAAAACAGCTGAAGATGGGAATGATGTACTTCCCAAAACGGTAGTTCTGTGTTAAAAAACATAGATGTACGAGGTAAACAGAATTCACAATTCATTTGATTCTTATTGCTTATGTTACTTTAATTACAAAGGTCATTTCGAAAATTTCACAGTACGTTACAGCTATTATTTCTCTCAGTAATATGGTATTTACTGTATTTATTCACATATTTCATACACTTTTTTTTATAATTCTTTGTGATTTAAAAGGTGGATATGTGAAGTAAGTTTCAGAGATTGATAATGTATTGGTAATTTTCCCTCTGAAAGGGGGTGTTGGTTTTTCTGTTCATCAGTGGTGTAAAGCCACATAAGAGGTAGTCATTTGCTATTTACCCCACCCGCAATTCTCAATCACATCCCTCGCACATACCTGTCCAGGCCAAGGCTTCAGTCAATGAACATTAAAAAAAAATTCCTTATCTATTGTTCAAATTCCAAACATTCTCCTGTCATAATTGTTTTGAACAATGAAAGAATATGCTCCACATTACACAATGTGATGGGAGCAGAGAGCCAACCTTTAATCGCACTATGTTTGGTAGTTTGATATCAGTGGGAGTAATATTTTTTTAAGAACAGTACTAATTTCAGCAAGTGTAAACTTTTATTTATAAAAAGACTAGTATTTGAAATGTTGAAAGACATAATCATCACCATTGGTTCTGCAGCCCATTGCAGGCCTTGACCGCTCCTACAATGCACCTATATTCATCTCTATTCTCTGCCTTCCTTCTCCATCCTTGTATACCCAGTGTCCTCAGGTCCTGTTCAACGCTGTTCAACCATCTAATATTAGGATATCCAGCTCTTCGGTTTCCATTTATAGTTGTCAATGATGACTTTACGACATATGTCTGACCCCTGAAGAGATGTCCCAGTCATCTAATTCTTGTCATCTTAATTGACCTTATGATATCAATATCACCATATAGTTTATATAATTCATCATTGAAAGACATAAAGGAATATAAAATATGACATTTTATGAAGATTTTGCCAAAATATGAAATATGAAATTTTTCTTTAGTCACATTAGATTTACATCATAAAATGTAAAAATTCTTTGTCTCAATGCTCTCTGACTGATAATTTAAAATGTGAAATTTCATGCAATTCCTCACTTTACTGATGACTGTCTTGCAAAAAATACCTTTACTGTAAAAATAAACACCCCCCAAGATCTTTGCGGTGACCTCCAAAAAATGACAGGAGAGTTGGTCACCTGTTTCAAAATAAACAAGCAGCCTTGAAAAATACAGGAATTAGTCCTACACTACGAGGAAGAATAAAAAGAACTGAAAGAGTTTTAGAAATTAATTTTTAAATTCTAGCCAAATTCCAGCTGAAATCATAAATATAATGCCATAAAACTTCACTCTCTACTCTTCTAATATAAATAACTCTTACTTTGTCCACGATACTGTTAAAAATTAAAATCCAGGTTCTTGGTTTCGAGTTTAGTTCTTACAATCAGCCCAGACTTCTTAAATTGGTTACGTCTGAGGAGCTTATTATTCAATGTTTTTATTATTCATTTCATACATCTCAATGATGGATAAATGATATTTGAAGAGAAAATTATATGCTCAGACTGGGGTTTGAACCCAGGATCTTTGGCACTCTAGGTGAATGCTCTATCAAGTGAGCTATCTGAGAAACTCCAATCTAAATGCAAATTTTTCTCTTATATATGCTGTTAATTCCTATGCACCAAATGCTATGAAGCCTTTGCTTCTATCTTGCAAATGGAGGCTTCTTTATTAAGAAGACCTTTAATTGGGAATTTTTACATTACATTATATTTCAATGTTTTTATTATTCATTTCATACATCTCAATCATGGATAAATTATATTTGAAGAGAAAAATTATACACTCAGACGCGAGAATTAATAGTGTTATATAAGAAAAATAATTGCATTTAGATTAAAGTTTCTCAGATAGCTCACTTGGTAGAGCATTTGCCTAGAGTGCTAAAGGTCCTAGGTTCAAACCCCAGTCTGAGCATATAATTTTTCTCGTCAAATATAGATTATTATTATTAAAGTAGGATAGAAAAAAACATACACTTAACAAGAACAGTAATTACAACAACTTTAAGAGACTGTATGCATCTGAAGTAACAATTACCACAAGTTCTAATGTTGAAACTAAATATATTTGTGACACAAGCATCTGATGACAAATGGGGTAATAAAGTAGTTACACTTACATAGTCATGAACAAGATTGGTAGAATTTTATGGATGAGGAAAATTCCAGGATGTGGCTTCTCAGTATTTTATGGATGAGAAAAATTCCAAAATGTCACTAGAATTAACTCATAACAACTTCTATGTTTTCTTCAAAATGCTATAAAATTCAAAATTACAAATTATAATTCTTAATAAATTACAATAAGAAATAATATTAAGGAATAAAAAAAGATGAATCTGGTACATCTTACTTCATAAATATTTGTGTAGGAGTTGACAACATATAATTCAACAGTCTGGACAACCTGATGATGATATGGACAGCATATCGGAACATGTCAAATGAAAACACAAATATTTGTGAGGTAAGATGTACCAGTGTCCTGCACCATAGCCGACTGGTTAAGGCAGGAAACCTTGGCATAGAGCTACGGGACTTGCGCTAGTTCGAGTCTCCATGGGAGAAGAAATTTTCTCATGGTATTTCGACCAGTATGGGACCGGTGCCCACCCAGCATCGTGAGGCATTTGGGTAGCTACAATAAGTAGTGGCTCCAGGTTGTGAAAACCAGCTATAAACAGCTGGGGGACTCGACATGCTGACCACATGTCACCCCTACACTGGCTGAATGATCATCTACCTCTGTGATTGACACATGTGGATGTGAGGCCAGCAGCCAGATGGTAGGCCAAGGGCCTTCTAGGCCTGTCGCACCAGGAGTTTAAAAAAAAGATGTACCAGATTCACCTTATTTATTTATTATAAAATCTTGTAAAAAATTATAAATATTGAAATAAAATTTTGGGAAACAAATGAAAAAATTAATTCAAATAAGGTTTCACAATGTAATCTCAAAGTAAGCTCTTTTATATGGAAGTGAGGGGTGGATTCTACATCAGCATAATAAAGCAAGAATAAACAGTTCTCAAATGAGATTCCTGCAATTTTTAAGTGGAATAACATTAAGAGACAATATATGTACTTCTTCTTCTTTCTTCTTCCTTTCCAGGATTAGGTCAATGCGACCTGTTCCGGTCTCAAGTCCATCATTTCCTTGGCCGTCCCAAAGATCTTTTTCCATGTGGTTTGTAGGTGTTGATCTTTTTGGGTAATCTTGTATTGTCCATTCTGTCTAAATGTTCTTTCCATTGGTATTTGTGATCTTCTAGTTTATCGACTATTGAAAATATCTCCAGTTCATTTCTTATTTATTCATTGTGTAATCTATCCATTCGTGTCATCCTTTTACGGATCTTATAAATTTCATTTCAGTGGCTTGAATATGTGTGATATCTTTTTTTGTAAGAACCCAAGATTCAGATCCATATAAAAGAATAGGAACAGCCATAATTTTATAAAACCTGAGCTGAGTTTCTCTTCGAGTCTTTCAGAGGGTTCTTCTTATGGTGCCACACAACATTTGATATCGGTTTAATTTATTATGTATATCCCATTCGTAGCTATATGTTATATCTGAACCAAGATAGTTAAAGTGTGCTATCTGTTCTGTTATTTCATTATTGATTACTATTTTTGCTCTGACTGGCACTTTGCCCTGAAATGCCATAAGTACAAAATATGTACTGAAAATCTAAGAAATAATTATTTTAAAATTCAATTAAAATACTTCATACCTCACCTTATATTCAGGCTTCTAATTATACTGCAGTTTCGAAGCCTTGGCAGCTTCATCTTCAGTAACATCTCGTGGACGAGTGTGTCCAAATTCCTTTTTCTTTTTTTTTTCCTATGTATATTTTAATGCAGTCTTTACAACTAATTTGATAAATTCCAGATTTTTTACTATCTGGAGTATTCACTTTCTTATTGGTTATTAATAGATTACCAGGGCTAAATTTATTTATCGGTGCCAATGTTATATCAAATTTCTTAATTTTTTTTTAATTTGTTACATATTTCAGGATAAGTAATTTTCTTGAATTGTTTTCCTTTCTTTGAATCAGACTGCAGGGTGGTGTATTCTTATCTTTTTTGTTGTCTGAATTTCTTCAATTTATTTATAATTATTTCATTTCCAAAACCATTAAAATTAGCTATGTTTAAAATGTGATTGTATTCTTTCTTAAAATCATCTTCATTTAATGAAACATTTCATCATCATCATTATCATCATCCGGTATCATGGCAGCTGCTGCCATCTTCCGGAAACCAAATGCCATTCCTCTCTGTCCATCCATTGATCTTCCTCCAATCCTCTGATATTCATAGCTGCTTGTACCCCTTCTATCCAAGTTTTCTTCGGTCTTCCTCTCTTCCTCCTTTTCATTGGGATCCATTCCATAACAATTTTAGGCAATCTTTGCTCTGGCATTCTTTTGACATGGCCATACCACTGTAATCTTTTCTTTTCTATAATGTCTATGATGTCTGGCTCCTCTTGTACACCCATAATTTCCCTTATTTCTTTATTTTGTATTCTATCCATTCTACATTTTCCAGCTGATCTTCTTAAAACATCCATTTCTGTACTTAAAATGCTCTGAATTATGGTTTGATATATTAGCAATTTTATATATTTTTTGTAATATTTTTGCTCCACCAAACGAAGTTAGCATTTATTGCTTGTTTTGTTTGTACAATTCTATTTTTAATTGCCACTGTGTTATCACCTGAATGGTCTAATTTTGTTCCTAAATAAGTGCATTCAATGCTAGGTTCTAGTTCTTCTCCATTGTTGAAATTTATATTTTCCATTTCTTCTCCTGTACACAAATATTTAGTTTTCTCACCATTTTTCATATTCTTGTTTTAGTTTTTTTGCCATATATTCTATGCCATCGTGGTCTTGTGCTCTTTAATAATCTATATATCAAACTGTTGAAAATTGCATGTTTATGTGCAATATGATTTAAACCTGAAGATTTTATATAATTTTCTGTAAGAGTATCTCATAATGTTATTTCCTATATTTATCTATGAAATATTTAATTGTTTATTGAAAATGTTTACCATTTGTTTGTTTCAATAAGATAAGATTTCAGTTAAGTTAAATATTTATTTTATAACATATTGTATTTAATCAAACTTTTTCCAGCCGAAAGTTTGATTACATGTTATTTATAATTTTGATATACCAGTATATATATGTAAGAGATTTTTCTTCTTATTAAGGACTATAGCATCATTTATTTGAACACTTTGGTCTTCTCAATTGTTTCTTTCCAATGCTTCCTATCACAAACAGAGCTAATCCAATTTTTTATCTACATTTTCTTCAAGTCTTGTAAAACATCATCCTCCCATCTAATTTTAGGTCTGTGTGCTTTGGGCTACAATTGTCCCGCACCATAGCCAAGTGGTTAAGACAAGAAGCCTTGGCACAGATCTATGGGACGTGTGCTGATTCGAGTCCCCAGGGGGGAAGAAATTTTCTGATGGAATTCTTCATCATGAAGAATTTTAATTAATGGCTCCAGGTTGAAGAAACCAGCTATAATAGCTGGGGGACTCAAAATCCTGACCACATGTCCTCCCTACACTAGCTGTATAGATCGTATACCTCTGTTATTAACACATGTGAATGTGATTATAGTTGTATTAAAAAATTTAACCTCACCAATGTTATTACATCATTCACAAATTTAAATCTTATTTTACCAATTTTTTTCTAATCATTATTGCGACTACTTATGCGGCCCATGTTTCAGCTGGTAGTCCAGAATAGATCATACTATAATTTTCTAAATCTTTTGATCGTCTGTCCTTTTTAATCCATATTTATAAATCAATACATAGAAGTTTAATGACCTATGGAGCAGAAATGTGGACTATAAATGCCAAGTTAAAGTCAAAATTGCAATCTATAGAAATTGATTTTTTAAGAAGATCTGCAAGATGCTCTATATTAGACAGGATCAGAAAACAGTATTGTCTGAGAAAAAATTAACTTTAACGAATAAATTATACAATTTGTGGGAAATAAACAATTACTATGATTTGAACACGTGAAGAGGATGAATTAAGATGGATTGCCAATGAAGATGCATGGAATGAAGATAGAATGCCAATTAGATTGGAGTTGATTCCAAATCGGAGGAAAAGAAGAGGGAAACCTAAAAAGACATGGATAGAGGAAATTATGAATATGATGGATAGGGGACTGCAGGATGGTGACTGGAAGGATAGAGATGAATGGAGGAAGAGAATCAAAACTTAATATTGGGCAGGAAGATGTATATAGTTAAAACCTATTTTTTTAAGTTTCCGTAATTACTACTACATCTACTTCTTTCTTATTCAATTCAACCAAAACTTCATCCAACTTGTGAGTAATAACTTTGGTGTTCCAAGTAGCCACTTTCAATACTTTTATCAAAATCCTAGATACATTGCCATTGTCATCAATAATATCGTACGTCCTGTCTTTTTTTTTTTTGAGATCAATTTGATTTAACATTTTCCAATACTGTTATTTTAACATAGTTCCAATAATGGATCATATTATAATATTATAATGGTATTGTGAAAAGAAAAAAAATAATGTCTGTGTTAAAATAACAGTATTGGAAAATGTTAAATAACATTGTTTACTGCTTATAAAAGTGGTGGTGTCAAATTCTCAAATATACATACTTCTAAATGAAGTTGGCCATTGGCGATGGTAGTGACACCTACCTGGCAGCGGACGAAACGAGAATTATAGATTTGTATATGTGGAAAGAATTGTTAATATTTGTGCCAAGTCTAGAATGGTGTAGTGGGCTGCACACTAGTCTGCAGAACTAGAGGTCCACAGTTCGATTCCTGGTTCAGACATTAATTTTTCTTTTCACAATATTATTATAATATTATAATATGACCCATTATTGGAACTGTGTTAAAATAACAGTATTGGAAAATGTTAAATAACATCATTTACTGCTTATAAAAGTGGTGGTGTAAAATTCTCAAATATCGATACTTCTAAACGAAGCTGGCCATTGACGATGGTAGTAACATCTACCTGGCAGCAGACAAAATAAGAATTATAGATTTGTATAAGTGGAAAGAATTGTTAATGTTTGTGCCAGGTATAGAATGGTGTAGTGGGCTGCACACTAGTCTGGAGAACTAGAGGTCCATGGTTCGATTCCTGGTTCAGACATTAATATTGAGGTAAGATGTCCAGACCAAAAATAATATAATTAAAATAACCTCAAAATATAACTTCCTAAAATTAAATATTAATTTTTCTTTTCACAATATCACTAAACGGAGTTCAAATCCCTTATAGTGAGACAGTAAAAATTCTAGGAGTATTTATTGACAAAAACTTAAATTGGAATACACAAATAAACCATACATGCAAAACAGTCTTCTCAATAATACATTCATTAAATCGTGTACGAAATTGTTTGCCATTCGCCCTTTAGGAAATGTTAGTAGAAACACTTGCAATGCCCCATTTTGATTATTGTGACACTCTTTTTACAGACTTAAATATTATTTCCACTCAAAGACTTCAACGTGTTCATAATTCTTGCGCATGTTTTATTTGTGGTATTCGCAAATTTGACCATGTTACACCGTCCCTGGAACAATTATCGTGGTTTCGTCTAAGAGATCGTAGAACTGTCCATTCCCTATCCCTTCTCTATAAAATACTTCACACATCATCGCCTAATTATTTATCACGCCGCTTCATCAGACTATCCGACACACATAATCTTGACACTCGATCCCATCAGCACATTGTCCTTTATATCCCGCCTCATCACACTGTATATTATTCATTATCTTTTACGGTGTCACTTACCAAACATGGAATTCCCTTCCACCCTATGTCAGAGACTGTCAAACTATAACATCCTTCAAAAACAAACTAAAGAATTATTTAATAACAAACTGACTTATACACCTCACTGATAGTATTCTTTTAGCAATATTAATATATTTAATTATTTATGTAAATAATATTAAGAATAACAAATATTTTTATTTGTTTTGTTTTAAATATTGTATAATCGTAAAAATTAGTTTTCTATATCTCATTATTTTCCTGTTTTTTATATACACTAGACAGGGACAATTTAATATGTCTTGCTTGTATACATTTTATTATTAGTTTTAGTCTTAATTTTAACTAATATTAACTGGTTGTATTATAGATCGTAATATGTATATTAGATATTATCTTTTGATCAAATTTTTACTTAGTGTTTAATATTAGAGTTAATTAAGATTGTTATATTCTTATGTAATATATGTTTGTCCTGGTGAGTGGAAGAGAAGGCCACATGGCCTTAACTCCACCAGGCTAAATAAATCTTAAATCTTAAAATTTATCATTATAAGATCAATTTGAGTAATACAAGTTTCCTTTGGATAGGTTACCAACCCAACACAAGTTCATCCATTAGTGGGGGTGCCACCTTTGCTGACTGGACCGGCAGAATACTGCATTTCCTCAGTATAGGATGGAATGGTTAAACAGCCATGACTCGGTCCCCAGAGCCTCGTTTGTTCTAAACAGAGTACACCACGTGAAGGTGAAGTTGGGAATTAGGTAGGAGAGATCTTACATGTATTGTACATCACTACCTCTCTTACTACATGTGTACTAATAAAATACAAAATAAGCAAGGCTGCAGCATTCTTTGAGGAGGGGGTAATTTTAAAAGCTGTCGGTCCCATGACAAAGAAATACATGAGAAGTTGTCACCTTGTCAATGAATGTAGTGTCCTCCTATACTCTTTTCCTATGAACACTGATTATGTTGCCATGCGATTTGAATTTGACATTAACTTAATTGACATAACATAAATGTATTATAATAAATTATATTTATTAGTTGATAGTACCGTGTGTAGATTCAGCTACACCTCCCTAAAGGTAATTCTGGCAGTGCCCATGCAGATAAGGCCCATTAAAAACTGTGGAAAAACTGCACTTAAACTAGCGTGAAATATCTTTAAAGTCCTAGAGAACAACAGTGCATATGCACCAGAATTTATAGAGCCAGCGATAACCCACAATCGAACCACATATTGATTATCATCCTTGATTACTATCCGTCGCAATGAAATTTAAATGACCAATATTTGCAATAAATCGCCAAATCTATGTTAAAAAAGATTAAAATTAACAAACGTTCATTAAAAATGGGTGTACACTTACTTATCACTCCCTAATGCTGATCCAACCAGCGATAACCCAAAACAGCAACAGAAAAATCATAGACTAAGTAATATACTCTGTGGAGAAAATAGCAATTAGCATCACAATACTGTCTAACAGTATCACATATTGTGATTTGCATATTTAAATAAATACTTCAAAATTGTCAAATCCATCCATAGTAATTCTGCCCGAAGGCAGGTCCTTCACTGCAAACACAGCATTTTCATGCTATGCTTGCTGCTTTACTAGGGAATTGTACGTGTGGTAGCTTCCCGTTGTTTCCACACCGGCGAAGGATGATGATGGTGATGATAATGATAAGGATGGTGATAATGATGGCCATATGATTTCGGGGACCGTTTGGGCCTTAAAGTTTTCCTGACATTTGTCTTGCAGGTGAGGAAAAAATTGTCAAATAATGTTATAAAAATTGTTTGAAAAAGTTTAAAATATTAAGTAATGTTAATAAATACAGAAGAAGAGCTATAGTTTACAACATAACTGAAAAATCAAGCGCTACTAGAAGTGCAGTTGAGCCCAAATCCCTACATTTTAAGGGTCTTCCTATAAGTCAATTTTATGAAATGTACATTTTTCGATTAATAAAATGTGCTTATGTTATTACCATTACATTCATCCATAGTATTCTGCCTGAAGGCAGGTCTTTCACTGGCATTTTCATGCTATGCTTTGCAGCTTTTCTAGGGAATTATAGGTGTGGTAGCTTCCCATTGCTTTCCACACTGGTGAAGGATGGTGATGATAATGGTAAGGATGATGATGATGGCCGGATGATTTTCGGGGACCGTTGGGCCCTAAGCTTCCTGATATTTGTCGTACAGATGAGGAAAAACCCCGAAAAAAGGATAATACATCAGTATCAAATAAAACACCAAACCTTCATTTATTTACGTTTCATTCATAAATATCGGATAAAACATAACCTTATTAACATATAATAAATTATACCTACCCATGTTGAATAGGAATTTCCTGCAGTTATTGCTCTGTTACCCGGGCTATCGGGCATATTGATGGTAAAATGATACGAAACTCAAAATGTACAAACCACTTACAATAAGTCATTCAACTTTTCTATTTGACATTTAGCCCGTAACTATGACAGGTTGACATCTGGTTAAATGACGAACCAGAAATATGCTTTCGCCAGCTGTTCGCCAGGTAGTGCCAATAAACATTGCCAACTGTTGTGGCATTATTTTATAATTTCTCACTGCCTTCTTAATCATAATCCTTTTTTTTTTTTTTTCAATTACGTGTAAATAGTGCTAAGGCTCATGGATTACTTTAAAAATATTGTCATTCATTGTAATGTTAAATGTGTGCATTAGCATAGAGAACGAGAGTGCATTAGTGCTTAAAGCACACGGATTGGTATTCATGGTAATGTTAAATTAGGTCGTTCACACAAAGGAAATTGTAGTTATACAGGAACTATGATTAAAACGGCAGTGGAACTTGGAAGATATACGTCACCGGCGGCAAAACCAAGTTTTTAGTATAATAGTCCTATAACTAACTCACTGGCACTATCGAACCTGTAGGTTCATGGCCGCGCGGACATAAGCTCTCCATACATCCCTATCCTGAGCTAATGTTTTCCAATCATTCCCTGTATAATCTACTTCCCTCAATCGTGGATGTTATTCTCCCACCTCATTCTTGGTCTATGAACTGGGCGTTTACCCTCTGGTTTTCCTACAAGAAGCTTCCATGAATGTCTTTCATTCCCCATTCGTACCACATGCCCATCGCAGCCTACGAGTCTTTACTGTTCTTATCATATCGGACTTCCTAAAAAAAGACCATGGAGTTCACTGTTATGCAATCTTATCCATTCACCTTTCTTTGGTACAAAAATTTTCCCAAGAACTTTATTTTCAAATACACGTAATCTCCTTTCCTTCCTTAAAGTAAAACTCCATGTTTCGCATCCATATAATATAACTGGTAGAATAATAGTTTTATATATTTTCAGTTTAACATTTATTAAAGGAGTTGGAATCTATCAGTTCATGTTCTCAGGAACATGTCTCTGTGTTTGAGTCTTTGGCATGGATTCCCTGAAGTTGTCACCCTCCGGAAAAATTTTACGCCAGTGGAACCCATGTCCGCGTTTCTTGACGGTTGTATTTTTACAGTGAAAGATCGTCTCTCTTTCGACCAAGGTACTTTTTTCGTCTGGCTTATCACCTTTGACCAGTCCGGCATGGGTAACCCTATCGGCAGCAATGCTACCGCCAGCATAGCTCTCGGGATCATTTACGCACGCAAGCCACTCCACCACAAGGTAAAGATACCATGGAGAGAACAGTCCTATGCTTTTTATTTTAAGAGTTTATATTAGCTATATATGTTTAGCAATGTTGTAATTATCGAAATAGTTGGCTAAGAAGTCCCGGATTCAAATGCCAGTACCGACCAATCTGACTGGGAATTGTTTTCTAAATGATGAGCACATGAATAAAATTACTCTCCTATTCCTCTTAGGTTCCTTTGTCCTTACCCGTCCATCACGACGTCCAGCTGCTGCTTGAGTACGTGAACAAAACAACTATAAAAAAATAGACTGAATCCTAAGAAGCGCGCAGTCTACTGAACTTCACCAAGAAAAGTTCTCGATATTTAATTTATATAAATATTGATCCCAATGACAAGTTGGATTCTAACGACATAATGAGTGAAGAAAAATCACTACACTTCCACTAACCTGATAGTCTAATAATTTTTCACTTTTTTATTTCGAGACGCTTAACGTCTTAAACCATGTTTATGCTCACTAGCAATTTGCGTAACAATCATTCATATGTATCTTGCCCAACTTCATTGATACCAACATTCAATGAAATGAGCTTCCATTCAATGAACTTCATTCGATTATCGGCGGGGTAGGGGATCGGTGTGTGTATACTTTGTATTGTCTTGTCCTGTCTTCATCGATGGTCCTAGTACACTGTTACATCACAGATCCAGAGAAGCTCAATATTGGTTGCCTAATATATATTTTGTGCCCCGCGTCATAGCCGAATGGTCTAAGGCATTATGCTTCAACACGGAGCTACAGGACATGCACTGGTTTGAATCCCCATGGTAAGAAATTTTGCTCATCTGATTTCGGGCAGTATTGGACCGGTGCCTACCCAGCATCATGAGGAATTCGGATAGCTAGAATCAGCTATAACGGCTGAGGGACCCAACATGCTGATCACATGGCATCCCTATATTGGCAGGATGATCTCCCACCTGTGATTAACACATGTGAATGTGAGACCAGCAACAGGCTACAGTTAATATATTCTCCCCTCAAATTCTCAGGTTCGTGAATACAAATCTGACCGAAATCGATGGATTTTTCAAGTCGTAACAATTCTGAGTACGGCTTTCTTCAGACGGGAAGGAAAAAGTTGTGCCCCATGTCGTATATTTAGAGCACTTAGAAGAACCTCAAATCTGAAACGGAGGCCTCTGGGAAATTTTTTGGCCCTTTCATGCTCATCTTTGAATTGAGGCGATGTGCTAACCACTCATTGACATCTGTAGGTAAATAAGCATAACAAAATTAGCCCGGTTAAGAAATTCCCACAAGGGAGCACTCGTGTCCCCATGCGGAGGCACACAGTAGCATACTTGGTTAAGTCAATACACTACAAGCCTGATGGTCTGGGGTTCGGGTCCCAGTTAGGTCAGGATTTTTAAACTGACCTAACATTCTGGCGGCATCATGGTCCTGGGGTCGACTCAGCCTCTAACGGAAATGAGTGCCAGACGCATGTTCAGGGTGTAAAGGCGGCCGTCGCGCAGGGCTGACATATGGTGTAAATTGTACAGAACATTCTACTACCCCAAGGGCCTCTTGAGGCATTTAGTGGGATCAATTTGTATATATATATATATATATATATATATATATATATATATATATAGGGTGCTCTAAAATTTCCCTTATAAACTTCTAGGACTGTAGAAGAGACTGAGTTGATAATATTTAGAATTGGAAACCATGTCTGGAAACTTACCGTTTCCGTGCTACAGCCGTTTGAAAACAAGAATTGCCTGAACGTACGTCATGAGTCTCAACAAGTAATAGCTTCGCGATTCGTCTAAATCCAAAATTTCCCTATCGAGTATTCCAAGACTTTGTTTTTTTTTAATAAATATCAAAATTTTGAAAATTGCAAAAATTGATTGTGGAGGGTGTATCCGGGTTTATTGTGCAAGTCATGATTCAGTTTCCATTTTGTTTCTTTCGTTATTGAGTTGAATTGTAAAACAAGCGATGTACTGTGTCACGCCTCATAATAAATTAGTTGTAAAAGTGGTCGCATTAAAAACATGTTTTCAAACGGCTGTAGCACAGAAACGGTAAGTTTCTGGACATGGTTTCCAATTCTAAATATTATCAACAGTCCCCTCTACAGGTCCTAGAAGTTTGTAAGGGGAATTTTAGAGCATTCTATATACATTTGAATTATGACGCTAAATAACAGCATTAAGTAAAATGCAATTTATCTATTCCCTGCGTATGTGCGGTTCATCATAGGACACACTTGAAAATCCTTTAAGGGATGTTCTCATAAAAAGAGGAAGGGTACAAAAAAATTTATATATATATATATATATATATACAGAGAGAGAGAGATCGTGGTAATAAAACTCCAACTAACTCACTGGCACTATCGAACCCATAGGTTCATGGCCGCGCGAACATAAACTCTCCATACATCCCTATCCTGAGCTAATGTTTTTTAATCATCTCCTGTGTAATATACTTCCCTCAAATCATGGATATATTCTTCCACCTCATTCTTGGTCTACCAACTAGGCGTTTTCCCTCTGGTTTTCCTGCAAGAAGCTTCCATGTGTCTCATTCCCCATTCGTGCCACATGTCCTGCCCATTGCAGTATACGAGACTTAACTGCACTTATTATATCTGGCTTCCTATAAGGACTATGTAGTTCACTGTTATGCAGTCTTCTCCATTCCCCGGTCTGTTCATATCTCTTTTTAGATCCAAACATTTTTCCTAATAACGTCATTCTCAAATACTCGTAATCTCCTTTCCTCCCTTAGAGTCGGTATCACCAACAGAGGTAACTGAATTACGCCAGTTTAAGCTATGTATTATAAACAGGGAAAACTGGCGTAATACTGTTACCTCTGTTGGTGAAACCGACCCTTAAAGTAAGAGCCCATGTTTCACATCCATATAACTGGTAGAATAATAGTTTTATATATTTTTAATTTGTTTTTTGAAAGGAGTTGATAGCTCTAAACTTTAGAAATGAACCTGAAAGTTTACTCATGTGACAGTTCTAGGAGGGGACAAAATCAATTGGATGATCCAATAGGTTGTGATACATTAGTCACACTCTAAGTTGACTCTGATTGTGAGTTACTGTTTCAATGGGATTTAATAGAATACAGTTTAAGACATACCGGGAGAGAAATGATCTAACTCACACAAGCTCAACAGACGACTGACTCCCACTTTACCAGTTTGCACAGAACTTGTAAGTGGTCTGCAGCACAGATGTATTTCTATCGTGTTTACCTCGCGACTAAGAAAAACATTTAAAATGGCTAGCCAGATTGATTCTCCTAACATTTCATGTTCCTAGGAACATGTCCCAGTGTTTGAGCCTTTGGCTCAAACTGTTATTCTCCCAGTTATATTATATGGATGTGAAACATGGACTCTTACTTTAAGGGAGGAAAGATTGCGAGTATTTGAGAAGAAAGTTCTTAGGAAAATTTTTGGACCAAAAAGAGAAGAACAGACAGGTGAATGGAGAAAACTGCATAAGTGAGCTACATGGTATGTATAGGAAGCCAGATAAATAAGAACAGTTTAAGTCTTGTAGACTGATGGGCAGGACATGTGGCACAAGTGGGGAGTGAAAGAGACACACAAAAGTTTCTTGTAGGAAAACAACAGGGAAAATGGCCAGTTGGTAGACCAAGAATGAGATGGGAGAATAACATCCATGATTTGAGGGAAGTAGATTAAACAGGGGATTGGAAAACATTAGCTCAGGATAGGGATGTACGTATATATGTGCAGCCATGAACCTATAGGTTAATTTAGTTAGATTGATTGACCATGTAATCAGGACAAGCTGAATTGTTTTGAAACATGTTTAAGAACAAATCAACATTAATACTGAGGTAAGATGATCAGACCAAAAATAATATAATTAAAATAACCTCAAAATATAACTTCCTAAAATTAAATATGTAATTTGAATCCTAGACCTTTCAAATACTACTGGATAAACTTGAAATACCACCATAGCATTACAGCTAATAAGATCAAAGATTGTTGAACTATTTTACTTTTATTATTGAACTTTTATAGGAATAAATTACTATGAAGTTTAATTTAAAATAAAATCAAATGTTTCATACCTCTCTACATATTAATCTTCCAAGTAGATCACAATGTCGGGTTCATGGTGAACGCATTCTCAGTACCATTTTGCCAACTGATGTTACCACTTTTTCTTCTTCCCTCTGTTGGTGAACCAATAAACTTCTGGATCAGGTCAGAATTCGCAGGAATTTCGAAGTTCATAAATCTTTGTTTTTCTGAATGTGGACCTTTTTCCAAACCGCGAGTTCCTCTTGTTTATCTACTCATTTAATTAGACTAGCTTTTCCAAACATCTAATTGAATCAAAAGCTAGTATAGATAAACAAAAGGAACTCACGGTTTGGGAAAAAATCCACATTCAGAAAAACAAAGAAAAATTTATGAACTTCGAAATTCCCGCGAATTCTGACCTGATCCAGAGGTTTATTTGTCCACCAACAGAGGGAAGTAGTTCTTCCGATCAACATAACATGTCGGAAAAATGGTACTGAGGATGGGTTCACCATGAACCCGAAATCGCGATCTGCTTCGAAGATTAATATGAGGAGAGGTATGAAACATTTGATTTTATAAAATTTTTACTAATTTCACAATTTTATAAAATGTGCCCCGCGATGGTTATTTGCTCTGAAGACAATCTGCGGTGACAGTTAATAATCACAGCTGTCAGTGAAGTAATCTATTTTGAGGAATAACAATCTGAATCATCAGAAATAGAGTGACCAGTATATTTCAAACTGTTTTTTGCAATAATCTAAATAATATTGATTGGCAGGAGTATGAAAATTTAATGTTTGGTATTTTTTAATGAATATTATTTAAAAATAGAACTGAGTCTACATCTAAAATGGCATAACAGCCCAATCTTGGGCCTTAGCCTCTCTTTTGTTAGGAGTTACTAGACGAAGTTAAATTATACTTATTTCCCACAGATATGAATGATATGCATCAACATATCAACCCAATAAGACATCTAGTAGGCAACTATGGTATATTTGAAAAGAAACCCTCAGGGGTCCTCATCTAGGGGATATGTGGATGGCGACCACAAGGTGCCCAAGCTGTGCAAAACATTTCTTCCACTTACTTGTGTTTTGCACTCTTTTAACTTTACTATCTAACCTCTCTTGGTTAACTCTTGTTTTTTCGACCCCGACGCTATTAGGGCATCCGAGGGCTAGGGAGTCTTTCCTTCTCCAGAAAAGCTTGACCAGAGGCTATAAGATGGTAGCCCATCACTGGTCTTGCCTTCCTTTGGCCAGCAACCAATCGAAGGGACTATTATTATGCTTTCAAGTCTTATACGAGAATTTCCCATACGGGAAAATTTTCTATAGGATCGTAACAGGCCTTGGCCTAATACTTGGAAGGAAGAAGAAGAAATATATGCCTAGACTGGGGTTTGAACTCAGGATCTTTGACTCTACGTCAATGCTCTTTCCAAGTGAGCTACCTAGGCCTCTAATGTAAACACAATTTTCTCTTATACATAGGACTTTTTTATTGGGAATTTAAACAATAAAGGAAGTAATGTTTAAATTCTCAATAAAAAAGTCTTCTTAATAAAGAAGCCACCATTTGCAAAAAATCGTAGCAATGACTCGCATTTGGGGTTAGGGAATTAACTATGTATAAGAGAAAAAAAAAAGTGTTTAGATTGGAGGCCTCCATAGTTCACTTGGAAAGAGCATTGACAGAGTCAAAGGTCCTGGGTTCAAACCCCAATCTAGGCGTATATTTTTCTTTTCAAATATAATTTGTCCATCATTAATGTTTAAAAACGAATACAAAACATTATTACTAGGATGTTTGAGATCAGTAAATTTTGCTTAGAGGCCTCCTTGTTCAGTCTTAAGGATGTTTTGCAAGTCTGAAAATCTTGAGATTTGAGACAGACAGCTTACCCTTGGATTTTTCCATAAAAAAATCCATTGACAGCCGGGTTTGAACACATGACCCTTGGGACCAGAAGCAAGGAGAATAATCACTAGCTCACTGCAGTTAATACATATTAGTCTAATGTCAAGGGTTTCCATTAACAGGTTACAAATGGGTATGTGAAATGCATGGACCCTAAATTTTCAGCTGACAGCACATAGCTAACTTTGCACTTCAGCATATTTATCCCTCACAAATAGGTCGCACTCTATCGGAGACCAGAGTGGACTCCAAAACCAGTTTGGATACAAGTTTGAAAAACTTTCTCTCTGGTGTCTGGACCAAATTCCTTACTACTTCACATTGGTAAAAAATATTTCAAATTCTACTTTATTTGCTTTTCCTTCAACACTAGAGACTTTTATTTTATACAAAAGGTGTATTAAAATTAATAAATCTCAAACTGAAACTGTTGAATATATACAATAATAGAAGCAAAAAAATTTAGTAATGTTTTTATAATGCAAGATGTCAGTGGCAGCTCATAAATACATTCGTAATATATCTAAACTAAAATGAAAATTTATAAGAGCATAATACAGAATATTTTGTCATATGGAAGCAAAACTTGGTCTTTGACGGAATTACAAAAAAAATATAATTAGAACAGTTGAATTTGATTATTTTAGAAGCCTCCAAAAAACAAGACGGGATAAAATAAATGAATTCCTTTGGAGAGAAATGAAGGTCACCACATCTGTTCTTTACAATGTCGGCACTGTTGGTTGTTAGGAGGATTGAAAATCAAACACTTAAATGGTATGGCCATGTACAAAGAATGGAAAATGAAAGATGGCCAAAAAATATATACCAATGGTCACCCCCTGGAAGAAATAAACGTGGCAGACCAAGATGG
Organism: Diploptera punctata; assembly: GCA_030220185.1. Lineage (NCBI taxonomy): Eukaryota > Metazoa > Arthropoda > Insecta > Blattodea > Blaberidae > Diploptera > Diploptera punctata. The sequence continues at coordinate 821,506 of JASPKZ010004937.1, read as the reverse complement.
AAATGGAAAACCTACGTCAGAACAATAATGGAGGACAGGAATTTGGAAGAGGGAGATTGGAATGATAGAGATAAATGGAAACTGAAGACTGCAAACCTATAAGTGGGGGGAAGCCGAAGAAGAATAATAAATCTCTGATAATTGAGTTTGTATTTTTTTTAACATTCTTACCTCATGATTTAGTTGGACATGTTTCAAGGCTGTTTTCCCATCTTTAGCATTACCCAATGTGCAACAGCCTTTAAACGTATGTCCAACAAAACAATCATATGAGATATGAATGTTAAAAAAATTACAAACACTATTAAATTAAACCTCAATGTTACTTATGATTTTAAAACATATACCTGACGCTGTTTGCCGATCCATTTTTACTAGATTTTTTTTTCATTTCTATTACTGTAAACTTTCAACTGTTTCAGCTTGTGCTATTAATTTTGAAGTGCACTGTATATATGGATGACAAGATGGTGCATAAGATTTACTTTCCTACCAGGTGACAAGAATTTTTATTTGCCATAACACCAGATTTTAAATTTTGTAAATTTTTCAATTTTTTTTCCTATGATCTTACATTTCAACTTTGGACAATGACCCCAGATTTTATAATTTGACTTGATTTTTATAAACGATTCCAGACTTACGTAATGCATAACACCAAGATTAATTTTGCAAATGGCCCAGTTTTTACATTCACATTTTTGTAATTTTATCAAAACTTTTACATAATTTTGTTCAATTGGCCTTTTTGCAAGTCAATTTTGTTGATCATATATATGAGTGAAGGATATTTGAAGAGAAAAATTATACACTCAGACTGGGGTTTGAATCCAGGACCTTTGGCTTTCCAGGCCAATCTCTACCCCTGAGCTACCTGAGAAACTCCAATCTAAATGCAAATTTCTCTTATACATTGTTCTTGAATTATAATTTATCCCTCAGTGATAAGTATTAAATTATTAATAAAAACATGAGTGAAGGCGTTTTATTATATAATGTGGGGTCAACTGCACTTCTATATACACTACTATATTTCAGACTCTTTAATTCTTACAAATACAATGCTCCTCTGGAAGAATTTTGATGGTTCTGAAAATTGCAGATTTTTTCAAATTTTTATATATCAAATTTGGGAATTTTTAACATTATGAGGTTCAGTTCATATGAAATAACGATTCATTTAATTCTTATAAACAAATTTTAATTAAAAACCTGACTATGATGAAAGCATAATTGTGAATTTTGGATTTAGGGAACATTAGGTTAAGGAAATGACTAAAAATTAAACCAAAGAAATTATTTCCGATTTTTATTGATTTTTCCACAATCTATTTTTTAGTTGACATGGGAAATAAATTAATACTTTGGCTAGTGCATTTAGAAATCACAGTGATTCTGTTAAGAACCACATTTTCTGAAAAAAAAAATTTACTTGTGAAAATCCGCTGAAAAATGGATTACAAAATCTCAATTACACTTTTCAGTTATGAAAATTACCAAATATCTTACAATTGTCAAATAACAGTAAGCCTTCTTTGTTTCTGCCAATTTATTTTTTGAGCATGGGATTCCTCCAAGTCTAAATTGCTCAGTCGTAAGAAACCCTTTAAGGAGCACAGAAGTTATTCTTAAATAGTAGAGAAAAGGCAGCCTAACTTTTCCTTAATTGTATAATGCAAACACAAAAAACAAAATTAATGGAATCACGCAATTCTTATAATACAATTCGGTGACTTCAAATTGTTCATGACAGAATACAAGAAAGAATAAGTCTTTGATGTTCCTCCAGATGGTGTTTGGAGTACTGAAGCAACAATTTGTTGCAAATTAATAATTTTAATAATGTACATATGAATCTAAAAGCATTTCCTGTGGACGATGGAAGGTCCAGATTCATCATATTCTTGCTTAGAGATCCACATTTGCTGGAAGGTGGAAAGAGAAGCCAAGATTGAACCTCCAATCCATACGGAGTATTTCCTTTCAGGTGGTGCAATGATTTTGATCTTCATTGTTGAAGGAGCAAGAGCAGTGATTTCCTTCTGCATTCTATCAGCAATTCCTGGGTACATGGTGGTACCTCCAGACAGAACAGTATTAGCATACAGATCCTTACGGATGTCAACATCACACTTCATGATGGAATTGTATGTTGTCTCGTGGATACCGCAGGCTTCCATTCCCAAGAATGAAGGTTGGAACAGAGCTTCAGGACAACGGAACCTTTCGTTTCCAATGGTGATTACCTGACCGTCAGGAAGTTCATATGACTTCTCCAATGAGCTGGAGGATGCAGCAGTAGCCATTTCTTGTTCAAAGTCAAGAGCAACATAGCAAAGTTTTTCTTTGATGTCTCTGACAATTTCTCTCTCAGCTGTAGTTGTGAAAACTGTAGCCACGCTCGGTCAGGATCTTCATGAGGTAGTCAGTCAAGTCACGACCAGCCAGATCCAGACGCAGGATGGCATGGGGCAGAGCATAACCTGCAAGCAAACAATATATATTGTTTAATATCTCGCACATAGCAACAATGATTTGGGGAGACAAATTAATAAGGAACAAAACTAAGCGAGAAAAAATTAGCAACAATATCTAAATAGGAAAAATATTTAAAGCCATCATATAACTATTTGAGAAGCAAAATGAATTGTGGTAAAACAAAATATCAGGATGCTACAGAATAAGGACAAATCTAAGAAATTCATAAAATTTTAGTAATTTGTAATTTTGACAAACTATAAATGTGATTGAGAATTTAAGCAAGGGTACATTGCAGGAAACAACTATTAATCTGGATATAGGAAAAATAGTGAAAATAATGTCTTTTGGAAAAACCAGAACAAAACGGTAAGATCAGAGACTTCAATAAGTAATTGATTTAAAAGTTGAAGCTACCTCAACTTTACAATGTTGCATTCAGAGGAAGTCCTATAAAAATTAGTAAACACTATGTTGAAATAGTGAAATAATCCCACAACAGGCTTCAGGCCCTTGGGAGCAAGTTAAAGCTAGCACCTTTTTAGAAAACTGTTACAAAATAGTTAAGGTTGTCAGCAACCTTCACCTCCAGAACATGTCTGGTACTCATTTCTATTAGAGGGTAAGTTAACCTCAGGGCCATGGAGCTGCCAGGATTTAGGTTTAAAAATCCTGTCATCGGGATTAGAACTCGATGACTTTCCAGCTCTTAGCATATTGCCTTAACCAGCTTTGCTATGGCATGCACCTCATGATGAAATACTCATCTGTAAAGTTATCCACTATACATACAAAGATTCATGAGGTTGGTGAGGATATGAGTATAAGAACTAACACTAGAGTTCCAACCAATGTAGATGTAAGATAACTAACCCTACTCAACTTTTTTCTACTAATTAAATTATCTTCATGTTCATTTTACAGGAAGCTTGTTTATTCTCAGGATTAGTCTGACTAGATTAAAATTCCATTCACAAGACTAACTAGTCATGCATATATAGTCAAGCTACAGTCCCCTTCAAATAATTTAGAATGCACAGAATTTAAAGTAAATGCTTATAAGAGCAGAAAAACTTTACTCCTTTCTAAGAGACAAGCTAGTTATCACCCCATAATTTAATATGATTCACTTAGTTTATGCAGTTCCATGATGGACTTATGGGGTAAGATGTCAAGTTTCCTTTTAATATTTTCTCCAAAACAAGGTTTTAATAAAAAAATATAAATAATCCTTCAACGAATCAAATATATGGTCTACTTTCACTAGTTACCATATATATCTTATTTCCTTATTGCAAAAGGTACAATATGTAAATCAATACAAAGAAAAACGTCATAATGTAAAAATTCCCAAACTTATTATATTAACTAAAAACAAATTAATAGTTTATAGACCCTTTAAAATACAAAAATGTTCACAAATTTACAATTCTAATGAGTGATGTGGATCTGGTACTCTTACCTCAAATAATTGTTTCATTTGACATGTTACAAATTACTGTCCATACCATCTTCAGCTTGTCCAGACACAGCTAATGATGGTATGGACAGCACATTGAAACATGTCAAATGAAACAATTATGAGGTCATATGAAACAAATAATTACGAGGTAAAGATGTACCAGATTTACCTTATTTATTAAGAAAAATCTCAATTAAGGTAGAATATACCTCATAGTGAGAATTCCTAAAATAAGTAAAAATCTCAATGTTACTTCCTACTGTAATGTATTTATAATTCTAAATTCATTTGAAGCTAATAATAGCTTAAATTCTAATAAGTTTGTACCCCAAAAAAATTGAAGTTTGTTTCCTTAATAAAATAACATCTAGAACCCCTGGAGGAGAAGCAACTTCATATAATGTTTGAGCTAAATAAATTACTGTCATTTTATACTACTATAATGTTAAATTATAAAATTATAGCAAAATAATGTGATGAAATTTAATGATACCAGTGTTTTTAATAAGATGTTTATATAACAATTACCTTCATAGATTGGTACTGTGTGCGAGACACCATCGCCTGAATCCAGCACAATACCAGTGGTTCTACCAGAGGCATATAGTGACAGCACAGCCTGGATAGCTACGTACATCGCAGGGGTGTTGAAAGTTTCAAACATGATCTGTAAACAAATACCACATATGTAATTTCAAAGTTCTTATAATCTTTGGTGGATGGGTGTGTAGAATAAAAATCTTTAAAACTGTATTTAAAAAGTTTTTTTTGAACAGAGTCAAGTTTCTACAAATCTTTGGGTGGGCATTATAAAAAGATCCCTAAAACTGAAGGGAAAAATTTAGCTAAAAATTGTTAAGGGCCACAAAAATATCCATATTTTGTTTAGAGATCCTGCAATGTCAATTGTGATATTTTTCCATATTGAATTTTGTAATAACTTATGATTTTTGGATTCTTGATAAATACAGATATTTTTATAGAGATGTATCTACACATCTATCAAAGAAAATGTATTATTGAATAAAATTTTACAAAAAAAAACCCAATGTTTTACCTGTGTCATCTTTTCTCTGTTAGCCTTTGGGTTAAGGGGGGCTTCGGTAAGAAGCACAGGATGTTCTTCGGGAGCAACTCTAAGTTCATTGTAGAAGGTATGATGCCAGATTTTTTCCATGTCATCCCAGTTGGTTACGATTCCGTGCTCAATAGGATATTTCAAGGTGAGGATACCTCTCTTGGACTGGGCCTCATCTCCAACATAGCTGTCTTTCTGGCCCATGCCTACCATTACTCCCTGCACAACAAAAAATCAATATTTGAATATTGATTGTGGTTTATACATACTGAAAATCTAAATACTATATTGCATTTATTGCAAAAAATGTAGCTTAATTATAAAACAAACTAGAAATATTTAAATATAATAGAAATTAGATAGTCAATTGCAAAGGTCTGAACCACAACCAATGCTTTATAATTAGAGAACATTTTTATGTACTAAGAGTTAAGATTGCAACATAGCATAAGTAGTAAAATGTTCAACTGAAATATTTACTTCAATAGACTAAAAATATGGTAACTTGCATTAACTTATAGAATCCACATAAGCAATGCTACCGCTTGTGGGATGTAGCAATATTACCTTTACATACATTGGGAATGAAATAACCATTCCATCTATTTAAATATTATACTAATCTTTGTAGCAATTTTAAAACTTGCTAGTACATACAAATTCTTTCCCTATTCATAAATGTTTCCTTAATATTGTTTATTTTTTATTATTTCACTCACCTCATACTTCATGAAGTATGAGGTGAGTGAAATAATAAAAAATAAACAATATTAAAGAACCTCATAGTGTTATTTCCTATCTACATAACTTAATAAAGTTTCCTTAATAGTTTGGTTTAGGTTGGTCTTGTGATAGAGATGTTCTAAAAAGTATGGAAATTGTCGTAAAAATATTTCAATTAACTTAAAACATGGAAAGGTGGTAATCAGCTGATATATTCTGAAGTTCATCTGGAAATTACTATTATGAAGTTTTTTTTCCACCTGTGTTACACATTTGAAATTACACAAATTAAATCCAATCCATGTCGGTCTTTTCACATTTATATAATCCTAAGCATACTATAAAGCCTCTAGATATTTTTATAATGGTTTAAAGTTGCTCTATAACCAAGAGAATCAACTTACTGGCTATAATGAACCCATTGGTCATGACAAGGTTTTACAATCATCCCTGGATAATTTTTCTCTCAAATCACGGTTAATGTTATTCTCCCACCTCATCCTGGAGCTATTTACAGGGTGCTTTCCTAAAAGGGGTATAGTAGTAGTAGTATTCAAATGTTCTGAAGCTCTTGACTTATCATTCGCTTGTGGGCTTCCCAATAATATTCAGCAATTTGGAATGGTATTTACCTCCCTCAAATCATGGTTATTCTTCCTACAAGGAATATTAACATCCTCAAATCGTGGTTTAGTTATTCTTCCATCTCATTCTTCACCTTTTTACTGGGCACTTTTCCTTCTGGTTTTCATGCTCTTTCATTCCCCATTTGTGCCACTTCTGGTGTTCCTGTCAAGAGTTTCATTCTCCTCTTTCATTCCCTATTCATGTCATGTCCATCAGTCTACAAGTCTTAATTATAATCATACATTTTTAAGTCAGAATTTTACTTAATTTATGTAAACCACAATTATCATAAATTGTATGGAAGTTTTAAATTAAAAATCTAATCCTAAAATCTATTCTTAATGAATTTAATACATATTGTACTAAAATGATTTTTAATTGAATGAAGTTCCATGGGGAAATGGATGCAAGAATCCAAAGATTCTTAGGGAGTAGCTAGCAATATTCTCCATCCAACTCAACTGCAGGAACAGTTCTGTGGTATAACAGTCCAGCATTCCAAAGAGCCAGACTTGATACCTGGCATACCAATTTTAGAATGGTCTAGAATGAGGTAGGCTGAACACTTTTTTAGAGTCCGGTGGTGGTACTAGTACCACTGCAGGAGTAGTGCTAAATTAGAAGTAGCAAAATCTCCAATTAAGAAAACCAGACTTCATAATAACTAAAGGACTCCTATCTGCTAGCCAGTAACTGCAGCAAGCAGGCACTATCATAACATTTACTCCGAGGAATATTTACAGCATTTAAGAGGGCGCCATCTGGATAAAAACAAGGAATCTTCACCCCATAATGTCCATACTTTCCAGCACTTTGCAAATGAAAAGAATACATGTGCAGGATGTGGGGTTCAAGGTATGAAATGCAAATCTTATAACATAAAATAAATAATAAAACCTTGTTAGCAGTGGTTTGATCCAGAAAATTGTGCTAGTTAGATAAACTATAGGCCTATATTCCTTTCATTTAATCATAGGATATTACTTCATTCAATTCATCAAATTTTTTAATTCATAGGCATAAATTGCTTTTATTTGCCTATCAGACTGAACTTGCATAACCCACCCCCCAACAACTTATCAAGTTCAGTGAATCTTCTGTGCATAACATTCCTTCAGCTTGTATTCATTTCATTGACCAATAATAGATGTCAGACCAAAGACAGGTCTACTGGTCCCACACTGCTTGAAATACTAAAATATAGTCACCTTCTGCAAGTTGAACCCAATACAATACAAAATGATGACTTTTTTAAAAATTACACTTTTCTTCATAACAATTCAAAAACATAGGTAAAATTTATTTTGTGCTAAGTGAGTAAATTACATTTTAAATGTATTTAGGGTTTAAAAATTGAAGAGATCCCTCAAAGATCAAACAAGCTCAATCATGTGGTAAATGATCCCACATATTTATCAGTATACCAACTACTATCTTTGTAAATTGGCAACGATTTACATAACAGCAAATATTGCTGTTTTAACTTTTTTTCATATTATGTAAATTCCATCTTTTTCATATTATTGGACACGACCCTAGACAGTACTATTTAAAATGGGAAAGTGTAATATTGTAGACTTGTTTAATGGGCTAACTGTAGTAGAATGGTCCAAAGGTCGGAGTTCCTAATTCTAGAGAAGATACTTATTTTTTTAAAAGTGTATAAAGTACACTAAGTTAAGACATTAACTTTACTTATATCAGTAGGTTAGATTATAGTAAAAAAAATACCATAGTAGAATTTAGTTACCAATCTGAGGTATACATATATGTAATTGTCGGGTAGAATACAGTGGGGAATTTCATATAAATCTAACACAAAAAATCCTGAAAAAATTGACAATTTCTTACGTTTTCATATATTTGGATAGTTAAGATTACAATTTGGGGTAGGTTAGCTACATTTACTTAAAATTATGAATTTTTATTAATTTTTTAAAATTATTGTTCTATGGATTGATGGATTGTGATAAGTCAGCATTACAAATCCATTCTCTTTTCGCAGAATTCTAATTTAATTTTTGAAGCAGCCATTGTTTTTTCACGATTTTTAGGTTAGGTTTATGTGAATTTTTATTTAATTTCTTCCCTATTTCTCATACTTTTTTCTCACCAGGAACTGTATATATAATGCCTCTTATCAGTAGATTACTGAATTTAACAACTAATTTTTTACAGTAAAGTTATTGCACTTTTTCAGTGACAATCCACTCAATTTATGCTCTGCAGATCAGGCACATTACACAATGTGTATTTATATTGTGACAAATTCAATGTTAAAATACAAAAATTCAATGGCACAACAGACCTAATCGACCCTTGGCCTACCACCCAGTCCCTGGTCTCTTAACCACATATGCTATTTAAGGACATGAGAATGTCGAGATCCTCTAGCAGTTTTAGCTAGTTTCCTGAACCCAGAATCCTATCTACTATAGGTACTCAAAATTCCTCACGATGCTAGGGACACCAGTCCCATAATGGTAGATATTCCTGTAAATTTCTTCCTCCATTATGTCTCAATCCCACAAATGTTCCAAAGCTTTGCACCATGGCATTATGCCTTAGGCTGCTCAGCCATGGTAAAAGAGAATGTAATATACATGATAGTCATTTTTTACAGAAAAGAAAAAAAAGGCTATATCTTCTGGACTATGTCTGTGTCAGTAGTCCACCTATCCTACTTATTTTATTTCATTAACTACAGAAAATGGGCAAGTTAATTTACACCACATTAGTCAAGTTCAGAGAATAATCTGGTACACCATAAGGAAAAATTTGCTATACTGCTTAAACAATAATGTAGATGGGTTCCTGACTCAGAATCCCATCTTTTGTAACATAGGGCAGATGCACAATGGTGTGCTGCATGTCATACATGTTTTGTTCATGACACCTAATATACCTTGCATTAAGGAAATGCCAAGATGGAAATACCCAACTTCCACATTTAAGCTATTGATCTATATTTAAAAAAACAATTAAAGATTATAGTATTGTTTAACTGAGTCAACACCAATAAAATTATAAGTTTGTAAATTTACCTGATGCCTGGGTCGGCCCACAATTGAAGGGAATACAGCTCGGGGTGCATCATCGCCTGCAAACCCAGCTTTGCACATTCCAGAACCATTGTCAACAACGAGAGCAGCAACTTCTTCGTCACACATTGTTAGTAGATTTTAGGAAAACTGCAACAAGCAAACATCCAGTTTATTAGTTTATAATCATATTGTTCTTTAGCAAAAGTAACAAAGCATTAAATTCAATTAGAATCATTCAATATGGTTAGACATTCACATTGAATTGGTTTTAATGACCAAAGAAAAATCTTAAAACATATCTCTAATTTTAGAAGTACATCAATGTGACTTGAAATTATAAACTTAATTCAGCACTTTTAGTTATCTTAATATTGGGTAACTTGTAAACAGACCTCACCCTAATCGAAACTAAGCTAACCTCAAACAATAATTATGCAAACAATTGCTTAAAGCCATAAAATGCTAATTTGTCAAAGTGGAATTGTGAATTCAAAAAATCATGAACTACAATAACTTGCATCTTTGCCAGCTAAAGAGAAAGTTCGGTGTAAATATAGAAAATATAGGCTAAAAATGGAGACTTATTAGGTTGAAAATGTAGCACATAAAAATGTACCAAAGATGGGACCCGAATTGAATAAACATTTTAACCACTTTTTAAACAAATTCTAGGAGTAATTCTCAAAAAATCTTCCAGCTACTAGTTACGGTAAAATATCTACAATAGAAAATTGTTGCATAGAAATAGATAAAAAACAATCAAAAGGTTAAATATCTTGAGACTATGAATCCATTTAAACCACTATAGTAGCAAACTACGTCCATTTTGACACGTCAGAATTTAATTTTTCTAGGTACACAGAGATATATCAAATGGTGAAACAATTCACAGAATACTATAGGTGTAGCATTAAAGGTAATCAGGAGCAGAAGACCCTATCAAACTCCACGTAAGGGACACGCCCAAAATGCTGCACTATTTCAGAACTAGAAATTTTACGAAATACAATGAAAAATTCACACTTGCACACGATGTTCAAACAGCGAAGAAACACAACCACCTGATTCTGGCAAACTTCCAACGCACAGCATGCGACTTAAATTATATAAATGGTAATTCTGTTGATTCTTGCAACCTTATTAGGGCTTATCCTTGGTTTGTTGAATGAAGTTAGCTAACTGGAACCTTATTATCCACCAACGGATTACGAAAAAAAAAAAACCCCGCCCTCTTATAAGCTCGTTCACCCACTGTATTAAATTCACTATCACAGTAATTTCACTCGAAAAATTCCAAAATCACCTTTTCAACTAACGTAAAAAAATACTAAATCACAAACTTACTTCTAAAGTTCGTATATACAAAAAAGTACTAAAATGTACTTGTACGCTCCACTGTAAACAGCACTAGACTGAATTCAATTGCTGTGCTATGAGTAATATATGCCGGTTTGTCTGTTCCCCTACTCCCCCTCCACAAACTAATAAGGGCATGGCACCCTCAGCCAATGGCAGCTTTCTTTACCATATATGGTATTGAGCTAGCAGCGTGGAACGCAAAGGCACCCTACCGGAACCCGCCATGCCGGCTTTATGACATACGAAAGCCGGTCAAATTGGCATTTATATAAAAGAAATATATCCGGTAGTATGTATTTAATTGTACGGCTCACATTATTTGGATTACTTTAACTGTACACACCCTTTAGTTAACTTAAATATATACAACTTAAAATTTGAGCGAAGTAAATCCAGCACTATTTTTTTTAATTCAACTTTGGTTATGACCGGTCTGACCAACTTCGTTTGGCCACCAAGCATTTACTTTCGTCGGAGGAGAAAAGTCTAAATTTAGAACTTAACCACCTGCTACTAAACGCGACTGCAACCTGTTAACTTTCAATTTCTGACAATTTATTGCAAATTTCAAATGAGGCGTAACTTCTATTTGAAAACATTATTTGCTATTTCGTATAAAATCCAACATGGTTGTCTTTTTAATACAATAAAAGTTGTCTTGGGACATTAACCTATAAACTTAAATTTTACACAAAATGAAAATACGCCACAACTCACTATTCTATTAACATATAAAACAAATCAAAACTTAAAAATTACATGCTAAACTTACCTTTCAACAGACCAACACGTCACACTTCCGCACAACACTACAAATTTGCCGCAAGTGAGCGATCTAACTGCTCAGGGAAAGTCTCGACTTAATGATAGACTCGCCCGGGGTAAGAAGAGAATTATTTTATTAATTTTAAGAAATTATTTCTAATAGAAATGGAGTTTGTAGAATACTTATAAAATTGTAAAATTATTTTCATATAACACTTTATTAAATATTTATAATATAAGGGACATATATGGAAATACAATAGTTTATTCAGTGCCAAACTCCCCTACAATGAACTTGGACTCGTCTCTCTCCCCACCTTGCTTCCTAGAATTGTACGTGCCTTATATGGGCATAAAACGAATGGAGATTTCTCATTGGTCGAGAGACGAGCCGGTTTGATTCAACAGCGATTCAACATGGGATAGTTTGGTAGGTTCAAAGTGTATAGCCGTTGCTTTAGTTGTGACTTCGGTTTATGAATCATGACGTGGAAGATGGCATTATAAAATAAACGTTAGGAATTTGATTATATGAAAAAATGTCGATCGTTAATTTTTATTAAACTTCAAAGTATTTTCAGGCATTAACTATATGAGTATATTCACCGCTCTCGTTAAACGTAATGTTGACCATCTTTGACTTAAGACAATCATTGATAGTCATCAGCCATGGCCTACTTTATCTTCACCTTATATAAAAATGAATTTATTAGGTCACTAGTTCCTTAAAGTTGACTTGTAAAGGCAAAATGAAAAGTGAATTCCCCTAGAATCCTTGTAGTGACCTTATGCCTTCCAATCCAATGCTTCTATCAAACATTCTTTTATTATTTACGTAAAAATGTTAATTGTCTATTAATATTTCAATAAATTTTGCCGGTTGTCATTAATCCTCAAAGGGGGAGGGCGTGTCTAAGGGCATGGATCAACAATCGATATTCAGTTCACTGACACCGTTCTTTGCCTCCAACCACCCAACCAACCAGCTTATTGTACTTAATTTAAAAAATCCACATCAGAATCTGAATTTAATAAACGAAAAATATAGGATGTAGAAGCCGTAATTAATAAATCCAATAATTAGTAAATATTTATTTTTTGGTATTTACACATTATTGATAAATACAAGTTTACATGCTGTTTGTTAAATAGGTATGCGTAAATCCTGCATACTTAAAATGTTTCCATATTACTTATAACATCAGTATTTTTCCAGTTATGTTGAAGTTATTGCTGACAATCTCATTTTCCTTTAGTTTTAAAAGTGGAGTTTGCAGGTATTTTTGTAATGCTTTGATGGCAGTAGGCCTACTAACAATCGGCTGTTCTGCATTTTCACAAGATTGATATAATTCAACAAGTTATAACGATTTTTAAAATATATAATTTTTTTAAGATCATACACTAGCATTTTTTAAATATTTCTATATTATACATGAATTATCTTATTAGAATCTGTAATGCATATATACAGTGTACTACTCACACTGCTGACTATATGAAATAACAGTATTAAAATGTATGTAGGCCTATTACTTGGTATTCATATTTAAAATCTAGGCGCCAATGTTGTAATGTTTCCACCGCTGATTGCGTGCACATATTCAGAAATTTCGTTAGTTAAAAACTCCTGGCGCGACAGGCCTAGAGGGCCCTTAGCCTACCAGCCGGCTGCCGGCCTCACATCCACATGTGTCAATCACATAGGTAGATGATCATCAGCCTGTGTTGGGGTGACATGTGATCAGCATGTCGAGTCCCCCAGCCGTTATAGCTGGTTTTCTTAACCTGGAGCCGCTACTTATTGTAGCTACCCAAATGCCTCACGATGCTGTGTGGGCACCGGTCCCATACTGGCCAAAATACCATGAGAAAATTCTTCCCCCATGGAGACTCGAACCAACGCAAGTCCCGTAGCTCTACGCCAAGGCTTCCTGCCTTAACCACTCGGCTACGGCGCGGGACAATTTCGTTAGTTGTTAGGTTTAAATTCATTGCTGACAAAAAAAGTTTTCCTTTAATGATACAATAATTGCATGTATATCTGTAGACATTTTGTAGGTGACACTAGTAATCAGCTGATCGTCAGTTTCGGTAATATTGGCTCCAGTTTTACAATTTATCACAATTTCTTTTAAATGAATAGAATTATTTGTATTGAGATGATATGCAATTTTATTAGTGCTGAATGTGTAGCGTCACATGTGGATGTGAGGCCAGCAGCCTGATGGTAGGCCAAGGGCCTTCTAGGCCTGTCGCGCTTGGAATTTGGATGTGTAGAGTAGTTGGATAAGTCAGTAACTTACAATCCGGAACATAGCAGGTTCAAGTCCCAATAAGCCTAAACTTTCTAGCGGACCCGTGGCCCTGGAGTGAATTGGGTCTCTAACTAAAATGTATACCGGTTTATTTTGGGGGTAAAGGCGATCGTCACGTAAAGTTGACAAATCAGCTGTATAAGTCTACGGATCCACTATAAATTTTATAAACTTATACACTATGCCAAAGGAATATTTATAAGTTGTGATATATCGTACCAATTGTCTGTAAAGATGGGAACCTTAACTTCCTACTAATCCAAATATCTCCTAAACCTGTAGTGGGATAATTTTAGCTTTTTTATCGAAATGGTTAATTTTATTTCTAGCGTAATTTACAATCTATATAAGATGGAAATTTTGAAGGCAGTTAACAGCAACGACCATCTGATAAATGAAAACGCACCCAGTACGTTTAACCCCCTCTACCAGATCTTCAGTGAAACACCAGTTTTGAATCCTGCTGATGATAAATAACGAAATCGCTACAGATAAATAACTAATACAGTTGAGGAGACGAACCTTGTATGAAAATATTTCATAATTTTAATCTTAAACATATTTCGCAAAAATTTAAATGTGCACTCACCCTACACTCATCTCTGTGCACAATACCAGTACACATCACCACAGTAACATGGTCGTCTATGTGGTCCGTAAATTGAAAATACAACAAAACTAAACTGACAGCATCTATCCAACGCTCTAAAGTGCAGTGGATGGCATTAGAATACACACACATTTTCACATTGATTATAATTATATTTGTAGGCCTATAATGTTTTAATTGTTGTCTGAATATTTCCAGGGTTCTAAAGTCTAGAAGATTAAAATGGGATGGCCACATAGCGCGATTGATTTTAAAATTTGTATTAGAAAACCCTAGGAAAAAAAATACCATTAGCAATGCCTTACCGTAGGAAGGCAATATTCGGATGGATCTTAGGAAACAGGATATCGGAGATAACTAGATTCTCGTATCTGAGAGTAGGGATCAATGGAGGTTCTTTGTGAAATGCGTCATTGAACCTATGGGTCCTATAATCCTTAGAGTTAATATTTTTGTACCGATTAACCCTATATAATTCTACCAATAAAACTTACCTTTCTTAAAAGTAGAAAAGTGCAGACTAAGATGGCTGGATGGAGTAGAAGATAATCTTAAGAAATTGTGTGTGAAAGAAGGGAGAAGAGTAGAAGAGGTCTTGGGCAGAGACGAATGGAGAAAAATCTTGGCAGCACCCAAGGACTGAAATATGCTATAATTACACTATTTTTTTATATACAGATTTTGAATGTTCACATAGGCCTATCTATCTGTCACGATTTTTAAAATACATTGCAAAACTCCGTTGAGGTCACTATGTTAAAATTTTAAGAAATATAAACCAGTACCTGAGATCTCAGTCGCCCTCAATAATCAGCAGTGTTGTTTTGTAGGAGGCCTTTCGATAACTGAAAGCAGAAGATGAAACTTAAGTTTTCGAAAGGCCTCCTACAAAACAACACTGCTGATTATTGAGGATGACTGAGATCTCAGGTACTGTTTTATATTTCTTAAAATTTTAACATCTATCTGTGCCTAAAGTTTTATTTTCCTTTTCCACTCGTCTCTATCCATCCACTGCATTGTCCATCAGTGATGCATCAGGCCAGCTCTCTGTTCATCATAAAAAAATAGCAATGCTAAAAGCTTAAAGATTATTATTATTATTATTATTATTATTATTATTATTATTATTATTATTATTATTATTATTATCTGATTTTACTGGTTAAGTGAACTCTACCCTAATTTTTAATTTAATTAATAGCTATATGTCAAGTTTGGTTTACCTGAAACAAAAAGTGCGTTGCTACTGCGTTAGCAGAACACACACATAGGCCTACATAAATATGCACATATAGGCTACATGTATATTATAAATTTTGATCATGGTGATTTTCGGTGTCTACTGAACAGGATCGGTGAAGATCTATATTTTTTTAGAAATATTCTCATGAGAATAACCTCCTTCGGCATTCGCTAAAATATAATGGAGATGAAGACAGTCTCCCTAAGGCATTGTCATTTTAAGTCCCAAGGGGTGGCGAATGAATTAAAAAAGGAGGATAAAATAATGAAGAAAGAAAGTGGAAAAAAATGCATTGCACACCTGAGAAGTAGGTATTAAAGTTACAATTATGACGTCAGTTCTATTTCCAGTATGTTTCAGAGAATAACTAATGGATGGAATTCTTCTTGACACAACTCACGTAATGATATCAGGAACATTATCACAATACGTGACATTGCAGCTGTTTCGTAACACGTTATCACACAATACTGCGGCTGATAAATCCACAATGTAAAGATATTCACAACTTTAATTGCTCTATTTTATTTTAGACCAACTAATGTTATTAAGCTAGCTCTTAATCTCTTCAATCCCTTGTTTTCAAAATATATAATCCTATGTAAAACATGAGAGGTTAATTTTTTTCACACTCTATAGGCCTATATAATCACTTGTCCCAATTCCATTAAAAAAAAGTTATACTGAAAATGCATTGCCTAAAACTGTTATTCTACCAGTTATATTATATGGATGCGAAACAGGACCTTCTTACTTTAAGGGAGGAAAGGAGATTAAGATTAAGAGTAGCCTATTTGAGAATAAAGTTCTTATAGGAATATTTTTGGGTCCCCGCGCCGTAGCCGAGCGGTTAAGGTAGGAAGCCTTGGCGCAGAGCTACGGGACTTGCGCTGGTTCGAGTCTCCATGGGGGAAGAAATTTTCTCATGGTATTTCGGCCAGTATGGGATCGGTGCCCACCCAGCATCGTGAGGCAATTGGGTAGCTACAATAAGTAGCGGCTCCAGGTTGAGGAACCAGCTATAACGGCTGGGGGACTCGACATGCTAACCACATGTCACCCCTACACTGGCTGTTGATCATCTACCTCTGTGATTGACACATGTGGATGTGAAGGGCCAGCAGCCGGCTGGTAAAAGGGCAACCGCTGAAAAGTGGAAAGACCCCCAATCGGAATCGGAGGAATATTTTTGGACTAAAGGGAGATGAAGAGACAGGTGAATGGGAGAACACTAAGTAACAGTGAACTACACTGTCTTTATAGGAAACCAGATATAATAAGAACAGTTAGTCTCGTACACTGCGATGGGCAGGAACATGTGTGGCATGTATGGGGAATGGAAAACGTCCAAGGAAGCTTTTTTAGGAAAACCAGAGGGAAAACGCCCAGTTGGTAGACCAATAATGAGGTGGGAGAATAACATTAACCATGATTTGAGGGAAGTAGATTATACAGGGAATGATTGGAAAATATTAGCTTGGTACAGGGATGTATAGAGAGCTTATGTCCGTGCTGCCATGAACCCACGGGTTCGATAGTGCTAGTGAGTTAGTTAGTTTATATATATATATATATGTATATAAACAACTCAATATCGCTGTAATTGGTTTTATAATGAGGTTATATAACTCTGCTTCATGCTCTATTCTTACTTTATTTGTAGTTGTTAATTCTATGTGGCGGCGCTGTATCAATCGTGAAAACTTAATACAAACCTACTGTATCATAAATGAATAATACTCAAGCCTCATCAAAATTGCCTCTCATTAAAAAAAAAAAGTAAATAATTGTGCTATTTGAAAACTCCCAAAATATTATTTGTGCTCTCATAAAGACCCTCAAATTTGGAGCCCAACAACTTTTCATTTTCAAAATTAATATTTTTCTTTTTTGCTCATAAAATCCATTAAACATAAACTTAAACTTTATTTGTCATAATTCCACTTCAGTTCAGATTAAGTCTTATTTCATCATTATTTATTAGTGTATTTCTTATGACAATCAAATTATACTGAATGTATAAGTATCTATAAGTAGAAAGATTTCGAAATTAAAAGAAAAAAACTGTCAATATCACAGTTTCATGTAATTAAGATTAATAGAGTTTGCTGATTAACAAAAATTACCACAATTAAATGCAATTTCCGAGTTCAATATTTTCAGGAAATACTCCAGTGAAAACATGATTTATACTCAAAATACAAATCCCATCTACTAGCAGTCCAAATGGGTTTATCCCTCATCCAAAAATTACTTCCATGAATTTGTGTGGTTCAAAAAGCTAACATGATCCAGAGTTCAAAATCCTCTTCCTCAGCCTCAGGCCTGAGAAGCGTGGGACATGTGAAAACATGTACAAAAGAGAGAGAGAGAGAGAGAGAGAGAGAGAGAGAGAGAGAGAGAGAGAGAGAGAGAGAGAGAGAGAGAGAGAGAGAGAGAGAGAGAGAGTATTTTTGTTGTTGCAAGAATTGAATTGAATTTTTTTTGTTGCAAGAATTGAATTGAAATGACCAGCCTCATGGGCTAGTGGTCAGCGTTTCTGACTACTGTTCATGAGGTCCCGAGTTCGATTCCCGGCCAAACCATAGGAATTTTTCCTTAAAGGGAATTATTCCTGTGGTTGCCCATGGTCTGGAATTTAGGCTAAGTTTAGGTTAAGAACATCTCTGGCGCTTCATTATCATTTATCACTCATCATATCATCGGGGTAACGTAACTCCGCCTTCTTGGCGCCCCAACTTCAGAAGTGGGTTACAATTAAGCCAATGCCAGGAGAGAACAACAGAAATGTCGAAATGATAACCTGGGGCATTGAAAAAAAAATTGAAATAGTTTTTGTTTCGGCATTCCTGCCTCAGCTCAGATAATAGCAGAGTTCAATGAGATTATTTCAATTGAATATATTAATTTTGGTAAAATCGACATATTTCCTTAGCTTGAACAGTTGATATTTTTCAATATTAACAGTAATACTTGCATTTTAGTTTCAGCTAAAGAAGGGCAGTGATTCGCAAAGTGTGCTACACAGGTAACTAGGGATCTGTCAAAATTATCAGAGAAACCGCAAGGCTCATGTATTCTTTAAATAAATAATACTATTACAGTTTTCTTCGATGCCAAATGCAAAACTGTAAGCAGATTACAGTATATTGGTGAAATACATTTCCTGCTCAGAACACGGGATTTTTCCTTGAAGGGAATTATTCCTGTTGTCGCCCATTGTCTATAATTTTAGTTTAGTGTAGGTTTAATGACTCTCTTTCGTTATTATTTATGGCATATCGAAGCATCGTGGTAACATAACTCCACGTTTCAGGCGCCCCAACTTTATATGTAGCTAAGTAACAATTCCGACAATGCCAGGAGAGAATACCAGCAACTTCGTACGACAAGCTGGTGGCATTATATATATGTTATACTATATTTTTGACATTTAGCAATTAATATCTTCTTCTTCTTCTTCTTCTTCTTCCGAATGCAGTATTGGGTGTGATGCCCGTTCTGCGACTACAAAAACTGATCCTTCCATCGGTTGAAGGGTCTTCCGAGGTCTCTTTTGCCATTAGGGTTGAGGTGGTAAATCATCTTTGGTAAACGGGAATTTGACATTCTCTGGACGTGTTGGAACCATTTAATCTGATAATTTTGTATATGTTCAACCATTTCCATACTATTCCACTGCATCCTTATCTCATCACTTTTCATTCTATCCCTTAATGTTACTCCAGTTAGTGATCGGAGGAATTAATATATATATATATATATTATATATATATATATATATATAGGCCTATATGTGTGTGTGTGTGTGTGTTATAGGCTACTATATTTTTGACATTTAGCAATTACATATATATATAGCCTATACATGCATAATAATTCTGTCCGAAGGAATGTCCTTCACTGCAATCATAGCATTTTCATGCTATGATTGCAGCTTTACTAGGGAATTGTAGATGTGGTAGCTTTCCGTTGCTTTCCACACCGGTAAAGTATGATAAAGATGATGATGATGGCCATATGATTTAGGTGAGGAAAAACCTCACCCAGAAAAACTGCCCCGACCGGGATCGAACCCGGGCCCGCTGGGTGACAAGGCAGCACGCTACCTCGAGACCACAGCGATATATATAGGCCTATATGACATGGTAAAAATAAATGCTCTAAACTTTACAAGGATAATGAGAATATCTGGAACTTTAACAAATTTTATAACCTTAGGCCCTATCATCTATAGGAACATTTTAGGACGGGACTTGAATATGTAGGCATATATAGGCCTATATATTATTCCTATGGCCATATAGCTATTCTTGGACCAAATATGATTAGAATTTTGATCGGATGAGATGGTTTAGGGTTAGTTTCTTATTGTTTAGTAATTTATTAACAAATAAAACTTCGGTAAGTGTAAAGAAAGAATTGATAATAATAACGTATCGAAACTGGTCTTCAAGAAATCTACAAATATGAAGTGAGTCATGAAATTTTTTTATTTTTTTTTTATTTCAGGATTGTTTCTGTTATTTTCACAGGTATCCTCAACCAAAATATGCAAATGAACATTTCTAACTCTATAGGCCTATATTAATAATTATTATTCGTAGAACGATGTTACAGCTGATATGTTTCAGTGTTAACTTGCTTTTTGGTTTCAGCTGCAGAACTAGGGCAATGATTTCCGATAAAAAATGTGGAAATTCGTTATTAAATAATTAATTTAAGGAATCGTACATTTATGGGATCCAAAAAGATCTACAATCAAAACCTGTTTTCATGAAAATTTTAGGAATAAATGTATTAAACATGTCAATAAAAATGTAGTCCTAATAATAACATGTAGCTATAAATAATTTTGATCCATATATTGAAATACCTAGGAACAATAATCACAAATAGGAATGAGATGCACAAAGAAATTAAACATAGGCTCAATTCTGGAAATGCGTGCTATTATGCATTATAAGGACTTTTGTTGTCCCAACTACTTTCAAAAAACATTAAACTGAAAATACAAAAATCTATTATTCTACCAGTTATATTATATGGATGCGAAAGATGGACTCTTACATTAAGGGAGGAAAGGAGATTGCGATTATTTGAGAAAAAGTTCTTAGGAAACTGTTTGGACGAAAGAGAGATGAACAGACAGGTGAATGGAGAAGACTTCATAACAGTGAACTACATGGTCTTTATAGGAAGCCAGATATAATGAGAACAGTTAAGTCTCGTAGACTGCGATGGGCAGGACATGTGACACGAATGGGGAATGAAGGACGTGGTTTGGAAGCTTCTTGTAGAAAAACCAGAGGGAATACGCCCAATTGGTAGACCAACAATGAGGTGGGGGAATAACATTAACAATGGCTTGAGGTAAGTAGATTATACAGGGAATTATTGGAAAGCATTAGCTCAGGATAGGGATGTATGGAGAGCTTATGTCCGCGCGGCCATGAGCCTAATAGTTCAATGTGCTAGTGAGGCTAGTGAGTAAGTATATTGAATCAGTAATAGTAAAAGGGACTTCAAGTATTCAAATGCTTAAAGAGCTGTAAAATAAACATCTAAAATAACTGTGAGAAATAAACCTTGTTTACTACCTGCCTTTGTTAATGTCCAGGTTTCACATCCATAGATAAGAGATGGAACTGCCAATACTTTGTAAAATTTTAAAATAGTTTTTTTTTCTAGTTTTATTCAATAAAGCACGTTTGATTGTGCCACATAGATAATTGAATCGTTGTATTTTAGTGTGTTTATCTAAATTTCTGTCGTTATCTAAATTACATCTCAAATAATTAAAATTCTGAACTTGGTCTATAATTACATTGTTTATCACTATTTTAGAGGCTGCAGAAATGAAGATGTCGAGAGCAATAGCTCTAAGGACCGATGAAAAGAAACACGAAGATATAAGAACAGAACTTAGGCCTAATATATTTAATCTCTGTGAAAGAATAAAATACAATCAAATTGCTTACCTTCAGCACGTATTACGAATGAATGAGCAGCGCATACCAAGATGAATGTATAATTATAAACGAAAAGGGAGAAGATTGTTGGGAAGACCATTGAAGACATGCAAGGACCAATTCGACCTATAATGAGATCGGAACAGGCCATTGGGCTTAATCCTTGATGTTGATGATGATGATTAAATAAACCTTGAAATGCTTGATTCTTATTTTTTAATAAACCATGGTGAGTTCCAAGTAACAGTGGCCTGGGAGAACTACTGAATTGGGGTAATCCCAACTCAGCAATATGCTAGAAATACGTTGAAGGAAGAAATCTGCAAATATGGAGGAATATGATGCAGAAATACCTTATACAGAAACATTTAAGACTTTTTAAGAATTAAATGTAAAGACAATTGTGTATGATAATGTATGAAGGTCCAGTGAACAAGATCAAAATCATGTGAAAAGTACAATTCATGTAATACTATGTAAAACTATGCACCCATTATGTAAATAAGTTATGTGACGCAAGTAATATTACCAGGTAATGGGCATGTTGAGAAATAAAAGAAACATAAAAATATCTCAACTCATTCCTAAAACCCATTTTTATACCTTGTAACACAGATAATTATTTGCAGCAAGTCTGTCTGTTTGTCTATATGTAGCCGCAAGCCCTACATCCCCACGTGAAATAAGGGTAGTCCTTTGCGGGAGCTACTTAAATTTAGCTACCCTTACTTCTCTACATGTCGACCTTGGAGGTCTGGTGGTTATGTCCTTCCCTCTAGTCCGAAGGGCCGCGGGTTCAAACCCGGCGGGGACGATGGATTTTTAGGTTGAAAAAATTCAAGGGACAAGTCCTTCGGGAGGGTCTTTAAAGCCATGAGTCCCGAGTCTGAAGATTTTCGGGCTCATAAAAAACTTCAAGCCTAAATTAGTGCCTCTGAGTAAAATTTAACCGGGCTTTCCAATCCAAGTAACATTTTAGCTGCCTACTATTTTTTTATAGATGTCTTATTGAGGCGATATGATGATCACATGTCACTCACTGATATCTATAGGAAAAAAGCATAACTAAAATTAGCTTTGGTCAAGAAACTCTGCTAGTGCAGCATGTCTCCATGAGGGACGTAGGCCTATGGGGTATACACATACATATCTTTAGGCCTATATACGTATACATATTTTATGGCCATCGCAATCATCATCATTCATATTCATCTCAGATTAAGCTTAGGATTAAGGACTCTCCTGGCGCACCACTATCATCATCATCATCACACCTCGTATCATCGGGGCAACGTAAACCCGTGTGTGTGTGTGTGTGTGTGTATGTGTTTAATTCTTCTGTACGTGTGTTTGTCACTGAACTCCTCCTAAACGACTGGTTCGATTTTGGTGATTTTTTTGTGCATGCATTATTGGGTCCCTGAATGGTTTAGATTCACAATTGGATCCTCTAAAACCATTAGGTGTAGGAGTTCACATGAAGTTAAAATGTATTAATCGCTCTAGCGGTCACAATTTTCGATATTTCAAAACGAAACTCAGTATAACATATTAGAATAAACCGAGGTAGGCCATCATCATCAACAACAAGGATTAAGACCAATGGCCTGTACCGATCTCATTATAGGTCGAATTGGTCCTTCCATCTCTTCAATGGTCTTCCCAACATTCTTCTCCCTCTTGGTTTATAATTATACATTCTTCTTGGTATGCGCTGTTCATTCATTCGTAATACGTGCTGAAGATAGGCATTTTGATAATATTTTATTCTTTCACAGAGATTAAATATATTAAGTTCTGTTCTTATATCTTCGTTTTTCTTTTTATTGGTCCTTTGGTATCCTGCTATTGCTCTCAACATCTTCATTTCAGCAGCCTCTATTTGTTTACTATCTGCCCTTGTTAATGTCCAGATTTCACATCCATACCGAGGTAGGTATATTCCAAAAAATGAGTGAAATCCGACCATTAGAAGTGGAGGTTTACCTGATATACAAAATTTAAAAAAAACTGACTAGCAGCCACCATGTTTGGTTCGTCTTAGCGTAGGCCTATACCATACAATTTAATTATCTTTGATATTTCAATATTTCATTTATTTAGGCGTAGCAACGCACCCCGGATATTATCTAGTCCGGGTTCAAGTGTGCTGCCTTGTCACGCAGCGGGCCCGGGTTCGATCCCCGGTCGGGACAGTTTTTCTGGGTGAGGTTTTTATCGGGGTTTTTCCTCACCTGTAAGACAAGTGTCGGGAAACTTTAAGGCCCAAACGGTCTCCGAAATCATATGGCCATCGCAATCATCATCATTCACATTCATCTTAGGTTAAGTTTAGGATCAGGGACTCTCCTGGCGCACCATTATCATCATCATCACCCATCATATCATCGGGACAACGTAACCCCGCCTTCCAGGCGCCCCAACCTCAGAAGTGGGTTATAATTACGCCATGCCAGGAGAGAAACCAGGAATGTCGAAAGACAAACCTGGGGCATTTGAAATATATATATATATATATATGTATGTATATATATATATCTCAACGAGTGGCAAGTTGTTACATCATCGACTCAAAAATACACTTAATAGGCAACTAAGGAATTACTTGGATGGAAAAGGCCAATTAAATTTTGCTCTGAGACTTTAAATTAGGCTTGAGGTTCTTTTACGAGTCCGATAATCTTCAGACTCGGGACCCACAGCTTAAAGTCCCTCCCGTAGGACTTGTCCTTGGATTTTCCCACAATTAGAAAATCCATCGATCCTGTCCGGACTTGAACCCGCGACTCTTGGGATCATATTTTAATTGATTAGAATGCTACAGGTCTACATGGCCGCATAAAAAGTGATGAAGGGCCGTAGTTTGGGCGTCCCTGTTCTATACCTATCGCGCTATTGAGCTAACATAAATATCTAGTAGGCCCTATAGGCCCTAATACTTCAATAGGAGGGATTTTTAAATAGTGAATTTCTATAAAGTGTAATTTCCTTGAACTGGACACCTATGCTATTTTATTACAGTCATGATGCAAATACGTGTTATTCTCATTCTGTTAATGTTCCTGAAATTCAAACAGCCCATGTGTGGTGATGATGTATGACGTTACACGATATGATCACGTATTAGGTCATCTGAATCCATGACGCACGAGAGAAGCGAATGAGTGAATGTATTTGAAATTTTGTAAACACAAGACAAATCATGTCAGTAATACAATAAGAATGCGAAAAGATGATTCATTCTTTTCAACAGAATACAATTCAACGTAAATCAAGTGCACGCACTACAGCAGCGATTGTAAGTTGGGAGGAGATGTTTATTCTTAATTTCCACACCGTGTAATCAAATAACTTGTGAAGTGTACTGAATGCGTTCTTTCATGACAGCAATCGTAAACGTTCCAATTTAACTGTCTTCCCCCGATCTCTATACTTCAATATCCAAAATGAACCATCCATAGTAATTCTGCCCTAGGGCATTTCTTTCACTTCAATCAAACCATTTTCATGCTATGCTTTGCAGCTCTACTAGGGAATTATAGCTGTGGTAGCATCCCGTTGCTTTCCACACCGGTGAAGGATGATGATGGCCGGATGATTTTCGGGGACCGTTGGGCCCTAAGCTTCCTGACATTTGTCTTACAAGTGAAGAAAAAACCTCACCCAGGAGCCTGTCCCGACCGGGAATCGAACCCGAGCCCGCTGCGTGACAAGGCAGCACGATACTTCAAGACCACAGCGGTCGACCTTCAAAATTAACCAAATATTCTAATTTACATATTTTAAAATAAATACGTTTTAATTCCTGATCTGACATTTTTGTTAAGAAAATAGGGTGTAAGGGGTGACATATATTCAACATATCGGATTCGATAGTGCCAGTGAGTAAGTAAGTAAGTCACCTTACTACAGATTTAGGCGGCTCTGAATCCCGAGGGTCTCGGCCACTCAATTTTGGGTTCGTGGTAAATGAATCGGAGCTAGGACAGGGTATTCTCGAGATCTCTCCCGTTTCTCTCTCAAAATACTTCACCATCTCATCATCATACACACACACACACACACACATATATATATATATATATATATATATATATATATATGTGTGTGTGTGTGTGTGTATGTGTGTGTGTGTGTGTGTGTATGTGTGTGTGTAAAGACGTATGTGAGGTAGTGGTTTAAGTCACTTTTTTACAAAAAAATGAGTAAAGTAGACGGTTTTAAATTAGAAAAATGTACAGCCTACTGTATGCCGGGTACATCAACAATATTAATTCCATCACTTAGGATAATAAATATCTCCATGATTATCAATAAAACTAACTTGATTATTTGTAGTCCTACTTACTTAATACTGTACTTAATACAGACTTTCAACTTTACAGCAGTTCACCCTTAATTCCTGCTTTCCAGAGATTCCTATCTTCCCATTGTCTTTCTTCTATACCCCTCTTCATCATGGCATCATATATTCCCTTATACCATGTTCTACTTCTCCCCCTCTTCCTTCTGCCTGGTACCATCCAATCTAACACCAGTTTAGGCCACTGTTTATCCGACATCCGCTGTACATGTCCATTCCACACATTATTTGTACACTGATTAATAAAACCCTGTTTTTTTCAAAATGAAGAAAAATCGCTAACACCACTATGGATATATAGGCCACCGCTGTGGTCTCGAGGTAGCGTGCTGCCTTGCCAAGCAGCGGGTCCGGGTTCGATCCCCGGTCGGGGCAGTTTTTCTGGGTGAGGTTTTCATCGGGGTTTTTCTTCACCTGTAAGACAAATGTCAGGAAAACTTTAAGGTCCAAACGGTTTCCGAAATCATATGGCCATCATCATCATTATCATCATCATCATCATCCTTCATCGGTGTGGGAAGCAACGGGAAGCTACCACACCTACAATTCTCTAGTAAAGCTGCAAAGCATAGCAGGCTCGTGAAAGATCCTTAAGCCTAAATAAAAGGCCTCTAAGCAAAATTTACCGACCTCAACATCCTAGTAATACCTTAGTTGCCTGATAGATATATCATTAAGTTGGTGTGTTGACCGTATGCCATTCATGACACTATGGGCAAATAAGGTAACTAAATTAACTTGGTCTAGTAACTCCTTATAAAGGAGAGGCTATGGCTCAACAATGGGCTGTGCCATTTTATATATATATATATATATATATATATATATATATATATATATATATGATGCATTTCATTCCATTTTATTTCATCTTTCTGCTTAACAGGTAATCCTCATGTATCATAAACATTCAATAATAATTGTTTCTTCTCATCTCATCCCTCGAGCGGGCACGAGTAGAGTTTTACTACAGATGAATCATCTGGTCAGTGACATGCTTTAGGAATATATTATATTATTAATACGGTGAGTAATGCACTGTGATGTCTGATATGGTGAGAGTAATTCCTCCCTTGACTGCTAATTGTGTTCAGCTCATGACCTTCAATACATAGATGACCTTGACCTAATATCGTATTCACATTTGTTACAATACATATATATGGCCCTGACAAATATATATCACACGAAGGTTACATTCGTGTTCTAATTGTTCTTCCGCAATTGTCATAATATACTGCCCTAAGCCATATGAGTAAATTTTAAACTGCCAACAATATCCCTTTTAGTTGCTACTCTAACATGCTCAACCTTTATGCCTTCTCTTACTCTTGAAGATAATTTTTTTACTCAAGCGCGTGATCCCAGATTATACGATCATCATCATGAACAAATCCGTTTTAGGCCATGTGACCTGTAATGGTAAACCTAATAAGATGATCTTGATCTTTCCACTGATGTTTTGGTCTTCCTTGGTCCCTATCTCCAATTGGAGTATATTGAAATGTCAATTTTGGAACTCTATTTCTTTCCATTCTTCTGAGATGATTTTTCCATTCTTGTTGTTTTTTTTTTTTGTCTAATGCCGCCAGTTTGTCTTTTATGACATTTCTGTTTTTCTCCCTGGCATTGGCAAAATTGTAATCAATTTCTTAGGTTGGAGCACCTGGAAGGCGGAGTTACGTTACCCGATGATATGATGGATGATAAATGATAGTGAAGCGCCAGGAGAGTTCTTAATCTAAACTTAACCTAAATTCCAGACCATGGGCAACCATAGGAACATTCCTATGGTTGACCGGGAATCGAACTCGGGACCTCATGAATTGTAGTCGGAAACGCTGACCACTAGCCCATTAGGCTGGTCGGTGTATTTCTATATCTTTATTTAAACTGGTACTCCAAGTTTTTCTGATAGTAGTGTTTTCTTTGGTGACGCAGCTTATTAACTGCTAACAGTGATCGTAGAAAGTAACTATTTTCTATAGTTGTTCTATAGTATTATCTTTTAGCAAACTTATCAAAATGTAAAAAATCATTAAAAAAATATACGCAAATGCCTAAAAATAAACTATAGACCTATTGTTAAATTAAGTCAGGAGCCTGTTTCATAAGTACCACGTTTAGTAGTTACTTATTAGCAGTGTAAAATTCACTAGTTTGCAGTCTGGTAAATCCTGTTTCATAAACACAATGCTAAATTTGCTACACTACTTTTATCAGTTAGCAGTTGACTTCTTGCAAAGAGTTCATGACACAAACATAAATTAAAGTCTCTACTAAATAGGATTATTCTAGGCAACAGAGCGTATCGTGCTAACAAATCACTTCTCGGATCCAGATTAAATATCAAGAAAACTAAAATTATAATAAACCAAACTATGATACGACCTGTCATGATTTATGCCTGTAAATATGGACCTTGTAAAAAGCAGAAATACAAAGACGACCAGTTTTTGACAGGAAACTTCTAAGGAAAATTTTCGAGCTAACAGAAAATGAAATAAAATGGAGATAGAATTTGGGTAATTAGAACAAATGAAGACTTGAGTAAAATAATTAAAAATAAAAATATTGTCAATTTCATAAGAGTACAAATATTAAGTTGGTTTGGTCATGTATACAGAATGTGTGATGAAAGAATTGTTTTAAAAAATTCCAGTGGAAACTTTTAAACAGCTAGAGCCTAGACAGATCTGAAATTAAATGGAAGAATGATGTCTTATAAGACTTGAAGAAAAATGAAGATAAAATAGGCTTGAAGAAAATTAAGAAAAAATTGATTAGCTGTGTTCATAATACAAAACATTGGAAACATATATAGGCCTATTTGAGAAGATCAAAGTGTTAATCTAAATGAAGCAATAACGCCTAATAAGAAGAAATTATTATATTAACGATAATGTGGACAAAATTAATTTGTACTATTGAAATGAGTAAATATATTTCAGTTTTCTTAGTCACTTTTTTAAATTATCGGGTCATTTTAGAGTATTTTTCACGTATTATTTTTATGTCACTTTTTATACATTCAGGCTATCGAAATCCTCCTGAAAACGGCAAATAATTTTGTTCAAACTGAAATAGTCTAGTAATAAATTTATCTAATCATTTTGACAAAACAGGTAGCTTATACCAAGATATATCGAAGTATATGGTTGTCACAAGAACATAAGATGGCTAATCTTTACTCCAGCAATTTTATACACACAGTAATATTAGCATTAGTCTACTTATCTTATACAAATAATAATAATAATAATAATAATAATAATAATAATAATAATAATAATAAATAGTAATAATAAAAATAGGATTTTGGTTCAAACGGCAGAATTAAGGCCATAAGACCTCATCTTCCACTCAACTAGTGAAATTAGACATACAAAAGTGTGATTCTACAATTTATCTCTAAAACTAACAGGTTATTATTATAAATGCTATTAACATAAAATAACACTTAAAAATAAGTACTATAGTTTTAAATACTATGGTAGTTAAAAATACATGTAAAAATAATTTATAATTTATCAAATAACACATGGAATTAAGAAATAATACAATAACACTAATATAGAGCTTTCTGAAATGTTGTCAGTTGTAGCTTAAAAAATACATAAAATTGTCCTGCAGTTCCTGAGTTCAGTTGGATGGAGAGGGGTTTATTGTTGGGCCAAGAGGTAAAGATTGGATTTAGTGACACTAGGAATACTGAAGGAGTTCTCCATGTGTGAGAACTTAGGTTGCTCGGTTGGTATTCGGTAGAGTTGAGGTTCTTATCTCGGGATTCCACGAGGACTTCGTCGGGCAGAATTAATGTACAAAGAATATCTGGTAAAAGTAGTTTATTCTTGACTTTTATAAACTGCAAGTAATTGTATATATATGAAGTGAATTTATCCAACTTTTTAGAACGTAGTGTTTTGAAGTGACTTGATGAAATTGTACACGAGAAGTAAGTTAATGAAATTATCTACGAGAAGTAAGTGACGAGGAGAAGCCTCTCTCGCCTATAGGTAAATTAGTTACTCCCACTACCTCGATCACGTGGACCTAAGGTCTGTGCTTAGGCACATATAACGAAACATATAATTGGTTAATGCGCCCTCCTATTTTGATCCCGGGGGTGTTACAAATTTATTATTGGCGATTTACGCCTTCAGAGGTTGGACCTTTTTTCCCCGTGCTGGCTTCACGTACAGTCTAGTCACAAACATTAGCTAGGCTTGGGTTTTTTCTTCTTAGGCTTGGGTTTTTTCCTAGGCTTCCGACGCTAGAAACTTGCCATGTTCCCACACTTTTTGCTAACGATGTTTGTGTCAGGGTAAAACCCCCGCTTGTACATTAGCTAATGGGTTATGGTTATCACGCTAAATCAGTTAACTGGAGGCTTAGAAGATATCTCTACTCAATCTGTCGAGCAAAGGATCATTGTCATTAGTAAGTTATTATCATGTGTCAGCCACTTCCGTCTTCACAAAAGAAAGGTTTACATTACCTGAGTTGTCAGTATTCTTTAATAACTAATAATTTGATTACATTGATGCTGACTTCTTTGGATCATTTTATACGGCCTTTGCTCTTACATAATCAGGTTCCACTCTCTTCCCTGATCAATTTGAATATAAATATGACCTAAGTCCAGTAACTGCTTCATTTAATGATGTTATAATATCATCTGGTTATTATTGCCGATAGGGATTTATTTAGATTTACACAGGAGGCTGGATGAATGAATTGCCACAAATGCCCTATAAACAAATGGAAAAATCAAGGGATTTTTTTTTATTTGTTTATAATCCTCTCGCGTAATATAATGCTAGTATCATAGCTATAGTGGCCTTTAAAGAAAAAATGGCTATAATATTTTGGTTAGAGCACGTTAACCCTGAGAGTGTTGCCAGCACGTCAATTATGTTCAGATTGTAAACACTGATATGTATCCCTTTTACCTGGGATCGTTCTTTGAGGTTAAATAGACTCACTTTCTGCAATATAGACATACATAAATATTCATTAAGAAAAAAAAAGATACACCCTTAATATATTTGGTGGTCTACTCAAACCATTCATGCTTATACAATTACCATTCAAAACTATTTAGTTGAATACCAGTATAGCATAGATTGTTTCTTCATGTGTAACTGTTTATTTACAATTTCGTCTACACCTTAATATCTACCTACATTATAATGTGCGTCTACAGCTTGGGAATTCATTTGCGATGAACCAGTTTTGTCTACTTCAAACCATATGTCGAATAATACTTCAGTTTTGCTAAATTTAATTTAAATTGAGTCAATAAGACTTATTTACATGGATCTATATCTTTGCGACCAAAATACTAAATATCGCGTTTAAGCAGCTGTGCTATCGTTATAAACAATTATTATTGATAGTATTACATCCTGATATCATATTTTCCCCATAGGTATTGCATACATACGAATTCATCATGATTATTAATCCATGAAATATTCATGATTCTTAATATTTTATTCTCAACATATTTCGGCCCATTTACTTTGCCAAAGCATAGCTGGCTATATCATTGCTCAGCCAAACGACGTTATTTTCTTAAGCGTGCAAAATCATTTCCTTCGAATGCAGAATCGTATAGTATGTCACATTCGCTTCCACCAGCGACCATGACTTCATCTCATCTCATTATTAACATCGAATACAAATTCGCACAAATTGTCACATTCGCTTCCATCAGCGATCATGACCTCATCTCATCTCATTATTAACATCGAATACAAATTCGCACAAATTGTCACATTCGCTTTCACCAGCGACCATGACTTCATCTCATCTCATTATTAGATAATACGGGATCCCTTGCCCTCAAATATTTTCAACAAAATAGCACGTGTTATACAAACACAGTGACGTGCCGCTTCGGCCCACGTCTACAAATTAAATTCTGTAAATATAATCAACAAATAAATTCCTCACGCTTTATAGGTTCACACCGTCACTCGGCCTTTCAATTAAGGTGCATTGAGCTTCACCCTGTCTCATTAGCTCCTATGTTTACGCTGTCTGATTGTTATTTTAGACAAAAGAATCATAATCATCATGATATTATTCGTATTCAGATTGTTGTACAAGTTTCTTCAATTACCTATATGTATTAAACAATGACAATGGCCTATCTGGGCTCATTTTAACATTTACTGGATTAAGTAGATACTGCAGCTTTCTGCTCGAGCGATTGGGTTAAAAACATTTAAAAATATAGATCCATTCTCTATCGATAAGTTCAAATCAACAATTTATTAATCACCCTCAATCTTAGCTGAAAGTGGACATGCATGTGTTATGTATTCACCCTAATTCAATTAATTATATCATATTCATCAATATGGGGGTATTATCATGATTAATATCTAAATTGACATTTCACTTTATTTTTTTTCGCAGTCATTTTGCCCTTTCCTCTCGCGATTAGCGTTTTCATCTAGGCCTATTTAATCACTTTATTAGTGTTATTTATTTTAATTACTGATTATATTTGGTACTTTACCATACAACACTTATTTATTTTTTTTTCACTAATACTTTTCATTTATGTCCTAATCTCAGCTAGTATTGAGTTCGAATCCCGTGAAAACTGGTTCATGCATTTAAGTATAATTTATCAGGTCTTGTTTTTTTTTTTTTTCGTTTGGGGATTATGTAGAGCTTATATGTTTGTACCTTTTGTATGTTATATCAAAATTTTGTCGGTATATAACCACTTCCTTACCTGGGTACTGCATAATTTCAGCGTTTACATTGACCTTTATCTCATACCTAAAATCACAGTAGTGTCTACCTGTGCACACAATACAATATAGTACAATGCAAGACATACACACATACGTAATATATCCATTCCGTTGTCATTCTTACGTGTAAAAATCTCTCCCTCCTATTTTTCGAGTGTCATTTTCACTGTCCGTCTATCTACCCTTAATACTATTAGTGTCTAATTTCACAGTCTGTTAACTCGCAAAGGCCTCCTGTACTATTATTATATACATGTTTTGCGATACTACGCCCACACGCAAACAAACTCTGAACACTCGCATGGTAATTTATCGGGTCTTTACAGTCTCAATCTCATCCTTAGATTCACATATAATTACTAGACTTTTGTCAAAATTTTTCAAATGATTCTTACTTCTATCATCTATGTTAGTATGCGCCACAGAATTACTAGCGATCTCTGGGTTCCCTAGTATCTCTATACGTGCATATGTTTTGTGATTAGCCGTCGTCCAAGAAACACTCTCCGACGCGTATGATTCATTTTCGGGGCTCCTATCCTTTTGACCTCTACTATTTATGTTCTTTGTGATGACACTTATTTCATCATTTAGTTTGCTGGTTTCGTTAGTCACTTTCTGTTCTATATTAGTGCCTAACTCATTAAATCTAGGCTCTACTATCATTTCGATCAATTCAGAGCGTTTATCCTGCTCTGCAATTTTCTGAGCTACTTGGGGCTTTAGTGTTTCTTGTTCGTGGGCTGGCTTTTGTACAGATACACACATATCATTCACCCTTTTGTCCGCGTTCTCCAACCTACAGAGCACATTCTTGTCGACTCGTTTTATTTCCCCTTGTAATTCCTCCTGTTTCTCCCCTAAGTTAGTTTGTAACGTTATTATACTGTTGTTCATCTCTGTTCTCATTTGACTTATTACCCTGTTTTCTGTTTTCTCTGAGTCTTTAATAAGTTTTTGTTCCATTTTATTTATCTTTAGTTCTACACACGCTGACGATTCATTTATTTTCGCTTCTAGCATCTCTCTATCTTTTCTCATCTCATCCCTTAATGTTTCTTTCAACGTAAATACATCCTTTTCCCTGCTTATCTCCATCTGTCCTCTCCAAGTTTCAAGTTCCCGTTTCATATTCCTCTGCATTGCCTCTAAATCCATTTTCCTATTTCTATCTATCGTCTCTAAATCCATTTTCCTACTTCTATCTATCGTCTCTAAATCCATTTTCCTACTTCTATCCATCTCCTCTATTCTCGACATTAGCATTTCCATGTATTTCATGGTGTCGGTGCTTGGATTTCCCTTGTCCTCTACTTCCCCTCTAGCTTCTACTCTTGCGTTGTTTTCATTACTTTCCCCTGTGCTCTGCTCTAAGTTCTCTCTGCCATCTTCGTTGTCCTCTCCCATCCTTACGATTTCGTTCTCTCCTTCAATCAGTTGCCCACAAGCCTTCTCCCTAATCTCTTCGTGTTTCCTATCCATTTTTTTATCTTTATTTGCCTGCCTCTTTCTATTCCTACTTCTTAACAACATAAATACACACAGATATATTCTCCGTTAAATCACTGTAATATTTTGATTTCTTATATAGGTAAAAAGTAAAAAAAATGCTTATTCTGTTGTTGTGTCACTTACTGCTTCCTTCCTTCAGTTGCTGTCTGTCTGCTTGTTGCCATCATCTTCTCTGTCCTGGTTGCCTCGTGGTCGTGGGACTTAGTCGTTCTGCCGTTGATTTCTATTCGTGTGTTACTTTACGACCTATTCTGCCCGCACGTTAGGGAGCCAATATGGAGAGGGGTTTATTGTTGGGCCAAGAGGTAAAGATTGGATCTAGTGACACTAGGAATACTGAAGGAGTTCTCCATGTGTGAGAACTTAGGTTGCTCGGTTGGTATTCGGTAGAGTTGAGGTTCTTATCTCGGGATTCCACGAGGACTTCGTCGGGCAGAATTAATGTACAAAGAATATCTGGTAAAAGTAGTTTATTCTTGACTTTTATAAACTGCAAGTAATTGTATATATATGAAGTGAATTTATCCAACTTTTTAGAACGTAGTGTTTTGAAGTGACTTGATGAAATTGTACACGAGAAGTAAGTTAATGAAATTATCTACGAGAAGTAAGTGACGAGGAGAAGCCTCTCTCGCCTATAGGTAAATTAGTTACTCCCACTACCTCGATCACGTGGACCTAAGGTCTGTGCTTAGGCACATATAACGAAACATATAATTGGTTAATGCGCCCTCCTATTTTGATCCCGGGGGTGTTACAAATTTATTATTGGCGATTTACGCCTTCAGAGGTTGGACCTTTTTTCCCCGTGCTGGCTTCACGTACAGTCTAGTCACAAACATTAGCTAGGCTTGGGTTTTTTCTTCTTAGGCTTGGGTTTTTTCCTAGGCTTCCGACGCTAGAAACTTGCCATGTTCCCACACTTTTTGCTAACGATGTTTGTGTCAGGGTAAAACCCCCGCTTGTACATTAGCTAATGGGTTATGGTTATCACGCTAAATCAGTTAACTGGAGGCTTAGAAGATATCTCTACTCAATCTGTCGAGCAAAGGATCATTGTCATTAGTAAGTTATTATCATGTGTCAGCCACTTCCGTCTTCACAAAAGAAAGGTTTACATTACCTGAGTTGTCAGTATTCTTTAATAACTAATAATTTGATTACATTGATGCTGACTTCTTTGGATCATTTTATACGGCCTTTGCTCTTACATAATCAGGTTCCACTCTCTTCCCTGATCAATTTGAATATAAATATGACCTAAGTCCAGTAACTGCTTCATTTAATGATGTTATAATATCATCTGGTTATTATTGCCGATAGGGATTTATTTAGATTTACACAGGAGGCTGGATGAATGAATTGCCACAAATAATAAATATGATAATATCTAATGTTGACGCTAAGATTGGTAGATAAGAGATGAAAGCGACCTACTCAATGTATTTCTAAATATGAATAACTAAAAAACCCGCTACCTGGCAATGAACTCAAATCATTCAGTAATTATTCCATCCATCCAATGGCTGATTGGCTTAAATTCGAGCTTTGGCCTCCTTAACTTCTGCCTCCAAACATTTTCTATTTTGCGAAGCAAGCCTCCAGTTGCGACACTTAAGTAGGTTTGCAGCATCTTCCTTAACGTTTTTTCGGTCTTCCAACTTGTCTATTCCCCATAAAATTTGCTGTAAGCACCTTTTTGGTGCTCGGTCTGCTGAGAGCCTGTACATGGCCAGCCAGTAATTATTAGTTGGTTAAAATAGGCGTGTAACATTTGAATGATAGTCCATTCGTTGGACTTATGATTCTGAACACAATGTATTTATAGAGATGAAATGCCAGACGCTAAAGAAGGCATCACCAAATGTTACGTTGGATGATTTCAAATGTGAATGTCCATACTGACGTCATTCTATTCGAAGCGACTCACGATCACTGTACAGCCCGATATAAAAATTCATTCTACTTGCAACTGTGAAAGAAGAATATATTTATGGCAGATTAACAGCAAACATCGGTCCTGGTGGACTAGCTTGCCTCTGGTTCTGAGATTCGCGTGTTCAAACCTGACAGTGATCGATGGTTTTATAATACGTGAAGATCCCGAGCATGACTTCCTTCCGAAAGAAACTAAAGCCACGAGTCCCTTGATGTACTATGTTTACGGCACAAAAATGAAACTCAAGATAGAATTAAGACCCCTGTGAGCAAAATATGCCTGGCCGTTTACGCCCAGACTTTAATTGTGACGCCAATGGCTTAAGTTGTTAAAGAGCGTCGATAAATAAATTGCTAATCAACTTATAATATTTTAATTATTATAAACAAATATTCGGCGTGCTCTGCTACGCCTAAATAAACGAAGTGTGTTTCATATTTAGTTGAATAAGTAAAATAAAAATAATTATAAATACTTTACTTACTTACTTACTTACTCACTGGCACTATCGAACCCGTAGGTTCATGGCCGCGCGGACATAAGCTTTCCATACATCCCTATCCTGAGCCAATGCTTTCCAATCATTCCCTGTATAATCTACTTCCCTCAAATCATAGTTAATGTTGTTCTCCCACCTCATTCTTGGTCTACCAACTCGGCGTTTTCCTTCTGGCTTTCCTACAAGAAGTTTCCATGCACGTCTATCATTCCCCATACGCGCAACATGTCCTGCCCATCGCAGTCTACGAGACTTAACTGTTCTTATTATATCTGGCTTCTCCATTCACCTGTCTGTTCATCTCTCTTTGGTCCAAAAATTTTCCTAAGAACTTTATTCTCAAATACTCGTAATCTCCTTTCCTCCCTTAAAGTAAGAGTCCATGTTTCGCACCCATATAATATAACTGGTAGAATAATAGTTTTATATATTTTCAGCTTAACGTTTTTTGAAAGGAGTTGGGACATCAAAAGTCTCTGCAATGCATAATAGCATGCATTTGCAGAATTGAGCCTATGTTTAATTTCTTTGTGCATCTCATTCCTATTTGTGATTATTGTTCCTAGGTACTTGAATTCAGCCACTTCCTCAAAATTTCCCTCATTTGTCCTTAGCTGTCCATTTCCATTATATACTGAATTTCTACGTGTGACCATATATTTAGTTTTACTCATATTTATTTCCAGTCCTAATTTCTTAGTGTTACTCAATAGTGTGTGCGTGTTGGCCTTTAGTACCTCCTCGCTATCGGCCAGTAGTACTACATCATCAGCATAAACTAAACAGCTTATTAATACCATTGAGTTGTAAGCCTTCCTCATTCTCTAAAGATTTAATGGCATGCTCTAGTACAAAATTAAATAGTAGAGGAGATAGTGCATCTCCTTGCTTCAACCCATTCTGGATTTCAAAAGTGTCTGAAAACTGTTTGCCTACACGCACCCTACTCTTTGAGCCATTTAGACACATTCGTATATGTCTAACTAACTTTTTAGGAATTCCGAACTCCAGCAGGATACTATATAACTTCTCCCTCTTAATTGAATCATATGCTTTTTTGAAGTCTACATATAGTTGATGTACAGTACCATTATATTCCCATTTCTTTTCTAAAATCTGTCTTATACTAAAAATCTGATCTGTTGTAGACCTGTTTCTTTTAAATGCACATTGATGATCTCCTAGAATGTCATCAATATAGGTAGTAAGTCTGCTTACTAATATATTTGTTAGAATTTTGTACGAAGTTGAAAGTAATGAGATGTCCCTGTAGTTATTGCAATCAGTTTTATCTCCTTTCTTATAAATTGGTAAGATAATTGATTCCTTCCATTCATCTGGAAGAGCTTCTTTTCCCCAAATCATACTAAGCAAACAGCGTATCTTGTCCATCAATTTTTCTCCCCCTGATTTTATCAGTTCTGCTGGGATCTCATCTGAACCTGATGCTTTATACATCTTCAATTTTTCAATTGCCATTTCAACCTCTAATGTACTTGGCTCTGCGACTAGCATTTCTGCTGTCTGTAACTTACCCTCCTCAATGTCTTGTTCTGTATGTACATTTAATAGCTGATTAAAGTAACTTTTCCATCTATTTAATATACTCTTAGAATCTGCAATTATATCCCCATTTTCATTCCGAATTATGTTTGTTCTAGCCTGAAACCCTTTCTTCTCTATACTAATTCTCTGAAATAATTCTCTAATGTTCCTATTTTTTGCAAATAATTATAAATATAAATCATAATTATTTTTAGATATTCCGTGTTGATTATCTGGCGTTGCCCGGGAATCTACTTATCCCGATCTTGTTGGCATCTATGAGCTGAAAGACAAAAGTGGTTATTGTGATTTATCCGTAAAAGATAGACATATGCAGTCGCGATTTTTTTTATATTCTGTGTACATTAATTTGGTGTAATCGTTATGGTTTAGGCAGCGCAAGCCATTTAAGCGTCAAAAAAGCTACTTTTTTTAGTACACCGATGTACTTTTTTTTTTAGCTTCGGTCCTAGAATATGTACGATAATATGATATGTACGTTAACTGTCCCAGAAAAATTACCTAAATTGTGATGGTGAAAAACCCCTACAAATCGGTCAAGTAGTTATTGAGTCCATGAAGGACAGACAGACTCACACTCATTTTTGTATTTAAAGACTTCTGATTTGTGTTAAGGGCCATATATTGTTTTATAGAATTTTTTAACCTTAACTTCTGCTATGATCTTAATAAAATCCACGTAAATATATAATAGAAAGTTTCTTCACTTATTTTACATTAACTCAAAGCCTGAAAAAAGAAATCTCGGTGCAAAATTTGTGAATTGTCACGATAATGACTTAAGTGCAAAAGAGCGCCATTAGGTAGAAAAATAACATAACTTTTTTAATCATTTTTTTAAAGCCTGCAATTCCACTCAAATATTTCATTTCATTCATCTGAATCGCATTTTAACTTTATTTTTGTTGCGTCCTTATTTCACTTCCAGTAGAGACCTAAACAAAGCTTTATTATTATTATTATTATTATTATTATTATTATTATTATTATTATTATTATTATTATTATTATTATTATTATTATTATGGAGCTGAAGCATGGAAATTCAACCAAAACTTATGTCGATGGAAATGGATTTCTTGAGGAGAGCAGCAAGAAGTTCAAAATTGGAAAAAAATAAAACAATAATGTCATACAAGAAAAAATGAATATTAAATATTCAATAGTAAATTATATAAGATATAAGCTATTAAATTGGTATGGGCATGTACGACGAATTCTAGAAGAAATGTTACCCAGAAAAAACATTGGCATGATATCTACCTGGAAGAAGAAAGAAAGGAATATCTCGAAACTCATGAAATGAATGGATAGGGAAGAGTGGAGTAGGAAAATAAAACGTTAGGCACAGAAAGATATGTAAACATTGAAAATCTGTATATAAATAATACGAGAAATAATAATAATAATAATAATTTTAATTGTTGATCAAGGTTACAATGTATAAACATCTTCCTGTATCAAAAGTTACAACATTTGTAATTTTTCCTTCCATTTATTTCTATTTTCCCAATATCTTTCATGCAATCTATTCTTCACAATTGATCTTGTAACCAAGTAATCATTTATTATCTATCCTTCTTCTTTCTTACTTGGCTAGTCTAATTAAACACTTTTTAGGTGATCTCTGCTCCGGCATTCTTCTGACATGCCCATAACAATCGAATTATCAATATTTAATTAAATCTAATATAGAATTTTAGATCTTCATTTACAGTCTGATTATAGTTTTTCTATTTTTTTTTCTCAATCTGGAATTCCTAGTTGATCTTCTAAAATATTATTATTAGTCTATGAACTGCTTTCAATAATTTAAACAAAATCATTAAATCGTATGTAAACATTGTATATGTAGTCTAATGATATTAATGTTCTAATTGATTGGTAGTTGGGTATTTTTGCACTGTCAAAACAGAACAAACGACATTAAATTTGTTATTTACCCTTACATTGGCGAAATACTAATTTTTCGTGCCAGTTATTTAAATGTTTCGGATACCGCAATGAAAACATAATCATGTAAAACTGTAAGTTATTATTGTATTTTATATTCATTTGTTTTTATATTTTATTTTTACTAGTGTTCGCCAAGTGGTCGAAATTCGACTATAAATGTCATTTCAAATTATATTATATACTAGCTAATACCCGGCGTGCGTTGCTACTCCTAAATAAATGTTAATGTGTTTTTACCACCAGCCTTGAGCTGCTATGCTTGCCCGGGAATCAGCTTATCCCGATCTTCTTGGCATCAATGAAAAACAAAAATGGTTATTGTGAGTTATCCGTAAAAGATAAACATATGCTGTCGCGGACTTTTTTTTGTAGAGTTTTTTGAGATATTCAATTCTGTGTTCATTAATTTGGTATATTTGTTATGGTTTAGGTAACGTAAGCCATTTAAGCGTCAAAATAGGGATTTTATTTCACGTTTTTCGCCACAAAGGGTGATTTTTAGGGGTGAAGGGGTTCAGTATTACAACTCTCTTATAGCCTATGTTTATCCCGGGAATCTCCTGCACATTTGGCAAAAAAACAATTAAATCGGATCAACGGTATGGCCGCGCATAGAATACGAATAAACAAACCAACAAACAAACAAATATTCATTTGTATATATTAGATTGTTAGTTTTAAATTGAAATACACCATAATCGTAAAAATACGGGTATATATTTATGTTGGAGTGTAACTAATGATGTAGATGATAGTATTCTAAATTAGCACTCAACATCGCGATCATGTTGAGAAAACCAGCTATAATGGTTGGTGGATCCGACATGCTGACCACATGTCACCCCTACACTGGCAGGATCACCGTCTACTTTTGTGATTAACACATGCACATGTATTATTTATCCATATTTTCAATGGTAGCTTTGGCGCTGGAATTTAGTGCCTTGCAGTTAAAAAGACAGCTATTTTTTGGACATTGTCTTTGTACATCTACATGCTTCTGTGGAAGAAATTTAACTCTTGCACCATGGAGATTTTTAATAAACACTGCCTTGCAGTAAAAAACGGCAGAACTGTTTCCAATTTTTTATTGATAAATACTAAAGCTCGTCAATAACTACTAAACTAAAAAAAAAAAGGTACTTAATTGTTTTGTCTTTGCCTATTTATATATGGATTTGTTTTTTTTTTTTGCGTAATGTCACCGGATTGTCTATTATTACATTTCTGGCTTTCTCCCCTGGTATTGGTGGAATTGTAACTCATTTCTTAGGTTGGGGCGCCTGGAAGGCGGAGTCACTTTTACCCGATGATATGACAGTTGATAAATGATAATGAAGCGCCAGAAGAGTCCTTAATCTAAGCTTAACCCAAATTCAGACCATGGGCTACCACAGGTATAATTCCGTTTAAGAAAAAATCCTTATGGTCTGACCGGGAATCGAACCCGGGACCTCATGAACAGTAGTCACAAACGCTGACACTAGCCGATGAGGTTGGTCATATATTGTTTTATAAACAATATTAAATAATTTAAATCAATGTATCTTATAGGATACCTTGTCAATTTAAGGGTTAAATATTATATATAATAATATATTTTATAAATAGACTAAAATCCTGCAGAGAAAGTGTATGATATATGCATTCCAATGTACAATATTACATACATAATTTACTGTAAACGCTTTAGGGTGAAACAAGTGAAGAAATATGTCTGCAGATCAAGATAAAATGGAAAGAGACAGAACATTGTTACCCCCTCCCGAGAATATTTTCAAAGAATAGAGTTCAGACATTTCAATGTGATATCATTTCGAAGTATAATTCTTTAATAAAGGAGGCGATGAGTCGGAATATTCATTTAGGCGGAAAATTAACCTAAAAACTAATTGAGTTCTAAAGAACTTAGAGATGTTTTCTGTAAAAAAAAAAAACGTATCTCTGGAAAATGTGTAAAATTACTACAATAAATAGCTATTGTACATATTCTATTTCTTTTCTAAGTAAGAGGTGCATGAAAGCTTCTTGTAGGAAAACCAGAGGGAAAACGCCCAGTTGATAGACATAGAATGAGGTGGGAGAATAAAATTAACCATGATTTGAGGAAAGTAGATCATACGGGGGATGGTTGGAAAACATTAGCTGATGATAGGGATGTATGGAGAGCTTATGTCATGACGGCCATGGACCTAGAGGTTCGATAGAGCCAGCGAGTTAGTTATTTCTTTTCCTCAGTTGAACGTGTTTCTTTGTAGATACTTTTAAGTGCCCCACTCCTTCCCGTCTCTTACAGGGACTCGACGTGCCGAGATTACATAGAGCCTAAATAGTTTTTTGATCACACAAGGACATGGAAGGCCTTACCGCTCCCTGTTGCGATGTTCATGACCACGCAGACATAAGCACTCCAAACTTCTCTAACCATTCTAATATTTTCCAATCATTCCCTCAAATCATGGTTAATGTTATTCTCCCAACTCATTCCTTGTCAACTTACTGGGCGTTTTCTCCCTGTTTTCTTATGATTCCATCCTTGCCTTCCTGTTGGGTGTTTTCCTCTGTTTTCTTAAGATCCCATAACCGTCTTTCATTCCCCATTTGTGTCACATGTCTAATACATCATAAACTACGAGACTTAACTGTTCTTATTACATTTGGTTACCCATAAAAATCATAATTCAATAATACGTAGTTTTTTTTTCATTCACCTGTCTGTTTGTCTCCCTTTTTTTGGTCAATTTTTTTCCCTAAGCACCTTATTCTTGAATACTCGAAATATTTTCTCCTCTCTTAAGGTAATTACCAAGTTTCGCATCCATACAGCCGATTATAAATGGAAGAATAACGGTTTTGTATAGCCTATGTTTTAACAATTTTTGAAAGAAGTTTAAAATATATTATTATTATTATTATTATTATTATTATTATTATTATTATTAATAATAATAATAGACCAGAACGTCCACTAAAATACTTCTGGATGGTATTTCTATTGAGGATAAAACAGGTCAAGTAATGCCTAAATTCGTGAATGGACTATGATTACAATTATTATTATTATTATTTTATTATTATTATTATTATTATTATTTCATCCATCCATCCATCCATCCATCCATCTAATAGCTGATTGGCTCAAATTTGAGCTTTTGCCTCCCTTAACTTCTGCCTCCAATCATTTCTATTTTCGCAGCAAGCCTCCAGTTGCGACACTTAGGTAGATTTGCAGCATCTTCCTTAATACCATCCTGTCATTTTTTTTTTCTATCTTCCAACTCGTCTATTCCCCATAAATCATGCTGTAAACACCATTTTAGGTGCTCGGTCTGTTGATAGCCTTTGTACATGGCCAATCCATTCCAATTTCTGTAATTTAATAAAAGTGACATGGCCAGGTTCATTGTATTATTACTATTAGATCATAATTCAGAATATATGCATTTTAAGATTTACGATTTAGGATTTTTTTGTTATGTTTTGTTTTGTCGCAAACAACTTTTGTAATTATTGAAACCTCTATTTTTGTCTGCAGGTGTGTTGAAGTAAACTACAGTTAAAAAAACATTTGTTTTCACGCAGGTGTCCGGTTAACCTTGTGCAAAAACTTAGGTGATCTTCCCTTCGCCTTCACTAAAACTTAAACACACAGGTAGGCCTACTCTCCAATGAGAAATATCAGTACAGCATTGATAAATAGGCCTACTTCTTACAGTTAAGGTTCTTCTTCCATCAACACTGACGACTCATCTACAGAGAAATAATGAGGGTAGTTGCAATTTTGAATTTGCAGCAGAACTTTGACGAGTAGGGTGAGGCAGTACAACCAGTTGCAGTTCTCGTCATGCTATGACGTCATACAAAATATCTTACACATTACTTCATCATTAGCCTCGGTACGGTCAGCCACAAATAAATATAAACATTTACTGGTCAGACTTAACTCAGCTTAGGCCTAACTCTATTCCATAGATTTCAAACATGTTATAATTTTAACTATATGGGATTCATTTGTCCACCGCTGTGGTCTCGAGGTAGCGTGCTGCCTTGTCACGCAGCTGGCCCGGGTTCGATCCCCGGTCGGGGCAGTTTTTCTGGGTGAGGTTTTTATCGGGGTTTTTCCTCGCCTGTAAGACAAATGTCAGGATAACTTTAAGGCCCAAACGGTCCCCGAAATCATATGGCCATCATCATTATCATCATCATCATCATCATCCTTCATCGGTGTGGAAAGCAACGGGAAGCTAGCACATCTACAATTCCCTAGTAAAGCTGCAAGCATAACATGAAAATGCTATGATTGCAGTGAAGAACCTGCCTTCGGGCAGATTTACTATGGATGGATGGATTCATTTTTGGTTTGCAGTAATGAGTCCCGATGGAGTTAGGATTTTTTTAAGTGGCTATTCCTTCTGGCGGCACCATGGCCAAGGAGTCGACACGGTTTCGGAAAAGAGAACCAGACTATGTTCTGGAGATAAAAATGGTCGCCGCAAAGAGGAGAC
The DNA here is from genome assembly GCA_030220185.1 of Diploptera punctata. Taxonomy (NCBI): domain Eukaryota; kingdom Metazoa; phylum Arthropoda; class Insecta; order Blattodea; family Blaberidae; genus Diploptera; species Diploptera punctata. The sequence goes on along the minus strand of JASPKZ010004937.1, from coordinate 776,711 downwards.
AACTCGACTGACATCGTGCCGATTGTCTAGAAAGTCGGAGCCTTAACCTCCGAAGGCCTCTTAAGGCCTGTGGTGGGACAATTTTTTAGCAGTTATCACAATGTTTCACATCTTCCTGTGCCCTATTAATCTACTGTAATTCTCCTCCACATCTCTCTGTCATTCCAATCTCCATTATCCAATTCTTTTTCCCCATGCTGCTCAAAACACCATCAATCCACGTTACTTTTGGCCGCCTTCTTCTTCTACCAAATGATACACATTCTAGTATTATTCTTGGGAATCTGTCTTCTGTTAGTCTTTTTACACGACCAAACCATTTAAAGTAGGCCTATTTTTACTAAACATAAGCTCTCCATACACCCTTATCCCGAGTTAATGTTTTTCAATCATCCCCTGTATAATCTACTTCCCTGAAATCACAGTTATTGTTATTCTCCCACCTCATTCTTGGTCTACCAACTGGCCGTTTTCCCACTGGTTTTCCTACAAGCAACTCCCATATCCCTCTTTCATTCCCCATTCGTACCACAAGACCTGCCCATCATAGTCTACGAGATTTTTATTATATTTTTTTTATATCTGGTTTCCTATAATTATAGTAGCCTCACTATGATGGCTGTCCAGCGGCTCACTTTGTTTCCCTGCAACTGTTATAAATAATTAAATACGCCGTAGCGTAGTGGTTAAGGCACTGAGCTACAAGCCGGAGGGTCGCAGGTTCAAGTCCCGTTGGGGTCAGGATTTTTAAACTGACCCAAACCCTCTGGCGGCACTATGGCCCTGGGGTCGACTCAGCCTCTAACGGAAATGAGTACCAGACGCTTGTTCTGGGGGTAAAGGCGGCCGTCACGCAGGGCTGACAACCCGGCTGACATAAAGTGCCGATTGTCTAGAAAAAAGTGGGAGCCTTAACCTCCCACTACCCCAAGGGCCTCCGGGTCTGTTGTGGGATCACTTTACTTTACTTTACTTTACTTTACAAAGATGCCGACCACTGCCACTATAAGAATTCCGCATATTAATGATTTCCAAGCATTGTCGCGGCATCCGCTTTTATATAAACGGACAACCATCATAGTGAGGCGATAATACCATGTAGTTAATTGTTATGAAGTCCTCCATTTGCTTGTTTGAGCCTTTGGCATGGATTGTCTCGAGTAGGTGTAGTCCCCGCCCGGAGAACTGAATGGGGGACTATTTTACCTCAGGAAAATTTTACCCCAGTGGAACCCATGTCCGCGTTTATTGATGATTATTTTTATGGTAAAAGGATCGTCACTCTTTCGACAAAGGCATTCTTTTTTGTCTAGCTTATCGCCTTCGACCTGTCCGGCATGGGTAACCCTATCGGCAGCAATACTACCGCCGGCATAGCTCTCGGGGACATTTAAGCACACAAGCTACTTCACCACGACAAGGTAAACATACCATGCATGAGAAAAGGGTTTATTATATGACTGTAATTTACTCAACAATAAATAGAGTGATTTGGCGAAATGTCAATGTTGATCTTTAGGTTCCAAAGCTAAACTCACATACATTGGAGAGAAACAATGTAGGATTATGGTATAACAAGCACAGTGACGTAATTTTCTATTTGTATAATTAGACCATCACTTTGTTACACAACACTTTAAGTGACGTTACTTCTTATCTCTTGTGTTAATATAAATTAGGTCAGGGATTACTTGTAGTTTATTAATGTATGAAACCATTTGCAAATTTTCAGCATTTTTCGCTCTTTTTAATTCAAAGATTTAAAATAGAGAATTGAATTTCTAGCATAAGATAATCATTAGATGACTGAAACCAAATATGACCTTTTAACCAACCTAAGCACTTACTTATGATATGAATAATTTGTTAAAATCATAACATTAGATTACCCTGGTCAACAGTGGTTTTGTTGCCATTGATATAAGATTAATTTCGGACATATTTATGCTCACAGTTCATGAAACTATCAATGATTTTGAAAGATTTGCTCTGTTTTTTTAAATCTTTATTTTCATTTTATACTACAAAAATCGGAAAATGTGAAGAAAAAAAAACATTTATAACGTCAATTGTTTTTTGAAAAATTAGTATGAACCGAAAGTGTGTTTTTCGGCTCATTATTGTAACGTCGTTCTCCTCCCTACACTGGAATATTTATGAACTATGCCAATATCCTTTTCTCCTGGTAGTTACCCCCACTCTCCCCTCTTTACCCTTCCTGCCGCGCAATGTCTACGGCGCATCTCCCCTCTACTTCGGAACCTTCATATACGTGGTGCACAGGCAGAACATTATCATTCATTCTATCATTCAAGCAGTCATCGTTTAGTTCTTTGAGCAGATTCAAAGTTTGAATCGGCATCCAGTCCGCGATGCGAATCATGCTCTAATGGACAAGCTGTTCTGAAGCCGAGAAGCGGCGTGGTTTAGTTGGTCCGGCAGACCAGGGAAGAAGTGGTCCCTGATTCGGACGCAAGTATGAGTGTAGCGTGAGGTATGGTGTGTATTTTTCTATTGTAAGAATATTGTTATTTATTTGTTTATATTTTGTTTTGCTCTCTGAATGATCAAATTCTTTTTTTTGTTTGTTTTTAATTCAGACAACTTGTTTATATTAAAGGTCATCTTTTATTTATCTGCTGCTTTATTGATCTGCACGTAGTTGTTTACAATCCTATACGGAAAGTCACTCAAGTAGGAAATCATTTCCAGCTCCCTTGCTATTATGCTGTTTAGCTTTCTGGAATGACAATTATTATCTTTTTCACTCACTCTATGTGTTTGAGAATCATTAACTATTTATGTCTATAAATCTGAGAGAGAAAGATGAATCAATTGCTGCCTTCTATGGGCCCAAGGCAAGCAACTTCGTGATAGATAACCTTGCAGGAAATCAGATCCACGTTAATAGAGACAGCAATAACAAAACCCGATCCCGGATTAATGGTTGCGCAGTAGCGTGGGTCACATCTCTAACCCCACAAATGGTAGTAGTAGCGTGGCTCTCTTGCCCACAATTGGTAGCAGTCTGCGTGGTATTTAAAAAAGCCACAAGTATACATCGACGTAAATAGAAAGAAAAATATCGAAAACCTATGTTATACTTCAGTGACATGCCTTTTATAAGATTTTCTTCTATAATTTTTTTTAGGGGACAATCTCTTTTTAAAGACCAGCAGTAATCTGCCATCATGTGAACGTCCCATATACCCTGATACCTTTACTCCATTACTTTTAGATCCTAGTGAAATCGCACTCCCTGTTCGTCGTTATAATTTCATAAATTATCCGGAAATCTATCCAGGTGACTGTGAAGAAAGTGTAACTTTATACTCATATTTGCTCCCAGAATCTGAAGCTTATCAACAAGTTTTGCACAATTTCTTTATAATTTGGTGCTTTATAGTTATTTAGGAAATTTTCTACTACCAATACAAAACCCTTCCAAGCTTCACTTTCCGGAACAGTCATAACTTTGATAAAATTTTGCATCTCTCATCAATTGCCGAATTTGAGGACCATCAAATATTCCGCATTTTAACTTTTACATACTGAGCTTAGGAAATTTTCTACAAATTTATTTAAAACATTTTCCTTCCTTGTCCAACGCTTTGACGAATTATTTTATCATGTCCAGATGCACGTCGTGAGTACTTTAATTTTGTCAAATAACTGAGATCACGGCCGATGTGTGGAGTGAGGGATGTGAGAGTGGGGATCACGTCATGTTTTGTATACGCCAAAAAAAAATGTGCAGAAATCAAATAATGACTGGAAAAATAAATTTTATTAGTAGCAAGCCATTTACTGATGAGATATAAGATAAGCAAAAATCATAAAAACTAGAGCACATTCAGCACTTTCATGAATATATTCGTAAACTGTGCACTTTGAAACATAGAAATTCGTTTAGATATCCAGGGCAACAATTTTTTTTGTAGAGCTGTGTTTATCATAAGTAATGCCACGAGTGATTTCCAATTTATCTAGAGAATTTGGAAATCAAGAGTGGCATTTGTTAGGACTATTTAACGAATCAAATTATGCTGTTTACTCACAAATCATTATTTAAATATAGTTATTTTAAAATATTTATGTATTTAATGTAAACGGTGATGTTTGAAAACAAATGAGAAACGTTATGTTTTACTTGTTTATCACTGCAACCAGATCATTTATTGCCAAAGGATCGCAATATTGTAAGAATGCACCCTAATGGAGAAAAAATGAAACACATCAAACTGTATATCAATTAATTGAAATGTCATTGGTCATTGACTCCCATTTGGGGCCTGAGTTAAATAGTCAAACTAAAATGAATGTAAATATATTTTTCTGTTCCTCAATCATTAACGAGACATTACGGTTTAGAAACCCGTATATCACAAAGTATAGAAATACATAAGATTTAACAATATTCCAAAGAGCCAAAATAGGTTATTGTCGTTGTCTGGAAGAATACATGGTTAGTGTGACGCTATCCTTCTCCAAAACACCTCTTCTTATTTCACTTATTTCACAGTAGCCTCTGCCAGCTCCTGGAATTCTCTCCCTCAAAATATCAGGGGTTATCACACACTTGACATCTTTAAATCACGCTCATAGGCTACAATTAGGCCAATTTGTTAAATAATTATTGTTTTCTCCCCAATTAAATTTATTCTATGCCATTAGTAGTTTTATATTCACTTTTTTACCTTGTGCATCTTATATTTACGAGTGGTTAAGGTAAGATGCTTTGGCGCCGAGATACGGGACTTGCGCTGGTTCGAGTCTCCATGGAAGAGACATTTTCTCACAGAATTTCGGTCAGTATGGGACCAGTGCCCACCCAGCAGATACTGGGACTTGGGAGTATGGTCTTTGACCGAGGTATCCCAAGGGGTGAAGGCATGGGCCCAGATGTCACCCAGCATCGATAGGCATTTGGGTAGCTACAATAAGTAGCGGTTCCAGGTTGAGAAAACCAGCTAACAGCTGGGGGACCCGACATGCTGACCACATGTCACCCTTACACCGGCTGGATGATCGTCTACCTCTGTGATAGACACATGTGGATGTGAGGCTAGCAGCCGGCTGGTAGGCCAAGGGCTTCTAGGGCTGTCGGCCTAACTAACTAACTAACGAACTCACTGGAACGATCGAACCCCTAAGTTCATGGTTGCGCGAACATAAGTTCTCCATACATATCTATCCTGAGCTAATGTTTTCAAATCATCCCCTGTTAATCATGGTTAATGTTATTCTCCCACCTCATTCTTGGTCTTCCAACTGGCCGTTTTCCCTTTGGTTTTTCTATAAGAAGTTTCCATGTCCCTTTTTTCAATCCCCATTCGTGTCTCATGTCCTGCCCGTCGCAGTCTACAAGATTTAATTGTTCTTATTGTATGATAATATTTATTTCCTATAAAGATCATATAGCTCACTGACTAGGACCTACTATTGTAAAATTTAAATTAATGTTATACCATAAAAAATCAGTTTTATTTGGATTAATATAAACTATACTTCATGGCGTGACCTCACATCCACATCTGTTAATTTCAGGGATGGAAGATCATCCAGTCATTAGGGGTGACATGTGATTAGCATGTCGGGTCACCCAGCCGTTATAGCTGGTTTTCTCAACCAGGAGTCGCTACTTATTGTAGCTACCCAAATTCCTTATTATGCTAGGTGGGCACCAGTTTCATACTGGTCGAAATTACGAGAAAATGTCTTCCCCCATGGTGACTCGAACCAGTACATATCCTGTAGGTCTGCACTAAGGCACTGTGCTTTGGATTACTCGGGTACGGCGCGGGACAAATATGATTAGGCTATAACTATTCAAAAAATATTTTACAATTTTTAATTACGAAAACTCCATACTCTAATATAAATAAATAATACATATTAATTTCTTGTTCAATTCATCAAATTTATTTGAGTAATTATTCGTCTTTTGTGCTACGTGATCGTTATAGGAAACCAGATATCGTCTAGTTAGAACAATTATGTTTCGTAGACTTCGATGGGCGGGATATATGGCACGAATGGGAAATGAAAGAGGGGCATGGAAGCTTTTTGTAGAAAAACCAGAGGTAAAATGCCCGGTTGGTAGACCAAGAATGAATTGGGAGAATAAGATTAGCGATGATTTGAGGAAAGTAGATTATACAGGAAATGATTGAAAAACATTAGCTCAGGATATGGATGTGTGGAGAGCTTATGTCCGCACGGCCATGAACCTACGGGTTCGATAGTGCCAGTGAGTTAGTTAGTTAATTATTCTTCTTTCAGTTTTAACCCAATAAAAATAATGAATGACTTAGGGCAGTGACATGACAAGCCACGTTCTGTTAAGAAATGCTATTTATTACAATGATGACAAATAAATGTATTAAAACATCCATAAAATCTTTTGTAAGTGCGCCAGTGATGAGTTAAAAAATGTATAAACAACAACACCGCTCAATTAGTATTCATATTTTTTTGAAACATTAAAATCCTTATATCTCAGGAAGGACAATATGTGGCTTATCAAGTTATTGCCCTAAGCTATTCAATTACACAGCTCTACAAAAAAAATTGTTGCCCTGGATATCTCGGCGAATTTCTATATTTTTCAAGTGCACAGTTTACGAATATATTCATGAAAGTGCTGAATGTGCTCTAGTTTTTATGATTTCTACGTATCTTATATCTTAAACAGTAAACGGCTTGTTACTAATAAAATTTATGTTTCCAGTCATGATTTGATTTCTGCGCATTTTTTCGCGTATACAAACATGACGTGATCCCCACTCTCACACCCCTCACTCCGCACATCGGCCGTGATCTCAGTTATTTGACAAAATTAAAGTACTCACGACGTGTATCTGGATATGATAAAACAATTCCTCAAAGCATTGGACAAGGAAGGAAAATGTTTTAAATACATTTGTAGAAAATTTCCTAAGCTCAGTATGTAAAAGTTAAAAGGCGGAATATTTGATGGTCCTCAAATTCGGCAATTGATGAAAGATGCAAATTTTATCAAAGTTATGACTGTTCCGGAAAGTGAAGCTTGGAAGGGTTTTGTATTGGTATAGAAAATTTCCTAGGTAACTATAAAGCACCAAATTATAAAGAAATTGTGCAAAACATGTTGATAAGCTTCAAGATTCTGGGAGCAAATATGAGTATAAAGTTACACTTTCTCCACAGTCACCTGGATAGATTTCCAGATCATTTAGGAAATTTTAGCGACGAACAGGGAGTGCGCTTTCACTAGAATCTAAAAGTAATGGAGGAAAGGTATCAGGGTAGATGGGACCGTCACATGATGGTAGATTACTGCTGGTCTTTAAAAAGAGATTGTCCCCTAAAAAAATTATAGAAGAAAATCTTATAAAAGGCGTTTCACTGAAGTATAACATGGGTTTTCGATATTTTTCTTTCTATTTACGTCAGTGCATACTACTTTTTCAAAAAGCAATTGACATTATAAATATATATGTTATATGTTTTCATATTTACCGATTTTTGTAGTGTAAAATGAAAATAAAGATTAAAAAAACAGAGCAAATCTTCCAAAATCATTGATAGTATCATGAATTGTGAGCATAAATATATCCGAAATTAATCTTATATCAAGGGCAACAAAACCAGTGTTATAATTATATTTTATCTGATAATCAGAACAATTGTTAAAAGCATAATTACATATGGAGCAAAACTTTGGCCATTAACAACAAAAACAAGTAAGTATATTTTGACAACGGAAATGGATTTTATACGAAGGGCAGCAAGAATTTCAAGAAGAGAAATAAATTAGAAACTCAGTTATAAGGGAGAAAATGAAAATTGAAGACATTATTTTAGATATTATATTATAACTCAGCAATTAAGTTGGTACGGACATGTCTAGCGAATGGAAGGGGATCGGCTACAAAATGTTTTGGAGGAAAGCTGAGCGAAGACGAGGCAGAGGAAGACCTAAAACCTGCTGGAGTTAGGGAACATCTACAACCAGGAGATTGGATGGACATACAAAATTCGCTATTAGGAATCGGACGATGTCAAAGACATTAACCAACCGATGATCTAACTATCTATAATCATAACATTATTCATATGGACTAGTAAAAAGCAGGTCTCAAAATTGGATTTCTCAAGGATGCTCTCTTCTGTGAAAAATAAAGATTACTCAGATCTGAGTAAGAATGATATAACAGGCTTCACTGTCATCCTGACAGCAGGTCCACCTTGAGAGAACAGGATTGCTTGTGTTGGTGTCTTAACACAACAGATCATTATGCAAGAATCTTACACTACATGAAAATTATTCCAATTATAATTTATTGTTGTACAACAATCATAACACATAGTACAAATGACCTTATGGTGATCTTACGTGGACTATTTAACTCATGCCCCAAATGGGAGTCAATGACCAATCACGTTTCAATGATTTCTGTATTACAACCAATCAGAGACGTGTTTCACGAAATAATTATCAACGTTAGGATTATCATATATTAAGCAAAGCTCCTCCTTTTTAATATTCTGAACAGGTCTGACCGTTATTTTGCAGTGACTAAGCCTATAACAAATACGGCTACCAGATTGTATATAATAGTGCTTACATGTCAACATTTGTAGCAATTGATTATACCACCAAAAAAAGAAACCACTGTTTGCACTTTCTTAAATGTATACGACATCAAAAATGAATTAATATACAGATTGATGTGTTTCATTTTTTCTCCACTAGAGAGCATTCTTACAATATTGCGTTCCTTTGGCAATAAATAGTATGATCTGGTTGCAGTGATAAACAAAAGAAGCAGTAGAAGCGTAGGCTACCTATCGTTTCTCATTAGTTTTCAAACATCACCGTTTACTTTAAATATAAAAATATTTTTAAATAACTGTAGTTAAATAATGATTTGTGAGTAAACAGCTTTATTTTATTCGTTAAATAGTCCTAACAAATGCCACTCTTGATTTCCAAATTCTCTAGATAAATTCACTCCTCACTTCGTGAGTCGTGAATTTATCGATAATTTGGAAATCACTCGTGGCATTACTTATGATTATTTCACGGCGGAAACAATACTGCCAATGCCAACCTTAAACGTTCCCACTATCACCAAACTTCTCCCTTCCCATCTCTCTATTCATTACCATACTAACATCCAGACTTAAATATTTTAAGTGATATATTTTCTCTATTCAAACCCTCTCTTCTAATAATGGCATACGCAGAGAATGACAAAAAACGAAGATGGTAAAAATTATAGATGGTAAGCCAGAACGTGATCTTTTTAGGAAACCAGATATAAGAAGAAAATTTTGAAGAAGTGGCTGAATTCAAATACATAGGAACAATAATTGAAAATAAGAATGAGATGCACAAAGAAATTAAACATAGGTTCAATTCTGGAAATGCGTGCTATTAAGCATTACAGGGACCCTTGTCCGAACTTAAAAAAAAAAAAGTTAAATTAACATCATATAATTCTCCCAGATATATTATATGGATGTGAAACATGGACTCTTACTTTAAGGAATGAAAAGAGATTACGAGTATTTGAGAATAAAGTTCTTAGGAACATTTTTGGACCAAAGAGAGATGAACAGACAGGTGAATGGAGAAGACTACATAACATTGAACAACTTGGTCTTTGTAGGAAGCAGATATAATAAGAATAATTAAGTCTCATAGTCTGCGATGGGGAGGACATGTAGAACGAATGGGGAGTGGGAGAGGGGCATAGAATCTTCTTGTAGGAAAAACTAGAGGGAAAACGCCCATTTGGTAGACCAAGAATGAGGTGGAAGAATAACATTAATAATGATTTGAAGGAAGTCGATTATACAGGGGATGAATGGAAGATTTTAGCTCAAGATGGGTATGTATGGAGAGCTTATGTCCGCGCGGCCATGAACCTTCGGGTTCGATAGTGTCAGTGAGTTAGTTTATACCATTTGGCCATCATAACCAACTATATCATATTCCATTTTTTAGTATATAGGATAAACTTAAATGTGTGATTGATTGGTGTGTCTTGTTCTTAAATGTTCTTGTTGTCTCGGAGGTTATGATCTCATTGAACAATTCACTTAACAGGTTGTGTTTCTGTAAGTCCCATATAAGTAGTAGTCCTGGTCACTCCACTGGGAAGCATAGGGCCTTCCTAGTTTCACAGCGGTATAATAAAATCAATTTCACATTTGAAATAAATAAATTCTTAATTTAAGTTTTAAGGAGATTTGTTTCGAAGTCCAAATTGATTTCAATTAAAATGTAAGCATATCTCGCTTTTTTCTTTATACTGGCATCAACAAGTCCCATATAAGGGAGAGGTCAAAATAAGGATAATAAACAAAATTATGATGAAATGTGTCCTGATATTGAAATTATAATCCAACAATTTTGCTTGACATTTATGGAAAATCAGCAATAAAAACTTAGACAAGCTAATCGACAATGCAATCTGAAGTTTAAAAATATTCAAAACAGAGCATCATAATACTAAACTAATATACATACAGTTTTGTTATCTGTAAATTTCCATCAGGGTGAATAGGTCATTCACATCTACATCCTATATAAATTTAATGTGTCCAATATATGTCGTGCAGACAATAGCTATCGATCCTATACTTACGTAATAATTTCACCTCACACGTTATGATTCTCCCTTCTACACACGAAGGTTACTATACAAAATCTATAAACTATAAGGACACACTATTTCTGTGACATGCATTTTTAAAACATAATTTCACTTTTATACTGAGGTGCTTGATTATTTCATATCATGTCAGAGATTTTTGTACTAGAAGCCCTGATTTCTATTGCTGTTACCTACAATTGGTTTCTATGATAATAATAATAATAATAATAATAATAATAATAATAATAATAATAATAATAATAATAATAAACTCCTGGCGCGACAAGTCTAGAAGGCCCTTAGCCTACCAGCCGACTGCTGGCCTCACATCCACATATGTCAATCACAAAGGTGGATGATTATCAGCCAGTGTAGGGGTAACATGTGGTCAGCATGTCGAGTCCCCCAGCCGTTATAGCTGGTTTTCTTAACCTGGAGCCGCTACTTATTGTAGCTACCCAAATGCTTCACGATGCTGGGTGGGCACCGGTCCCATACTGGCCGAAATACCATGAGAAAATTTCTTCCCCCATGGAGACTCGAGCCAGCGCAAGTCCCGTAGCTCTGTGCCAAGGCTTCCTGCCTTAACCACTCGGCTACAGCGCGGAACAATAATGATGATGATGATGATAATAATAATAATCTTTAGTACACTCCTGGAATTTCCTTCCTCTAGATATCAGGAGTTGCCGCACATTGGCACTTTTCTGAAGAGTTATTTTTATTCCGTCATTAATAATTACTTTCTCATTTTTTCTATCTTGTATATGTTATATTTCATTTGTTAAATCTAAGATTAAAATCAAAATATTTTCTAAATAATAATCATATTGTAGACATACTATGTAATATTTATTTTTATTGTACTTAGATGTAGGCCTACTTAGAATCATTTTTGTATTTTTTTTAACCTGGTTGAGTTGTAGACAAGGCCTTAAGGCCTTAACTCTGCCAGGTAAAATAAATATATTATTATTATTATTATTGTTATTATTATTATTATTATTATTATTATTATTATTGTTATGCACATTTCAATTAAACATAAGCTCAATTCTGGAAATGCGTGCTATTATGCATTGCAGAGACTTTTGATGTCCCAACTTCTTTTAAAAGACGTTAAACTGAAAATATATAAAACTATTATACTTACTTACTTACTCACTGGCACTATCGAACCCGAAGGTTCATGGCCGCGCGGACATAAGCTCTCCATACATCCCTATCCTGAGCTAATGCTTTCCAATCATTCCCTGTATAATCTACTTCCCTCAAATCATAGTTAATGTTGTTCTCCCACCTCATTCTTGGCCTACCAACTGGGCGTTTTCCCTCTGGCTTTCCTACAAGAAGCTTCCATGCACGTCTTTCATTCCCCATACGTGCAACATGTCCTGCCCATCGCAGTCTACGAGACTTAACTGTTCTTATTATATCTGGCTTCCTATAAAGACCATGTAGTTCATTGTTATGTAGTCTTCTCCATTCACCTGTCTGTTCATCTCTCTTTGGTCCAAAAATTTTCCTAAGAACTTTATTCTCAAATACTCGTAATCTCCTTTCCTCCCTTAAAGTAAGAGTCCATGTTTCGCACCCATATAATATAACTGGTAGAATAATAGTTTTATATATTTTCAGCTTAACGTTTTTTGAAAGGAGTTGGGACATCAAAAGTCTCTGCAATGCATAATAGCAAGCATTTCCAGAATTGAGCCTATGTTTAATTTCTTTGTGCATCTCATTCCTATTTGTGATTATTGTTCCTAGGTATTTGAATTCAGCCACTTCCTGAAAATTTCCCTCATTTGTCATTAGCTGTCCATTTCCATTATATACTGAATTTCTACGTGTGACCATATATTTAGTTTTACTGATATTTACTTCCAGTCCTAATTTCTTAGTGTTACTCAATAGTGTGTGCGTGTTGGCCTTTAGTATCTCCTCGCTATCGGCCAGTAGTACTACATCATCAGCATAAACTAACAGCTTATTAATACCATTGAGTTGTAAGCCTTCCTCATTCTCTAAAGATTTAATGGCATGCTCTAGTACAAAATTAAATAGTAGAGGAGATAGTGCATCTCCTTGCTTCAACCCATTCTGGATTTCAAAAGTGTCTGAAAACTGTTTGCCTACACGCACCCTACTCTTTGAGCCATTTAGACACATTCGTATAAGTCTAACCAACTTTTTAGGAATTCCGAACTCCAGCAGGATACTATATAACTTCTCCCTCTTAATTGAATCATATGCTTTTTTGAAGTCTACATATAGTTGATGTACAGTACCATTATATTCCCATTTCTTCTTCTAAAATCTGTCTTATACTGAAAATCTGATCTGTTGTAGACCTGTTTCTTCTAAATGCACATTGATGATCTCCTAGAATGTCATCAATATAGGGAGTAAGTCTGCTTACTAATATATTTGTTAGAATTTTGTACGAAGTTGAAAGTAATGAGATGCCCCTGTAGTTGTTGCAATCAGTTTTATCTCCTTTCTTATAAATTGGTAAGATAATTGATTCCTTCCATTCATCTGGAAGAGCTTCTTTTTCCCAAATCATACTAAGCAACCAGCGTATCTTGTCCATCAATTTTTCTCCCCCTGATTTTATCAGTTCTGCTGGGATCTCATCTGAACCTGATGCTTTATACATCTTCAATTTTTCAATCGCCATTTCAACCTCTAATGCACTTGGCTCTGCGACTAGCATTTCTGCTGTCTGTAACTTATCCTCCTCAATGTCCTGTTCTGTATGTACATTTAATAGCTGATTAAAGTAACCTTTCCATCTATTTAATATACTCCTAGAATCTGCAATCATATCCCCATTTTCATTCCGAATTATGTTTGTTCTAGCCTGAAACCCTTCTTCTCTATCCTAATTCCCTGATATAATTCTCTAATGTTACTATTTTTTGCATTCATTTCAAGATCATTAATCTTCTCTCTCAAATATTCCCTCTTTTTACTCTTTAGTAACTTGGTGGTTTCCCTTCTAACACTACCCAATTGCTCTAAATTTACCTCATTTGGCTCGTGTAACCATTTCATTTTTGCTAGCTTTCTTTTCTTTACAATGTCGGCACATTCCTCATCAAACCATTTCTTGTTTTGCCTCTTTTTTAAACAACCAATGCTTTCTGATGCTGACAATTTAATAGTATCTCTTATAGCCTCCCATTCTTTATTTATATCAGTTTCTTCTTCGTTTGCCACATTGTCATCTGAAGATTCCAGTACTTCAAATCTATTAGCTATTTTGATTTGGTATTCTTGCCGCATTTCATCATTTTTCAAGTTTTTTAATTCATATTTTACAGAATCATCTTTAGCGTTCGTTCCTCTCATAAGCGATAGCCGTTGTCTGATTTTCACTCTGACCAGATGATGATCCGAATTGCAGTCTGTCCCTCTAACTGATCTAACATCAATGATGCTACTGTGCCAGCGTTTATCCACTAATACATGATCTATCTGGTTCCGAGTTTCTCCATCTGGGGACGTCCAGGTGTATTTATGAATATCCTTATGCTGAAATGTTGTGCTCTTAAGAATGAGATTCTTTGATGTGGCAAATGTGACTAATCTAACCCCGTTGTCGTTACTATCTTCATGAAGACTGAATTTGCCTATTGTTGGTTTGAATATATCTTCCCGCCCCACTTTTGCATTAAAATCTCCTAAGACAATTTTCATATGATATCGTGAAAGGGTATCAAATAAGCATTCTAATTCTTCATAGAACTCATCCTTGATCTTGTCATCTTTATCTTCTGTGGGGGCATGTACATTTACAATTATAAAATCATGTCGTTTACCCTTTAGAATTATGTATGATATCCTATCACTAACAAATTTAATATCTCGGATAGCGGATAGGATCCTCCTTCTGACTAAAAAACCCGTTCCAAATGCAGGTCTTTCTGCACCCCCATAGTATAATGCAAAGCTTCCTGATTCCTGACTACCTTCTCCTGGCCACCTAACTTCCTGTAAAGCGACTATATCCAAGGGCGATTTATCCAATTCCTGCGTTAATATCTCTAGTGCCCCGCTATTGTATAAAGTCCTAACATTCCATGTTCCTAGGAACATGTCCCTGTGTTTGAGCCTTTGGCATGGGTTCCCTGAAGTAGTCCCCGCCCGGAGAACCGAATGGGGGACTATTTGACCTCCGGAAAATTTTACCCCAGATGAACCCATGTCCGCATTTCTTGACGGTTGTATTTTTACGGTGAAAGATCGTCACTCTTTCGCCCAAGGTACTTTTTTCGTCTGGCTTATCACCTTCGACCAGTCCGGCATGGGTAACCCTATCGGCAGCAATGCTACCGCCGGCATAGCTCTCAGGATCATTTAAGCACGCAAGCCACTCCACCACGACAAGGTAAAGATACCATGGAGGGATAAAACTATTATTCTACCAGTTATATTATATGGGTGCGAAACATGAACTCTTACTTTAAGGGAGGAAAGGAGATTACGAATATTTGAAAATAAAGTTCTTAGGAAAATTTTTGGACCAAAGAGAGATGAACAGACAGGTGAATGGAGAAGACTGCATAACAATGAACTGCATAATCTTTATAGGAAGCCAGATATAATAAGAACAGTTAAGTCTCGTAGACTGCGATGGGCAGAACATGTTACGCGTATGGGGAATGAAAGACATGCATGGAAGCTTCTTGTAGGAAAGCCAGAGGGTAAACGACCAGTTGGTAGACCAAGAATGAGGTGGGAGAATAACATTAACTATGATTTGAGGGAATGATTGGAAAGCTTTAACAAGGATAGGGTTGTATGGAGAGCTTATGTCCGCGCGGCCATGAACCTACGGGTTCGATAGTGTCAGTGAGTAAGTAAGTATTATTATTGCTATTATTAAGAACTTATAAAACCCTATGCTTACCTATGGTATGCAAAAGAAATATAAGCAGAATAACAGCTATGATATGCAAAAGAAATATAAGCAGAATAACAGCTAGTGAAATGTTCATGAGGAGAACAGCTGGATACACATAGTTAGACAAAAAGAAAGATGTAGATATCCTTCAGGAACTTCAAATCACTTCGGTTATGGACCATTTAACTACATATAGAAATAATTGGCTACAACACCTTCAGCGCATGGATCGATCTTGCAACCTTTCGTCAGATATTGAATTATCATCCCCGATGAAGGAGATCTTTGGAAGAGCGCTCAAAAGATGACAAAAGACCGTAACGGGCCACCAGGCCTAATACGTGGAAGGATGATGATGATGATGATGATGATGATGATGATGATAATAATAATAATAATAATAATAACAATAATAATAATAATAATAATAATAGGAGGAGGATCCTATCCGCTATCCGAGATATTAAGTTTGTTAGTGATAGGGTATCATACATAATTCTAAAGTGTAAACGACATGATTTTATAATTGTAAATGTACATGCCCCCACAGAAGATAAAGATGACAGGATGAGTTCTATGAAGAATTAGAATGCTTATTTGATAGCCTTTCACGATATCATATGAAAATTGTCTTAGGAGATTTAAATGCAAAAGTGGGGCGGGAAGATATATTCAAACCAACAATAGGCAAATTCAGTCTTCATGAAGATAGTAACGACAACGGGGTTAGATTAGTCACATTTTCCACATCAAAGAATCTCATTGTTAAGAGCACAACATTTCAGCATAAGGATATACATAAATACACCTGGACGTCCCCAGATGGAGAAACTCGTAACCAGATAGATCATGTATTAGTGGATAAACGCTGGCACAGTAGCATCATCGATGTTAAATCAGTTAGAGGGACAGACTGCAATTCGGATCATCATCTGGTCAGAGTGAAAATCAGACAACGGCTATCGCTTATGAGAGGAACAAACGCTAAAGATGATTCTGTAAAATTTGAATTAAAAAACTTGAAAAATGATGAAATGCGGCAAGAATACCAAATCAAAATTGCTAATATATTTGAAGTACTGGAATCTTCCGATGACGATGTGGCAAACGAAGTAGAAACTGATATAAATAAAGAATGGGAGGCTATAAGAGATACTATTAAATTGTCAGCATCAGAAAGCATTGGTTGTTTAAAAAAGAGGCAAAACAAGAAATGGTTTGATGAGGAATGTGCCGACATTGTAAAGAAAAGAAAGCTAGCAAAAATGAAATGGTTACACGAACCAAATGAGGTAAATTTAGAGCAATTGGGTAGTAATAGACGGGAAACCACCAAGCTACTAAAGAGTAAAAAGAGGGAATATTTGAGAGAAGATTAATGATCTTGAAATGAATGCAAAAAATAGGAACATTAGAGAATTATATCAGGGAATTAGTATAGAGAAGAGAGGGTTTCAGGCTAGAACAAACATAATTCGGAATGAAAATGGGGATATGATTGCAGATTCCAGGAGTATATTAAATACATGGAAAAGTTACTTTAATCAGCTATTAAATGTACATACAGAACAGGACATTGAGGAGGATAATTTACAAACAGCTGAAATGCTAGTCACAGAGCCAAGTGCATTAGAGGTTGAAATGGCGATTGAAAAGTTGAAGATGTATAAAGCATCAGGTTCAGATGAGATCCCAGCAGAACTGATAAAATCAGGGGGAGAAAAATTGATGGACAAGATACGCTGGTTGCTTAGTATGATTTGGGAAAAAGAAGCTCTTCCAGATGAATGGAAGGAATCAATTATTGTACCAATTTATAAGAAAGGAGATAAAACTGATTGCAACAACTATAGGGGCATCTCATTACTTTCAACTTCGTACAAAATTCTAACAAATATATTAGTAAGCAGACTTACTCCCTATATTGATGACATTCTAGGAGATCATCAATGTGCATTTAGAAGAAACAGGTCTACAACAGATCAGATTTTTAGTATAAGACAGATTTTAGAAAAGAAATGGGAATATAATGACACTGTACATCAACTGTATGTAGACTTCAAAAAAGCATATGATTCAATTAAGAGGGAGAAGTTATATAGTCTCCAGCTGGAGTTCGGAATTCCTAAATAGTTAGTTAGACTTATACGAATGTGTCTAAATGGCACAAAGAGTAGGGTGCGTGTAGGCAAACAGTTTTCGGACACTTTTGAAATCCAGAATGGGTTGAAGCAAGGAGATGCACTATCTCCTCTACTATTTAATTTTGTACTAGAGCATGCCATTAAATCTTTAGAGAATGAGGAAGGCTTACAACTCAATGGTATTAATAAGCTGTTAGTTTATGCTGATTATGTAGTACTATTGGCCGATAGCGAGGGGATACTAAAGGCCAACACGCACACACTATTGAGTAACACTAAGAAATTAGGACTGGAAGTAAATATCAATAAAACTAAATATATGGTCACACGTAGAAATTCATTAAATAATGGAAATGGACAGCTAATGACAAATGAGGGAAATTTTGAGGAAGTGGCTGAATTCAAATACCTAGGAACAATAATCACAAATAGGAATGAGATGCACAAAGAAATTAAACATAGACTCAATTCTGGAAATGCGTGCTATTATGCATTGCAGAGACTCTTGATGACCCAACTCCTTTCAAAAAACGTTAAACTGAAAATATATAAAACTATTATTCTACCAGTTATATTATATGGGTGCGAAACATGGACTCTTACTTTAAGAGAGGAAAGGAGATTACAAGTATTTGAGAATAAAGTACTTAGGAAAATTTTTGGACCAAAGAGAGAGGAACAGACAGGTGAATGGAGAAGACTACATAACAATGAACTACGTGGTCTTTACAGGAAGCCAGATATAATAAGAACAGTTAAGTCTCGTAGACTGCGATGGGCAGGACATGTTGCACGTATGGGGAATGAAAGACTTGCATGGAAGCTTCTTGTAGGAAAGCCAGAGGGAAAACGACCAGTTGGTAGACCAAGAATGAGGTGGGAGAATAACATTAACTATGATTTGAGGGAAGTAGATTATACAGGGAATGATTGGAAAGCATTAGCTCAGGATAGGGATGTATGGAGAGCTTATGTCCGTGCGGTCATGAAACTACGGGTTCGATAGTGCCAGTGAGTAAGTAAGTAAGTAATAATAATAATAATGCTTTATATAAGCTAGCAGAGCTAAGGTCATAAGGCCTTCTCTTCCACTCAACCAGCAAATAATAAAATCATACAAAAATTAAATACTTATTACAATTTTAAAAAGAGAGATGAACAGACAGGTGAATGGAGAAGACTACATAACAATGAACTACATGGTCTTTATAGGAAGCCAGATATAATGAGAATAGTTAAGTCTGGTAGACTGCGATGAGCAGGACATGTGGCACGAATGGGGAATGAAAGACATGCATGGAAGCTTCTTGTAGGAAAACCAGAGGGAAAACGTTGGTAGACCAAGAATGAGGTGGGAGTATAACATTAACTATGATTTGAAGGAAGTAGATTATACAGGGGATGATTGGAAAACATTAGCTCTCAGGATAGGGATGTATGGAGAGCTTATGTCCGCGCGGCCATGAACCTACGGGTTCGATAGTGCCAGTGAGTAAGTAAGTAAGTAAGTAAGTATTGCAATTTTAAAGTATTAATAAAATATAGATTAAACAAAGCACAATGCAGATGTGGTCTAATATTAGCTAACAGTAACAAAACATGGAATAGAAATAAATTAAAATTAAGTAAAGTAAGAAAAACTTCCTAGATGAATATTTATAGGTAGCTACAACATGTAGTTGCTATGCAGGCAGTATTTTCATTGCATAGAACTTAAGGTATCAGTTCATTTGGATTTAAATGATGATAGTGATTGACAATACCTAACGTGACTGAGAAGGAACCTGTAGGACGACCAAGGAAGCAATGAAAAAAAAAAAAAAAAAAAAAGCTCTCTTCCTGAAGAAGAAAAGACCAGGAAGCCTAATCATAGATAGTTCGTGGTGGATGTTATGATTATAATGGGATTTTTTACCTAATTACCAGCCGGTTTCTAATTTTACATCTAGCCAGTATTTGGGTGACATCTGGTCAGCATGTCGAGTCCCCAGCTGTTAGAGCTTGTTTTTCAACCTTTAGCTGATACTCATTGTAGCTACCCAATTACCTCATGATGCTGAGTGGACACCGGTCTCATACTAGGCGAAATTCCATGAGAACATTTCTTCCCCCATGGAGACTCTCGAACAGTGCAAGTCCTGTAGCTCTGCGCCAGGGCACCATGCCTTAATTTATATATATATATATATATATATATAATGACTGGAAGAGTAATCGTTTTAAATATATACTTACTTACTTACTCACTGGCACTATCGAACCCTTAGGTTCATGGCCGCGCGGACATAAGCTCTCCATACATCCCATCCTGAGCCAATGCTTTCCAATCATTCCTTGTATAATCTACTTCCCTCAAATCATAGTTAATGTTGTTCTCCCACCTCATTCTTGGTCTACCAACTCGGCGTTTTCCTTCTGGCTTTCCTACAAGAAGTTTCCATGCACGTCTTTCATTCCCCATACGCGCAACATGTCCTGCCCATCGCAGTCTACGAGACTTAACTGTTCTTATTATATCTGGCTTCCTATAAAGACCATGTAGTTCATTGTTATGTAGTCTTCTCCATTCACCTGTCTGTTCATCTCTCTTTGGTCCAAAAATTTTCCTAAGAACTTTATTCTCAAATACTCGTAATCTCCTTTCCTCCCTTAAAGTAAGAGTCCATGTTTCGCACCCATATAATATAACTGGTAGAATAATAGTTTTATATATTTTCAGCTTAACGTTTTTTGAAAGGAGTTGGGACATCAAAAGTCTCTGCAATGCATAATAGCATGCATTTCCAGAATTGAGCCTATGTTTAATTTCTTTGTGCATCTCATTCCTATTTGTGATTATTGTTCCTAGGTATTTGAATTCAGCCACTTCCTCAAAATTTCCCTCATTTGTCATTAGCTGTCCATTTCCATTATATACTGAATTTCTACCTGTGACCACATATTTAGTTTTACTGATATTTACTTCCAGTCCTAATTTCTTAGTGTTACTCAATAGTGTGCGCGTGTTGGCCTTTAGTATCTCCTCGCTATCGGCCACTAGTACTACATCATCAGCATAAACTAACAGCTTATTAATACCATTGAGTTGTAAGCCTTCCTCATTCTCTAAAGATTTAATGGCATGCTCTAGTACAAAATTAAATAGTAGAGGAGATAGTGCATCTCCTTGCTTCAACCCATTCTGGATTTCAGACACTTTTGAAATCCAGAATGGGTTGAAGCAAGGAGATGCACTATCTCCTCTACTATTTAATTTTGTACTAGAGCATGCCATTAAATCTTTAGAGAATGAGGAAGGCTTACAACGTTTTAAATATATATATATATATTTTTTTTTTTGAGAGAAGTTGGTGACAAGAATCTCTTTATTGCATAAAATTAGGGCTGAAAAAAAGCATTGGTTATAGGCTAGGCTGCATCGTAGTTAAACCGCTATGTTTACAAACTGCACGTTGACACGCGCTACTCGGGACAGACTTCTAGTACAGTCCGCTTATGTAGGGATGGACTCATCTTTGCACAATTTTTGTTTCGGCATTATGATACAACCACACGTCACGTAAACATGTCTATTTACTGAGTAGAGTCGAACATACACACTCTCCGCTCCGAACAGGCAGTGGAGACGCTCGACAAAGACACGCATTTTATAAACAATACCGCTATTTTTTTCAGTACCTAATAATAATATGCGTTTCCAAAGTTAAGTCTATATTTAATTTTTTATATACCCCAATGCTGATTGAAATTTTCGTTCCTTAGTATTGATTTCCGCCACTTCTTCAAAATTCATCTCATTTATTCATTCTCATTTAGTAATGTATGTATAGTTTATTACAGATATATAATCAATAGTGAGAAGTACTGTTACATATGGAGCTGTAGTATGGAAATTAAAAAAGAACTTAGAACAAAAACTTATGTCTATGGATATGGATTTCTTGAGGAAAGCAGCATGTTGTTCAAAATTGGGAAACATAAAAAATAGTCATACGAGAAAAAGTAGGTATTAAATATTCACTAGTAGATTATATAAGATATAAGCAATTAAATTGGTATGGGCGTGTTCGACGAATGCAAGAAGAAAGGTTACCCAGAAAAACATTGGAATGATGTCCACCTGGAAGAAGAAAGAAAGGAAGACCTCGGAACTCGTGGATGCAACAAATAAGAACAGGAATGAGAACAAGAGGACATGAGGACATGGAGTGGATAGATAGGGACGAGTGGAGAAGGAAATTATAATTTCGGCACAGAAATATGTGTAAACAATGAAAATCTGTATACACATAAGTTTAGTGTATCTGTACTAAATGGATGATATTAAAAGAGCAATACTGTGTTGTAAGGTTTTCTTCATTTCAATAGAATAGACGCGGGATGTGCCGAGACAACGGTCGAGTGTTTCCGTTATATAAATAACATTGCCGGAAGCTACGTATTTCTACACAAACATTCAGGGTACTCCTCTTTATTCTTCGCATATCTGGACCTATCGTCATTATGTAGAGAATGTAGATAGTCTTCCAGGGGCAGCACCTCCTATATGTTCACTGCTTCACTGAACCCCCCAAAAAATTGGTTTAATTAAAAATAGTGAAAAACAGTGTATTTGTACTTTATCTATTGGATTATGTAAATATGAAGTCCACCGCCGTAGCCTCGAGGTAGCCTTCTGCCTTATCACACAGCGGGCCCAGATTCGATCCCCGATCGCGACAAGTTTCCTAGGTGAAGTATTTTCGGGGTTTTTCCTCACATGTAAGACAAATGTCAGGAAACTTTAAGGCCCAAACGATCCCCGAACATCATATGGCCATCATAATCATCATTCGTAATAGCCTTAGATTATGAAATCTCCTGGCGCCCACTATCATCATAATAATCACCCATTGGGGTAGCGTAACCTCGCCTTCCAGGCGCCCCAACCTCAGAAGTGGGATACAATTACGTCAGTGTCACGAGAGAATACCAGAAATATCGAAATGACAAACCTTGGGCATTGAATAAAAAAAATAATAATATCTCAAGTAATTATAATAATAATAATAATTATATATATATATATATATATATATATAATATATAATTATATATATAACCTTATTTTACCTGACTGAGTTAAGGTCTTAAGGCAATGTCTGCAATTCAACCAGGTTAGATAAAAAAATATAAAAAAACTGTCATAATATCCAAATTACAATAAACAAAATTATTACATAGTACGAGTATATCTACAACAGAATTATTATTTTCAATATATTTTGTTTTAGTTTTGATTTAACGAACGAAGGCACGTTTCAGAAGTGCATAGATGTATTTTTTCTGTGAACCCCCTAAAATCAGTTAGTTGGCCTTGAAAGGCCCCGAGAGGCAATGGAAAATAGATTATTTTCATATCTGCTGTCGCTAGTGGAATAACCAGCGAACCACGAATTCTGGCGGAAACTAACGAGCCAATCTGACTGGGTGTTGTATAACGAGAATTTGTTATTCCAATGATATTTCTTTAGCGTGATTTTCAAATTGCTTATACATCTTTTATTTTTTTATTTTTATTTTTTTTTTCAATCAGTGGACTAGTGGTTATGCTCCTTGCCTCTAGTTCCTAGGATCGCGGGTACAAACCCGGCCGGGGTCGATGGATCTTTTTTAGGACGGAAAAATCCAAGGAGCGAGTCCACCGGGAGGGACTTCAAGTCGTGGGCCCCGAGTCTGAAGATTTTCAGGCTTGTGAAAGATCCTTAAGCCTGAATAAAAGGGTCTCTAAGCAAAATTTACCTACTTCAACGTCCTAGTAATATCTTAGTTGCCTGTTAGATGTCTCATTGAACCGGTGTGTTGACTGCATGCCATTCATGACATATATTAGCAAATAAGGTAACTAAAAATTAACTGGGCCTAGTAACTCCTTACAAAGGATCTACGCCATTACGTCATATAGACGCTTTTAATATCTAAGCTCACATAGAGTGTATCTATTTATTTGTTTATTAATGATACCATCAAATATTGAATATGATCAAATGGGTCCAGATACTGAAATTCTAATTCAGCATTTGCTCTGACAGTTGAGGAAAACTAGAACATCTTTGACAGGTTGGTCAGCACGGATTTGAATCTATGACTCCCGCGAACTCCCAAACGTTATTGCATTATGCATTGTATTACATTAATTTACAGCTAATTGTAAGAATATTCTAGTGAAACCCAAGTTAGTTAATGAAGATGGCGCCACTATCGTCTTCCATTCTTTCCAAAGGGTTTCAATCCCATTACTATTTTTCTCTGCCATCTTCTGTCCTCCATCCTCTTAACATACAGTAAGTGATTCTATTAAAGCATGAGGAAGCCCACCTTTTTTAGAGAATCAGCACAAGTTGTCAGCCCTGCATGACGGCCGCCTTTACTCTCAAAACATACGTATGTTATTCATTTCATTTGGAGTCTGAATCGACCCCAGGATCATGGGGTCGCCAGAAGGTTTGGACTATGTTAAAAAGCCCCCTTCCGAATTGTAGTGTACCACTTAAATAACTACGTTACGGTGTGCCCCCTCTTTTAACAGGTTCATACCATACTAATTGTGTTCTAAAGATATAATATATAAAGTTCTTAAGAAACTAATAACAATCATGACCACGTTGAAGTCTGATGAGTGATTCATGGGGTTATCCGAAATGAGAGTACTTAAGATGTCTATGGAGCTGGGTAAGAAAACGGTATCTGGAGGAGGAGATATTATTTTAAATTATATAATTTATATAATAAATCTAATGTGGTGAAATATATTAAAATTAATAGATTGGCTTGAGCCGGATATGTTAATAGGTATGACTGATAACAGAATTACCAACAAATTGTATGATGCATAACCTTTGGTAACTATGCAAGTGGAAAGGCCTACGTCAAGATGGCAGGATGCCACAATTGGGAATAAAAAACAAAACTAGAAGGAGCATCGAAAAACAGGAAGGTTTGGCGAGAAGTTTTTAAGAAGGCCAGGGTCCACAAAGGGCTGTTGTGCCATTTATTATGACTATTTAACTCATGCCACAAATGCTAGTAAATGACCAATCACTTTTCAATGAATGTTGTTTTACAACCAATGACAGTCGTGTTTCACCTCGCTCTTTATCGATTTCTCTTTATCAGCTCCTGCTTTTGTGATAAAGAAAGTTCCTCCTTTTTAATGTTCTGAACAGGTCAAAACATTATTTTTCTCCAACAAATACATTGAACATAGCAAATAATGAAAATATTCCTTGATTTTACTGAGTTGTTTACTAAAAAATAAATGAATAACCCGTAATGTTGATTATGATATATAGTTTGATGTGTTTGATTATTTCTCCACTTGGGTGCACTCTTACAATATTGCGATCTTATTTGGCAATAAATAATATGATCAAGCAGCAGTGAATGAACATAACCTCACATTTCTGATTTGTTTTCAAACATCGCCGTTTACATTAAATATATAAATGTTTTAAAATAACTATAGTTAAATAATTATTTGTGAGTAAACAGCTTAATTTTATTTGTTAAATAGTCCTAACAAATGCCACTCTTGATTTCCAAATTCTCTAGATAAATTGGAAATCACTCGTGGTATTACTTATGAAGATTCTATTTTATAGTGTTCTGCTCTAAGGTAGGCTTTTCACTGTTTTACAACTTTACTTGGGAATTATAGGTGTGGTAGCTTCCCGTTGTTTTCCACACCGGTGAAGGATGATGATGATTATGATGGCCAGATGACGTTCGGAGACCTTTTACACCTTAAAGCTACCTGACATTTGTCTTACAGGTGAGAAAAAAAAAACCGGAAAAAAACCTCATCTGGGAAGATTATCCCGGCCGGGAATCGAACCCGAGCCCGCTGCGTGGTAAGACAGCGCTACCTCGAGACCACAGCTGTGGACAAAAATGTTAATCTGTGTTATTCAATTTCTTTAATTATTCTCTTTAATTCCTGGATGGAGTAATAAATCATAAATTGGCTTAGCAATTCGCAGGTTACTTTCTTCTTCTTCTTCTGCTCATTGCAGACACGGGCGTGTTGTCCATTCCGCGAGTACATAAATATTGACTCGTCCACTGACGGTAGTGTCTCTCCAGGCCTCTGCTTTCCAGTGATTGGTGTAACTTAGGGCTTTCAATGATAACCAATCTTCTGATATTCTAAGAACACATTAATTCCAATTTATCGAATAGTTATGTACTTCGTCTACTAGCTTTGCTATCTTCTTAAATCTTCGCTTCCCTTAATGCTATTCACTTCAATGAAAATCCATTTAAAAGTAAATTAACATCAAGTCTACTGGAATTTTGTAAGACCTGTTGTGACATATGCAATTGAAACCTCGAATAATAATATTTTATTTATTCTGGCAGAGCCCTTCTCTTCCATTCAACTAGAACAAATATAGCCTACAACTACAGATTTACAATAAAATTATACACCGTATATATATCCTACAACTACAGATTTATAATAATATATATGGAATGATAAGAAAAATAAATGCCTGTACGGGATTCGAACCCGGAACTCTGAGTTTGTACCTCAGCGTGATATCCATTACACCACCAGGCGAAACCAATTCAAACAATTATTTTTCTTATATATGTATTATATTCTCCATCATTACTAGATGTCGCGAGAACTCGGTCTTCACTGCCATCTAGTAGCTGACTATAACAAGTAAGCAAATTAAAGAAAATATTTTTACTTTATAGCAGTGACGCTTTATCGATGTTATAATTAAATGTTTAACAATGAGCAATGCAAGCTTAATATGGAATGATAAGAAAAATAAATGCCTGGACGGGATTCGAACCCGGAACTCTGAGTCTGTACCTCAGCGTGATATCCATTACATTCGCCTGGTGTAATGGATATCACGCTGAGGTACAGACTCAGAGTTCCGGGTTCGAATCCCGTCCAGGCATTTATTTTTCTTATCATTCCATATTAAGCTTGCATTGCTCAATGTTAAACATTTAATTATAATATATATATATATATATATATATATATATATGATAAGAAAAATAAATGCTGGACGGGATTTGAACCCGGACCTCTGGGTTGGTACTCCAGCGTGCTATCCATTACACCACCGGGCAAATCCAATACAAACATTTATCTTTCTTATATATATTATTATATTCTCCGTTATGATAATGTAATGGGTAGCACGCTGGGGTAACAACCCAGATGTCCGGGTTCAAATCCCGTCCAAGCATTTATTTTTATCATGTCATATTAAGCTTGCATTGCTCAATGTCAAAAATTTAATTAAGATATATATATATATATATATATATATAATACTAACTCACTGGCACTATCGAACCCGTAGGTTCATGGCGGCGCGGACATAAGCTCTCCATACATCCCTATCCTGAGAGCTAATGTTTTCCAATCATCCCCTGTATAATCTACTTCCTTCAAATCATAGTTAATGTTATACTCCCACCTCATTCTTGGTCTACCAACGTTTTCCCTCTGGTTTTCCTACAAGAAGCTTCCATGCATGTCTTTCATTCCCCATTCGTGCCACATGTCCTGCTCATCGCAGTCTACCAGACTTAACTATTCTCATTATATCTGGCTTCCTATAAAGACCACGTAGTTCATTGTTAAGTAATCTTCTCCATTCACCTGTCTGTTCATCTCTCTTTGGTCCAAACATTTTCCTAAGAACTTTATTCTCAAATACTCGTAATCTTCTTTCCTCCCTTAAAGTAAGAGTCCATGTTTCGCATCCATATAATATAACTGGTAAAATAATAGTTTTATATATTTTCAGTTTAACGTTTTTTGAAAGGAGTTGAGACGTCAAGAGTTTCTGTAATTGAGCCTAATATATATATTACTAAATTAAAAAAAATAAAATTACTAATATTTGGAAGAAGGGTATCGAGAATAATATAGCCTATGAACACACTAGAAAATCGCATGGTATATGGAGAATAAAGTATAATGAATAAATTGGCAACAATAAAACACAAAAATATGATCAACTTCATAAAATCCCAGATATTAAACTGGATTGAATATGCATAAAGATGGAAGAATATAGACTGGTTAAAAATATTTAAAATATACAATAAAATAAAAAAATATACCAAAATGTAGAAGAAAGGACAATATCCTTCTTCTTCTTAATCATAATTTGTAGGATTTTCATCCTGTTTATTTCCAAAATCACCCCTCGGAGGAAGACGTATTGGATGTGCATTTACTGTCTGTCCATTTCTTGGCTGGTTTTCCTCTTGTTCTTCTCCCGTCCATTGGTCTATCTTTTTGCAAGTCGGTTGTCTTCCATTCTTTCTAAATGACCCTTCCAATATTTTCGTCTATCCATAATAAAATTTGGTTATGTCTTGAATATGACAGTTGTCCCTAATTTCTGTGTTGTGTATTTTTATCAAATAATGTTTTCCCCTGAATAGTTCTTAAGATCTTCATTTCACATGTGTTTATTATGTGTTTAGTTTTTGTTGTATCAGCCCTTGTTTCTGCTCCATATACGATAACTGGTCTAACTATCGTTTTGTATATGCGGGTTTTGCTTTCTATTGACATATGTTTGTTGCGCCAAATTAAATCTTTCATATATCCTGATATTCGAGCTGCTTTATCAGCTTGTTACTTTACTTCTTTTATTAAATTTTTAGTGTTTGTTATTAATACACCTAAACAATTAAATTCTGATACTTGTTCTATAATTTATCTTTCCACTTCTTATTTGCACTTACTGGTTCTTTTGATATTGTTAAGCATTTTGTCTTATTCATATTAATTTCCATATTGTAATTTCTGGACAATATCCAAATAGATTTAATAAAAACTTGGAGGATCTGTACTCAGGACAGGAAGGAACGGAAAGCAAGCGTTGAGAAAGTCAAAACATTCACAAAATAATCTAGTGCTTGAAAAAGAAAAATAATGTTATCCACTTAAAGATCACATGTTCTGATGTGTTAAAATCAATTTAATAAAACACTTTCAAATAGGCCTACTCGTACCCTGCAGGGAATAGAAAGTAGTCTATCAGAGTGCAAGGTAGAGACGATAGAGTTACTGAGGTTGAAAATGAATCATTATTTTCCGTGTTGTATCACTTCTTAACAAGTTTTCGTGATTAAAATATACTCAATTAAAATGATGACTTTATAGCAACGATTTAATTAAACGATATGTTACAGCTGTGAATCTCTGGTTAGTCTTCTTTATAATAAATAATTATTTTTTTCTTAATTAGTGCCTATCGTAATATAAAGTGCTAGAGATGTAATTATCTCATAAAACTGATCAAAATACGAGGAAATTGTCTTAATTTATTCGCTTCGTTTATTATAACTTAAACGAGAAATTGGGGTCACTAAATTTCATTACTTTGTGATATATTTAATGACTTTCTTTAACAACTCAAGTCACTGAAAATTTCATGGCACGACCGGCTTAGAAGGTCATTGGCCTACCAGACGGCTGCTGGTCTCATATCCACATCTGTTAATCAGAGAGGTGGACGGTAATCCAATCAGTAAATGGATGACATGTGGTAAACATTTTAAGATCTTAGTCGTCCTCAGTAATCGGCAGTGTAGTTCTGTAGGCGGCCTTTCGACAACCGAAGTATATCGAAAGGCCTCCTACAGAACTACACTGCCGATTATTGAGGACAACTGAGATCTCAGGTATTGTTTTATATTTCTTAAAATTTTAACGTAGTGGCCTCAACGGAGTATCGTAATGTATTTTAAGGCATGGGTGCCTTGCTGCAGAGATGTGGGACTTGCACTGCTTCCAGTTCCTATGATAGATTAATTTTCTCATGAAATTTCGACCAGTATTGGACCGGTGTCCTCCCAGCATCGTGCGAAATTTGAGCAGCTACAATGAATAGTGGCTCCAGGTTGAGAAAACCAGCTATAACTGCTGGTAATCCGACATGTTTACCATATATTTAAACCACTCAGCTACAACGCGGAATGTTGGCTACTGAGATCAGTTCAAATCTGGGAGTAAAAGGATCGACAAAAAATGCTCAGAAACATCATATTTTAATGCCGAACGTTTACAAGTTAATTATTTTTAATATTTAGGCTGTATTTTGTCATATGGAAATGTAAACACTGTATTTTTGACAAAAATTTAATATTTAAAAAGTTAATAAGAATAATTGTATTGATCAAATGAAAATAAAACTTAAAGTTTTATGTGATTTTCATATTTATTACAATATAAAACTTTAAGTGTTATTTTTAATTAAATTAAATAAATATGGATGTTCATCAAGGAAACGCCAAGTCAATTGATTACAGAATAATTGTAATATAAAGACAGACATAGTTCTGAAGTATTACAGAACGATCGTAATTAGTAATAGTTACTGACATTGATAGTCCTAATAGAAAATGGATAGACCAATTCTACATGAGATCGGAACAGACCAGCAGGTCTAATCCTTGATGGTGCTGCTGCTGATGATGGTAGTCCTATATAGCTGAGAGGTTTGGAACCGAAGGAACAAAAAGTAGATTGGAAGCAGCTGTTGATTCTGCTAGCGGTTTATACCCGTACACTATCAGAAAACAAAACAAATTAATGAAATAACCTAAATGAAAGTTTCAAGGAAAATCGTAGGAAAATTGCTGAGAGAGGAAATTCGCAGCTCTGTTATTAGAGAAGAATGTGAAATTGAACCTATAAACCTCTGGATAAATCATAGAAGACTAAATTGGAACGACCACATAGATAGAATGGAGAACAGTAGATTAGTGAAGAAAGTTCGTGACTGGACACCTCAGCAGAAAAGGCCATTAGGAAGACCAACAACTACGATGGAAAGACGTCACCATACCCCGGACCTGAAGTGAATGAACACGCAACAAGCTGCCAGCTTTCATGCATAGAGGAAGAAGATAATAAAACAAACATATTAGACAGGAATTCAACTTTTTTAATATAGTAGACGTAGCACATTAATTAACTCACTATTGAACCCGTAGGTTTATGGCCGCGCGGACATAAGCTCTCCAATCATCCCTATTTTGAGCTGATATTTTTCAATAATTCCCTGTATAATATCTCCTCCTCAAATCTTGATTTTGCATTACTCTCCCAACTCATTCTTGGCATACTTAAGAACACTTCCATTTTATTTTCTTGCAAGAAGTTTCCCTGCCCCTCTTTAATTCCCCATTCGCGCCACGTGTTCTGCTCAAATCAGATTTTAAGTGTTAACTGTTCTTATTACATCTGCTTTGCCATAAAGATAATGCAATTCACCGTTATGTAATATGCTCCATTTACTTATCTATTCGTCTATCTTTGGTTCAAAATTTTTTCCAAACACTTTATTTTCAAATACTCTTAATGTTATCTTTAATCTTATAGTAAGAGACCATGTTCCGTATTCATATAGTAGGTATATAATTGGAAGAACAGCAGTTTTATATATTTCTAGTTTAATGTTTTTTGAGAGAAGATGGGATGACAAGAGTACCTGTAATACACAATGTGTTCCAGAGTGAAGCATATGTTTGCACCTCATTCTTGTTTGTAGTTATTATTATTTGGTATTGTAGTCGTAATGTGCAGTTATATAAATAGATGTCATGAACATACAGAGAAAATGTCACCAAACCGAATCCCAAGAAAATTATACAACTAAACGTTTGTGGAACGATTAGATGTAGGAAGTACAAAACGATGATGCAGTAATCAATTTTTAACTTTAGTTAACTTGGGACGAAGCAGACCAAATGGCCTAAGTTATAATATGTTTTATGACTATTTAACTCATGCAACAAATGCTAGTCAATATGACTAATCACGTTTCAATGGATGTTGTTTTACAACCAATGACAGTCGTGAAAAGAAAGCTCCTTCTTTTTAATGTTCTGAACAGGTCAAAGCATTATTTTCTCCAACAAATACATTGAATATAGCAAATAATGAGATTCCTTGATTTTACTGAGTTGTTTACTAAAAAAATAAATGAATAACCCGTAATGTTGATTATGATATATAGTTTGATGCGTTTCATTATTTCTCCACTTGGGTGCACTCTTACAATATTGCGATCTTTATTTTTGGCAATACATAATAGTATGATCAAGCGGCTGTGAATGAACATAACCTCACATTTCTGATTTGTTTTCAAACATCGCCGTTTACATTAAATATATAAATATTTTAAAATAACTATAGTTAAACAATGATTGTGAGTAAATAGCTTAATTTTATTCGTTAAATAGTCCTAACAAATGCCACTCTTGATTTCCAAATTCTCTAGATAAATTCGAAATCACTCGTGGCATTACTTATGACAAGTTTACGTACCAAAACTACAAGAACACGAAATCCACGTCTCTTCTTCCCTTCCCAAAGACACTACATCATCATCATCATCATCATCATAGTACATTCACGAATTTAGGCCATTTGTTGACCTTTTCGGCCTCAAGAGAAAGAAGACACTACATTCGTCCTTAAAAAACAATCGATTCCTTCTTGTTTGAACCTGTGAACCACGGAACTAATAGCAAGAATTGTTAACAGTTATTCTATCGGGTCGACGCACACTATATTTGGTAAGACCTATACCTTCCGAAATAAAATTAAGATCAACCTTTAAAAAAAGTATGATTATTTATATGGTAACATAGTATAGTAAAAAAAATCTATGCCTAATAATGAAAGTTAAAATTATAATATTGGTACCTGAGTCTCAGTCGTTTCTAATAGGTGAAATGTGTAACTATTCTGGAGGTCTTTAGGAAACATTTGTTCCATCTTCTGCATATGGAAATTTTCAAAAACAGAAGATGGAACATGTTTCCGAAAGGCCCCCAGAATACTTACAACATTTCATCTAGTTGAAAACGACTAAAATCTCAGGTACCAATTTTATAATTTTAATTTTTAGGGTAACCTCAGCGGTATTTCTTAATGAATTTTAGAATTTTTAAATAATAATCAAATTTTCACTTCGTAACTCAGAAGTAAAGCAGTGGGTCCCGTCTCTTAGATTTACGGAACCTAAAATAATCTCATGGCTCAATTAAAAGATCTCTAAACAAAATTTGACAACAGAACAGTGTGCGTAGGAAGCCAGATATAATAACTTAAGAGCAGTTAAGTCTCGTAGACTGCGATGTGCAGGACATGTAGCACGAATGGGGAATGAAAGAAGTGCATGGACGATTCTTGTAGGAAAACCAAAAGGAAAACGCCCAGTTGGTAGATCAAGAAGAGGTGGGAGAATAACATTAATTATGCATGATTTGAGGGAAGTAGATTATATAGTGGAAGATTGGAAAACATTAGTTCAGGATAGGGATGTCCGCGCGACCTTGAACCTATGGTTCGATAGAGCCAGTGAGTTAGTTAAGTTAGCTATGTATATTGGTGAAAACCACATATCTGATGATCTCAGGAAACAGATATAATGTTATAATGTTCTCATAATTATGTATAATTTGAAATTCATATCAATGTTGTAACAATTATATTGTTCTTGTAAAATATGTAATTGAGCTTTAGTCGAAATGAACAAATATGGACATTATTTTTTCCTTAACATCTTTCATTCATAACAAATTAAAAAAGAAAAATGTAACTATTCTGGAGAATAAAAAATTGTTAGTCTGAGAAAATTGTGACAAAATTATATGAGATTTCAGCACGAGCAACGACCGAAACATGGTCTAAGAACCGGTTCGTTTCCGGTTGTGCAGCATCTTCATTCCTTTCCCGGATGTTCATCCGCAAAGTTGAAGCTAAATTTAAAATATTCAGAGCTGAAAGCCTGCTAACACCATCGTATCTCTTGTGTTGAATAATGGGATGGGTTTACAATAAAATTTCCATTGATAAAAAATATAGAACGTATTTTAACTTGTAATACAAATGGGAAATGAAAGAAGAACACGTAAACTTCTTGTAAGAAAACGAGAGGGATGTAAAATCTAATTCTTCAATTTTCACCTTGCATGGGGATTGGCTACAGAGCTTTAACTCGTATACAGACATAAACTAATTTATAACAAATAAAAATGTATAAATTAAACTAAATAAATAGAGACGTAACAAAAAATGAGAGAAACTTTGAAGAATTAACGAAATTCAAGTACCTAGGAACGATAAAAAACGGGAATGAGACTGAGTAACAAACTAATTCACTATCATTATCGAACCCATAGACTCATAGCAGTGCGAACATCCCTATTCTGAGCTGATGTTTACCAATAATCTGCAGTATAATTTATACCCCTTCAAATAGTTGTTAATGTTATCCTCCACCTCATTCTTGGTCTATCTACTGGGCGCTTTCCTTCTTGTTTTCCTATAGGGAGTTTCAATACCCCTATTCCATTTCCCATTCGTTCTACATGTCCTATTCATCTGTCTACGAGACTTAACTGTTCTTATTATATATACATCCATAGTAATTCTGCCCGAAGGCAGGTCCTTCACTGCAATCGTAGCATTTTCATGCTATGCTTGCAGCTTTACTAGGGAACTGTAGGTGTGGTAGCTTCCCGTTGCTTTCCACACCGGTGAAGGATGATGATGATGATAATGATAAAGAGGATGATGATGATGTTTATATGATTCGGGGATCGTTTGGGCTTTAAAGTTTTCCTGACATTTGTCTTATAGGTGAGGAAAAACCCGATAAAAACCTCAACCAGATAAACTGCCCCGACCGGGGATCGAACCCGGGCCAGCTGCGTGACATGGCAGCACTCTACCTCGAGACCACAGCGGTGGTTTCCTATAAATATCATGTAGCTCACTTTTATGTAGTCTTCCCCATTCACCTGTCTGTTCGTCTCACTTTGACCTAAAATTTTTCCTAAGAAGTTTGTTCTCAAATACTAGCTATTTTTCTCCTCCCTTATAGTAAGATCCCATGTTTCGCATCCATATTACATAAATGGGAGAATAATAGTTTCATATATTTTCGTTTTTTTTACAGAAGTTGGAATGACAAAAGTCCCTGTACAGCGTAATTATATAACATTTCCAGAATTAAGTCTATGTTTAATATATTTGTACACCTCATTCCTGTCAGAAATTATTGTTCCTAGGTATTTTAATTGAGCTACTTCTTCAAAATTTCCGTCAATTTCTATTATCTGTCCATTTCCATTATATAATGAATTTCTATATGTTACCATATTATGTTTAGTTTTATTAATGTTTACTTCCAGCCCCAGTTTCCTAGTGCTAGAGGTATAGCCATTTTTTTCCGCGAAATGCGCGAAAGGGTGTGGTTTAGTGACGTTTAAGGTCAGCTGACAGGGTATGAGTAGCTTGGGTGGGGATGCGACAACGCTAGATGCGAGAATAGAGGAGGGTAATAATGAGAGAGGAAATGTGTCTGGACGTTTCTGCGACGCGGACAAATTATTCGGATTTACTTCTACTCAATAGAATGAGGTGTTGACCCTTATTATCTCCAAGTGATAGCGAGGTTCTTAATTTCCGTGATTCTGTAAAATACTTCACAAACATGCGTTGTACATTATTTTTTGCGCTATGGTGTTTTCAAAATAATAAATAGTAGTAAAATAATAACATCTTTGTTGGAAATATTTGCGTTCATTATAAACAATTGACTAACGTTAAGAGTGTGGGCAATGTTTATTAGTTGAAACAACAGGAGGCCGTGAGACCAGCTAGTGATAAAATAACAGGAGGTCGTGATAAAATGGCGGCAAGTACGTATTTATTGTTTTATATTGTTTCAAATAAAGTTCAGTTAATTTATAATGCAATGATTTGTTTCGTATAATGTATATTAACACTACATTTTGGATATTTTTTGTATATACATTGTATGTAGTATACTACATAGAGGGCAGTGGTTTTACTTCCCACACGCGTGTTTGTAATATGTAATATTACAGTATAGTTATTTTATTATAGTGTATTTATTTAGGTCGGCCACCCCGAAATGTAGGATGTTGAATTTTCAATCATGGTCGCCATTGCTGCAAGTACGTCAAAAGCACTATCGCGCAAAAACATTATTTCTTATTTTAAAATAGGAGAATATATTTCGAATATTTAAGAATAGGAAAGATTAGGAAAAGTTTTGGACTGAAGAGAGATGAACAGACAGGTAAATGGAAGAAACTACATAACACTGAGCTTCGTGATCTTTATGTGGAATCAGATGTAATAGGAAGAGATTCATACTTTTATTACAGTTACGAAGCTGAAAGAGTTGAATTAAAAACAATGGGGGCGACGAAATGCTCACTTTCTAGAAGGTGTAATTCAGAGAGGAAGATAATTTTGACTTAAGTAGAGGAAGTTGTCATCTGTGTTTTAGACAACTGGGTCATTGTAATTATTCACTCTGTTTGAAAGAGGTGCGAGAAAATACAGCCAAGTTAATGTATTTTCTGGACGGCTTCTGTGGTGTGAACAGCATATTTTGTACCATCCTAAATTGCCACATTTTGTTAATCTTAAAGAGCGATTCTTTTATTTTCCTGTCCTTTTGTAGGTACTCTTACATTCCCCACATCTTATAGGGACACTACCCGCCAAGAGATAATTTTTAAACTCCTGATCACATACATGGCTACTTTTTTGACACAAGTCATGGATGGTCTCCCCGGATAAGAGGGTCATCTCTGAGACAACTCGAATATTTAAGACCGGGCCCCATACATTTTTAAATTGTGTGGTATAACCAATAGAATTCACATTTCTTTTTCCATTGTTATAACTAGCTTTTTATTCTTTTCCTTAATTCATACAAGTCTTAGGTCTGTAGGCCTGTTACGATCTCACTGATGAATTTTATATCCAGCGCTTCCTTGGGCAATAATGAAGCATGACTTTGGGAACTCTATCTGAACTCATTCGTCGCAAATGATTAATCCAGTTGTTCAGTTCTTTTCTAATTGTAAATAACTCTGGTCGTTACATTACCACTAAGATTGAGAAAACAATCTATGAACTGCTGGGGGACCCGACATGTTAACCACATATTACCTCTATACTATCTGAATATTCGGCCATTTCATTAATTAATAGATGTGTATGAGAGGTCAGTAGCTGACTGGTAGGATAAGAACCTTCTAGGCCTACCGCGCCATCGATTTTATTTTACATTACCAGCATTTTTATGTCATTTGTTAATAGATGTTTAAGAAGAATTCTAAGAATCAGATGGCTGGATCATCATCATCCTTCAGGATTAGGTCTTTGCCTGTTTCGATCGCACAGATGGCTAGATACAATTAAAAATTTAGAATTATGGAAGATAAATAAAAATAAATTACAATATAGATACAAACGAAAGTGGAATTGGATAAGTCACACATTTATAAAAGAAGATTAAGCAGTTGAAACAATGACTTTGAATTGGAATCCCCAGGGTTGTAATGGAAGAAGAAGATCATCATCATCACTCCAGGGATTAGGCAATTGCCCGTTATAATAATAATAATAATAATAATAATAATAATAATAATAATAATAATAATATAATAATAATACTTTATTTATTCTGGCAGAGTTAAGGCCATAAGGCCCTCTCTTCCACTCAACCAGCAGAAAACATGGAGGGGAACAGTTATTGAAAAAATTACCAGGGACTAGAAAACATGGAATGAAGAAAAGAGGTTGCCCAGAAACAGGGCCCGTTGGAAATATTCTGTGAATGCCCTATTCTCCTAATTTGATACAGGATATTGAATGAGTGAGTATTTTTAGGCACCTGTTCATAAATGAGCCCTAGAGTATTAAAATAGGCTTAAGTTAATAACCAATTTTAAATTATAATATCTAAAAATTTTAATCACTTACAAAATATATAAATAAGCTCATCCCTATCTATATCCTATTAAATTTAATTAAAAAATCAGTTAACAATGACAAAATTAAAGAAATGTTTTAAATTAAATTTATTTCCCGTAAAACCAGATATCCTGTCGACCGCGGTGGACTAGTGGTTATGCTCCTTGCCTCTGGTCCCGAGGGTCGCGGGTTCAATCCCGGCCGGGGTCGATGGATTTTTTAGGACGGAAAAATCCAAGAAGTAAGTCCTCCGGGAGAGACTTTAAGCCGTGGGTCCCGAGTCTGAAGATTTTCAGGCTCGTAAAAGATCCTTAAACCTGAATGAAAAGGCATCTAAGCAAAATTTACCGAATTTTCCCGTCCTAGTACTGCCTTGGTTTCCTAGATGTCAGTATGAGACGGAACGCTGACCATGGACCACTCAAATGGCATCTATACGAAAACAATTGTAACTAAATTAGTATGGCACAAATTCTTCCCTGTAGGGGGAGAGCGCCTAAATCTCTGTTAAGGGAAACATGGGCTTACAAGATACAAGACTAGATAAAATATATAGGCCTAAACAAGCTCATCCCTATCTCTATTAAATTAAACTAAAAAATCAGTTAACAATGACAAGATTAAAGAAAAGTTTTAAATTAATTTATTTTTTCCCGCAAAACCAGGTATCCTACCCATGTACATTATGTCACATTTCGAGAAAATTGAAAATATCTTATATATAGGCCTACTGATTTAAATCATATATATATATATATATATATATATATATATAGGCCTATACATAGAATAAAAATGTATTTGTTTTAACAGACTCTATAAGAATACAATTGTAAACATAAATATACTCTTGATCTATCAGTAGATGTGCTCACTTGTAAATGAACCAAAAATTGGACATGACCCATTTTAATACTCAAGTGCTCAAATAATAAAG
Organism: Diploptera punctata; assembly: GCA_030220185.1. Lineage (NCBI taxonomy): Eukaryota > Metazoa > Arthropoda > Insecta > Blattodea > Blaberidae > Diploptera > Diploptera punctata. Next base: position 738,232 of record JASPKZ010004937.1, on the reverse strand, counting down.
CACGTTTCCCAGTAAATTCGCCCGTTTTCCAGGTTACACATCTATAGGCCTATTACTTAAAATTGCAATTAAGTCGGTTCCGTTATACTAGTGGTTCAGTGCTCGCCTCTGGATATGAGGTACGCGAGGTTCAAACCGGCTGGGGTCATTGGATTTTTAAGGGCGTAAAAATTCCAAGCATGACATTTTTCGGAATATGCGTAAAGCCCGTTGTCGTAGATTTGCAGCACATGAAACAACCTCAAATATGAATTAAGAAGTTTCTGTCACGTCCCGATTTGAATTACGATACTAATAACCTGAAATGTTAAAGGGCGTCGTTAAATAGAGTATTAACTAACAAATTTCAATTAAAAATCCTCATTGTTAAAAACATTGATTTCCATAATGGATATAAGGAGAATTATAGGAAATGTTTTTATAGGTGGTGGATTAAGATAATCGGTTACTTTGAAAAGATGTAATCTCTAATTCATTCACAATTTCCTTTTTTTTACGGGTTTGTAGTCCTTGAGCATCGATTTATGTATTTCAAACGAAAACGGGCCATTTTTCATCTTTAAAGTATCTCTCGACAGGATCTAATTCAAGTTTTCATTTTGAAAATGAGTCCATATCCTGTTGTTGATATAGGGCTTGATTATCATAAAGTGTAAGTAAAAAAATAATTCATGATTGTTGTTGAGTGCAAAGTAATATTTCTACTCTTCCATAATTTCTAACTGTTTTCAGTAAAGTTTTCCAATGTTATCTGTTATTTTATCTTAGTGTTTTTTTTATAAAATATGGAAGAAGAAAGAAAGGAAGACCTCGAAACTCATCGATGCAACAAATGGAATTAGAACAAGAGGCTGGAGGACATGTAGTGGATGAATAGGGACGAGTCAAAAAGGGAAATAAAAATTTAGGCACAGACATATGTATAAATATTGAAAATTGAAAATCTGCATATGAAATAAAATAAGTTTTAGATCTTTAATTATAACTTATCTTTCACTAACCCAAGTTCACTTTGAAAACGGTTCATCTTCGCATGTGAAAAATAATAATTTTTCTGAACTTCCTATGAGATCATGAACCATCATGTATTTTATACATAATATGTAAACCCCTTAAATGATTAAATATATTGCTTTAATTTATTCGTAAATACTATGAAATGAAACGATTTTTTGTGTCTCCTGTAAAATTTGTAAAAGTGAACATGACACCTTTTTCAAAACGATACTTTTACTGTAATTGAAATGGATTTGGAGACAATACAAAAGGACAACTAGATTCGAAGAAGGAATGAAAATAATATTGAGGTGCTGGCAGGAACAATATCTGTGCAGGATATAACATTCCTGGCAAAGAAGTTGTCCTTCCAGCAAGACGCAGAATACAGATTAGTTACGTCACACCTACTTGATGTCATCTCTATTTAGCTCATCTTGTCATGGGATGCATGGGTCATCCACCTGCAGACCCCTGTATCCATAATCACTATCATTAATCAATATTCTGGTTCGTGATATCATCTGGGACATAATGTTATATTCCCTTTTATTCATATCCTTTTTATTTAAAATTTAGGATTTTTTTAGCTTTGTACAAAAAAAAACACCAGATTACGTTTATATAACACTTTGGCTAGACCAGTGTTTACCTATGGTAGTGAAGCATGGACACTAAAAGACAACATGTAAGCAGAATAACGGCTTGTGAAATGAGATTCATGTGCAGAACAGCGGGTTACACCAGATGGATCGGAAAAAGAACACCGATATCTTAAAAGAATTGAAAACTACGCCAATTTTGGAATATATTAAACAGTACCAACTAAATTGGAAACACCATCTAGAAAGAATGAGTTCAAATCGGATCCCCAAAGCTGTTTATAATTATATACCATGAGGACGAAGATCTCTGGGCCGTCCTATGAAACGCTGGAGGGAAAATTTTCTATAGGATCGTAACAGGCCTTGGCCTAATACTTGGAAGGAAGGAAGGAAGAAGGAAGAAGAAGAAGAAGAGAAGAAAGAAGAAGAAGACTTTTTCAGTAGAATGAGGAGGTGGTCCATTGCTAGAGAATGTTGGATAAATGGAGTGAGGAGAAGCATGGAAGCTAGAGATTTGAGGGAAGAAGGTGCTTTAGACAGGAACCTTTGACGACAAATCACTATGGGTTGAAGGAGAAACACTGTATTGTGGAATATTACTAATAAAAGAATTAAAATTGCTAATGACAAAATATGCATGCATTCTTACTTTAAGGGAGAAAAAAAAAAGATTACGGGTATTTGAGAAGTAAAGTCCTTAGGAACATTTTTGGAACAAAGAGAGATGATCGTCCCGCGCCGTAGCCAAGTGGTTAAAGCAAGATGTCTTGGCGCAGAGCTAAGGGACTTTCGCTGGTTGGAATCCACATGGGGGAAGAAATTTTCTCATGGAATTTCTGCCAGTATGGGACCGTTCCCAACCAACATCATGAGGCATTTGGGTAGCTACAGTAAGTAGCGGCTCCAGGTTGAGAAAACCAGCTATAACGACTGAGGGACTCGTACTGGCCACATGTCACCTCTACACTGCTGAATGATCTTCTACCTCTGTGAATAACACATGTGGTTCTGAGACCAGCAAGCCGTCTGATAGACCGAGGACCTTCCAGGTGTGTTGTGCCATGAAGTTTTAAGAGAGATGAACAGACATGCGAATGGAGAAGACTACACAGCAGTGAGTTACATGATCTGTATAAGAAACGAGAAATAATAAGAACAATTAAGTCTCATAGACTGCGATGGTCAGGGCTTGTGCACGAATGGTGAATGAAAGAGGGACATGGAAATTTGTAGGAAAACCAGAGGGAAAACGCCCATTTGATAGGCCAAGAATGAGGTGGGAGAATATCATTAACCAGTTTTGAGGGAAGTGGATTATACAGGGAATGATTGGAAAATATTAGCTCAGGATAGGGATGCATGGAGAGCTTATTTCTGTGCGGTCATGAACCTACGGGTTCGATAGTGCCAGTGAGTTATTTAGTTAATAGATAAAACATAAATTCACAACTCTGGATTGAATACCAAGACACTATGATATTTATGAAAATGAGGAGGCAGATAGCATGGCCAAGAAAGGGGTTATGTTACCCTTGACATTTGAAAGAGAAATATCCTACTGGTTTCTTGAGATCTTTAACAAGGATAAAATAATGAAATCATCACTAAAAGAAATAGAAGACAGAACGTCTGGAAAAAGAAGGAAAAAATCAGAAAAATCCCAGAAATCCAAGTAGAGTAGCAGTTGCTCGCTTCCATTTATACAATGGTCAGATCTTCTTAGAAAACATTGTTTTGAACTTTTACGAATCACTATATGCGTACTCTGTGACAAGTACCAATAAATGGACATACTCCATCATCAACACTGTTCAGCACCATGTGTTTAGCTCCAATGAGGTTGACAGATACTGAGAAGCGAGGAACTTCATATTTAAAAGTTAGGGTCTATGTTAATGCTTTATAATCAAAATTATAAATAAGCATATGACTTTCAGATTATTCCACACATTTCTTCACAATTTAAATATATGTGAATCTTGTTTAATTACAAAAATTTGCTTGAAAAATAAAGTCGCACACCGTCTAATCATTCCAATAAATATTACCATAGTCTGGGTAAAAGTTGTAACCTCTAAATTCCTAAATACAATAAAGTTGTATTACTACAAAACCAACATTTTATCAACATTATTGCATCCAGCTAAAACTTCAACTCTCGCAAAAAAAAAAAAAAAGAGTCTACTACGTACTTTTGACTAAAGGAAGAATATAAAAAATGGGGACTGAATATAAATTTACAGAAAACAGAATATATGTGTTTGGGAAAGGATGTGGATGACCTCATACTTGAAACAGGGAAAATAAAAAAAATGTGATTTTTTTAAATATCTTGGGTCAATAATTACAAGTTTAGGTACCTGTGAGAGAGATGTACAGACTAAAATCGCAATGGCAAAAAATGTAACTAAGACATTACATGGAATAATTGGAACAAAAATATTACAAAGAGTGAAAATTATAAGAGCATAATACAGAATATTTTGTCATATGGAAGTGAAACTTGGTCTTTGACGGAATTACGAAAGAATAAAATTAGAACAGTTGAATTTGATTATCTTAGAAGAAGCCTCCAAAAAACAAGACAGGATAAAATAAGAAATTAATTCCTTTGGAGAGAAATGAATGTCACCACATCTGTTGTTAAGAGGATTGAAAACCAAACGCTTAAATGGTATGTCCATGTACAAAGAATGGAAAATGAAAGATGGCCAAAAAATATATACCAATGGTCACCCCCTGGAAGAAATAAACGTGGCAGACCAAGATGGAAATGGAAAACTTACTAAAATTTTACGAAAAATGTTTGGCGCTGTTAAAGAAAACGAGGGATGGTGAATTAGAAATATCGGTAAATTAAGAATTTGTTCATGAGCCAGATGTAATATCATAATATTTTATTCAATTGGTGTTTAATCTTCTGAGTCTTTTAAATTTGAATAGTAGGCCTACCCTTCTATTTATAGAACTTCATCTTGACGGTGTAAAGGTATGCAGAGCTATAGGACGCATGATGCTTCCAGTCCCTATGGAGGAAGTAATTTCATCATGGAATTTCGGCCAGTATATGAACCAGTTCTCATCCAACATCGCGAGGAAATTGGGTAGCTATGTATGACAAGTGTAGTGGCTGCTCCAGGTTGAGTAAACCAACTATAACGATTAGGGGTTAGGGACAAGATTTTTAAAATACATTACGAAACTCCGTTGAGGTCACTAAGCCTCCTACAAAACTACACTGCTGATTGTTGAGGATGACTGAGATCGCAGGTACTGTTTTATCATTATCATCATCATCATCATCATCCAGGGATTAAGCCTGTTGGCTCGTTCCGGTTTCATGAAAGCTAGAATTGTTAAAATTGTTCAGACCATCTTTTGTATGGGCATCCAACATTTCTCCTTTCTTAAAATTAAGGGTTAGGGACTTCACATGTTAATCAGGTATCACCTCTAAATGTAATGATTATCCGCCCAAATTTTAATTTCGGACCGAAGCAGTCGGATTGTAGACCATGAGACTTCCAGCCCTATTGCGAATCAATTAATTCAATACATTTATTTACTTAATAATTAGACCTATCACAATAATCTTATGTAATCCAAGAAATTCGTTTATATAAGACAATACCGAGGCGAATCTTGCGTTATGGAAGCGAAGTATGGATTCTTCGAAACAAAGATAAAAACATATTAACAGCTTACGAAACGAGGTTCATGCGTCGAACAGCCGACTACAATAAATGGGATCAAAATAACAAAATATAAATGTGTTATTAGAACTCAAAATGTTACCAATCCTCAACTATATCTCCAAATATCAGCAGAAGTGGAAAGAGCATTTCATGAGAATGGACGTTTCTATGTTTTCTAAGAGAATACTAAAATATCTCATAATGGAAAGCTTTTCCTGGTAGACGTATGAAAACATAGGATTAAAATATATTTCTCAGGTCGTACAGTCCTCCTAGGACTAATGCATGACAGGCCCCACTGAAATATGTATTAATACCATAATTTCTCGTCAGAAAACATTCCAAAATAAAATGTGTATAAAATAAACATTGCTTATTATAAAGTATTTGTTGTTGCATAAAGGAATTAAAAAATAGACTACTCTAGAAATGCATGTTATCATGCAATACAGGGACTCTTGTCATATCAACTCCTCTAAAAAATGTTAAACCACGTATAAAACTGTTATTCTTCCAGTTATGCTCTATAGTTGTGGAACTTGGTGTTTTACATATTACAATTATTTAAAAATAAAGTGCATATGAACTTTTTTGGCAAAAGAGAACGAAGAGTCAGGTGAATGGAGAAAGCTACATAAGAGTGTTCTACATGAGCTTTATGGGAAATCATACTTAATAAGAATAGTTAAGTATCATAGACTACAATGGGCAGGATTTGTGACACAATTGGGGAATGAAAGAGGGATATGGAAACTTTTTGTAGGAAAACCAGGCAGTAAGCGCCCAGTAGGTGGACCAAGAAGGAGGTGGAGAAAATAATATTAACCATGATATGAGGGAGGTAAATTATACAATGAATAATTGGAAAATATTAACTTAGAATACGGATGTATGGAGAGCTTGTGTACGCATGGTTATTAATCTCCAGGTTCGACAGTGCCAGTGAGACGAAATGTTTTAGATTCAAAACTTGTAGCTCTCTCATGTGGGTGTACTCCTTAGCCTTGAAAATAACTCGCATTTCACAGAAGTAATTAAGTGACCATATGAAGAATACTTTCTCATTTTAATAATATGTACTGTATTTTAGTTTCCTCTAAATTCACTGAAAGTAGGGAAGAAAAGAGAGAAAGAAACACGTCTGTGAAAGGAAATCAGAGAGTATAGTCTTAGTAATTAAGGTTATGAGAATTTACGGAACAATTGCTCACGCAGATAGGCAACAAGTATCTCATAAACACATTACTGTAGATACATATCTGGTTCGGTTTCGCCAGCCGTGCATGTACCATGACCTCACATGTTATCCATGTTGAAGATGGCAGACATAGATTTCAGCAAGAGCGCCTCTTTAGACATGTAAATAATCAGAGGTGTCTATTCCGTGGAAATCATGTAAGCGGTGCTTCTCCATTTAATTATAAAATAAGATATTTAACAACAAGATTCAGTGGAAAGAACATGTAGAAAGAATGGAAGAAAGTAGATTACCAAATAAAATCTTATATTATTTTCCGAGAGGAAGAAGAGATGTCGGACGTCCTCGGAAGAGATGGTCTTAGATATATTAGTGAAGACGGAACAGGCAACTAATGTCTAAACCAGGAAGTGAAGAAGAAGATTTAAATTTATTTCTTCATTTTCAATTTAAACATTTTCAGTCTTACTTCTTCTTCTTCTTCTCGTTATATTAGGCCCACAGCCTGTTCCTTTCAGAAATCAAGAATTCCTCCATCTCCTTTTCGGTCTTCCAGGCGATCTCTTCCTGATCTCTTGTCTCGTACTTTAAATTCGAGAACGGTCTACAGTGATTTGCAGTTGGTTCTGATCATCGCATATAAAAAAGGAAATGTGAGTCGGTCGACCAGACAGTGGTGCACGAATTATAGACGATTAGAAGTGACTTAAGTGTGAAGATAAGGAAGTTTTGTAAGTGAAGCAGTCAGCGAGTATGAATAAATGAGTTATAAAACAAACTTTGAAGAAGAGACTATATTAACAGAAAATTATATGGGTGTATACAGTCAAGGTCAAAAGTTAAAAGCAAATAAAGATGGACAACACAGAATGTGGCTGGTTTTACGGCTACTGTGTTGCCTGTCAGTTTTAGTAGATACTGACAAGGGGACGAAGATAGAGTCCATTAACCCCAAAATTAATGTGTACTGCCAAACGAGGTATACACGGTGCAGTATTGTAAAACAAACAAAGAAATATTTGAAATATTGTGCAAACATTTATGAAGTTAAAGTAAAGTCAAATCTGTTTCCAACGCAACTGCCATCCGCGACAATAGTTTATTTTACGACTAACGAAAATATATCTGTAGATTTGGTATCCAATCTGTACAATTTATTTACAATGTTTGTGTAGGAAATGGAGACAAACTGACACAGCGGGAGGCTGTGACCTGGTCCAGTGATAGATGCAGAAAACGTGACCGAGGTTTTCAAATTGGGTTTTAGTGGCTAAAGGGCAGGTCCATCAATCAGTAGAGGTCAGCTGAACTCAGCTCAAGGGTCGAGAAATATTAACTATACTTTGTTCAAATCAAGGGCTACGCAAAATAATTTTTAGGTTGTTGAGATCCTTGTTTAATTCTTAAACTCTTTTTACGTATATAAAATAGAATGAATTGTTAAATAATAATAATAATAATAATAATAATAATAATAATAATACTTTTATTTATATTCAGATTTTTAATGTTTACACACATCTTTCTGTGCCTAAAGTTTTATTTTCCTTTTCCACTCGTCTCTATCCAACCACTCCATGTCCTCCAATTCTCTTGTTCTCATTCCAGTTCTTATTTTTTGCATTCTTCCAGGTGGTCACCATTCCAAAGTTTTTCTGGGTAACCTTTCTTCTAGTATTTGTCGTGCGGTGTGTGGACATGATCGCTCCATACACCCCTATCCTGAGTTAATATTTTCCAGTCATTCCCTGAATAATTTACTTACCTCAAACTATGATTGTTATTAGACCTATTCTCCCACCTCACTCTTTACCTTCCTACTGGCTGTTTCCCCTCTGGTTTTCTACAATAAGTTTCCATACACATCTTTCTCTTCCCATTCATGTCACCTATGCCGGACAGGTCAAAGGCGATAAGCCAGACGAAAAAAAGTACCTTGGTCAAAAGAGTGACGATATTTCACCGTAAAATAAAATCGTCAAACAATGCGTTCTACTGACGAAAAAAATACCTTGCGATAAAGTAATAATAATAATAATAATAATAATAATAATAATAATAATAATAATAATAATAATAATAATAATAATATTTAAATTATTTATATACAGTTTTCAATGTTTACACCTCTCCGTGCCTAAAGTTGCATTTTCCTTCTACACTCGTCTCTATCCATCCACTCCATGTCCTCCAGTACTCTAGTTCTCATTCCAGTTCTTATATCTTGCATCCACGAGTTTCGAGGTCTTCATTTCCTTCTTTTTCCAGGTGGACACCATTCCAATGTTTTTTTCTAGGAACCTTTCTTCTTGCATTGTTCATAATAATAATAATAATAATAATAATAATAATAATAATAATAATAATAATAATAATATAATAATAATAATAATAATAGTATGAAGACGAAGAAGGAGAAGGGGGAGAAAGATAAATGCAGGGAAAGAACAATTAAACATGACAATTATTAAAATTTTTCGAATTAAGTTTATTCGCATACTAAATTATGTCCGAAAAATAACTAACAATTTTATATAACTAAATGACTAACTATATGAGTGGATTGTTGAAACAAAATCTAAACCAAGACCACAGTTTTTCAATTTATTACAGTTGTTATGGAAACAATAACAAAAACTGAAAAAAAATTGCAGTCATAGTTCAGATTTTGTTTCTGGAATCTACTACACATTATCTTATGGATTCCGTAAGTTCAATGCCGCATCCACCAAAGCACTCACGTATCTATCTTCGGTCAACTGAATCCTGTTCTTTTCTCCGATATCGAATTACCTAAGATCCTTTCGTTTATTTTATTTTCAACCACAACTAGGCTTTTCAAATAGTTTTTTTTTCGTGGGATCCCAACAAAAACATTAAACTGTCACCCTTTCGAACTACAAGACTAGTCATTCTCAATCTCCTGTACTCTACTTAATAACTCAGAGAGTAGGCCTATTAGGATAACTAAACTATTTATATTTTTTTCATAGTGTTCTGCCCAAGAGGTCTTTCACTGCAAACTCAGCATTCTCCACTCTTTCCTTAATTCAGCACTCATCATGCCATGTTTGCAGCTTTACTATCGATATATAGGTATGGTAGCTTCCCGTTTCTTTCCACACCCAACTCTCTCTTTTGCATCTTAAAATCTTAAAAGATCTTAAGAAGGTCCAGAGGGGCCGCAACTTGGAGGTGAGGATAGTGGATTTGGCTAAGTTAGACCCTCCGGACTTCACCGAAATTCATCCCAGAGGTTAAATATCAGTTCCGTCAGGGTTTTTGACCAGATCAAAGATCCAGAAATCCCAATTAGCCTCATATATTTTTTTAAATCACCATTTTATATATATCTGCAGAGCATGTATAAAATGCTATGATTGCAGTGAAAGACCCGTCTACGGGCGGAATTACTATGGATTATGCTTTCCGCAATTTTGTAACAAATTAGACCAATCGGCCCAGATGCGAAACTGCGCAAATTCTACTGATAATTAATTGTAATTAATTTTAAACGATACTGAAGATGTTATGAGCTCTGATAGTGAAATTTCAACGCAGTATTCATTTTGATTGGCTGAGGAAAACAAATACCCTAGTCAGATTTGATCTGAATCCAGAATCTTCTAGTATGAGTCTCAAATGTCATCATTTGAGTCAATTAGTTCAGTAGTATTTTGTTTAAACTATGTTCTTAACTCTTTCAAGACCAGTGTCTTCTGTAAAAAATTAAAATTGTATTTTCCTGACTATTTAACTCATGCCCCAAATAGGAGTCAATGACCAATCACATTTCAATGATTTTTTATTTACAACCAATCACAGTCTTTTTCACCTCGATTTTATCAGTTTAATTTTATCACTTTAAAATCAAGCTCCTTTTTAACATTCTGAATAGGTCATAGCATTATTTAACAGTGAGCAAATGTGGCTACTAGATTGTATATATAGTGTACGAATGTTAATACATAGTACTTGCGGGATATAATATAAAAAACATTTGTAGCAATTGATTATACCCCATAAAAATAGAAACCACTATTTGCACTTTCTTAAACGAATTATTTCCCAGGAAATAACGTTGCAGAAAAATATAATTGACATATTTACATCATAGGACATCAGAAATTAATTAATACCTATAAGATTGGTTATAAATTTCTCCACTAGGGTGCATTCTTACAATATTGCGATCATTTGGCAAGAAATAATATGATCTGGTTGCAGTGATGAACAAATGAAGCGTAACAATCTCGTTTCTCATTGTTTTCAAACATCGCCGTTTACATTATATATATAAATATTTAAAAATAACTATAGTTAAATAATGATATGTGAGTAAGCAGCTTAATTTTATTCGTTAAATAGTCCTAATAAATGCCACTCATGATTTCCAAATTCTCTAGATAAGATTATCTCTCACTTCGTGAGTCGTGAATTTATTGATAATTTGGAAATCACTCGTGGCATTACTTATGATAACCAACTTACTGTGCGTTATACTATTCTGTATTTTTCTTCTCGCTATATTAGACCCACTTCCTATTTCTTCCAGAAAATAGAAGTCCCGGTATCCTTTTCGATTTTCCAGACGATCTTCTTCCTGTCTGCGGGATAGACAGCCCTTTTCCCCATGTAAATAATTTCCGATGTCGCGTGAGATAAATGTCTGGTTACTTCATTCCGGTTCTCTTCATTTTTGGTGCACTGGACTTGAATAAAAGTACACTTGGAGTGGCTTGCATGGTCGGCTGTTGGTGAGTTGGTGAATTTTATACAGTCTGCTATTGAATAAAATTTTTAAAATACCTCCAGTCCCAACAATGATCGTTAAGAAATGTTTTGTTATTTGGGCTGAAAAAAGTAGCGGTATCAGGATAGTACTAATTTCTATAGTCTACACATTGTTTACAAAATGTGTGTCTTTGTCGAGAGTCTCCACTGCCTGCTCGGAGCGGAGAGTGTGTGTGTTCGACTCTCCTCAGTAAGAGACCTGTTTACGTGACGTGTGGTTTTATCAGAATGCCGAAATAAAAATTGTGCAAAGATGAGTCCATTCCTATACACAAAGCGGACTGTACTAGAAGTCTGTCTCGAGTAGCGCGTGTCAACGTGCAGTTTGTAAACATAGCGGTCTAAGTACGATGCAGCCTAGCCTATAACTAATACTTTTTTCAGCCCTATTTATTACCATTCATGAGCAGATGGTCCTTAGAGAGGGGGGAAGAGGAAACCTGTATATTTTCGAAATTGTAAAACACAAAAAATAAATTCTGAAATATCTATTTTGCCATAAATGCATAAAATATTTATATTTTTCGATGCATAGAATATTTATATTTTTCGAACCACAGCTAAAATTTTAGTTTAAAAGGGTTAAACATTTTAGTCCATTAGCGTCTCAATCTAAATGTGGGCATGAAAGAACCGACAAATTTAGCTTAGAAGATTCTTATTTCGCTTGAAACTATTTTTTCTTAAATCTACGATACGGAATTCATGCTTTTTTCCCTTTCGATGGAAGCCATATTCAGAACTTTTGCCGCCTGATAAAATCAATCGATATCCCGTCTAGTTTAACCGCGATCTTTGGCACCAGAATAGACTAGTTCGGTTATGTACAATATATGTGAAATAGTGTACTAAAGCGTCTTTAAAATAGAGGAATCAAAGTTAGTGTGAGTGAAGTATAGCATTACACTTGTGTTTGTTCCCCATAACAAGAAGGTGCCAAGAAGAGCAATTTCACACGTTTTCTTCGTCACACTAACCTTAATCATTTCTACCACATTCTGTTTCTAATTTCAATAACAACCTATTGTTATATGCATAATTAGTCATTACCGACTTGTCACCCACTCAACAGTTTCATTGTGTTTGCAGACGTTAATAAAATTACATACGATTCTTCTTATTTTCCATCGCAGTTTAACCACTCACTGTATAAGTAATTTCACATGCCCAACGTCATAGTGACACCAACTGTTAAACTTTGGATCATACACATACTTTTTTTTGCCATATTCTTTATATACACCGTGTTCCAAAATGATGGACGGGGTTTCAAAATTGTTTAATTTCCCATGCATGATATGTATAAATACAAAACTTAAATGGGATTAAAGAGAAACTCTTCGAGTTTTCATAACATACTTTATAAGTGTCCGATGTGACCACCTTTCGTTACACGGCATACATCTAGCCGATAGTCGAATTCTTCCCAAAACTTGGTCAGCATATTTGTAGTAATGGATTCAACAGCAGCAACAAACCTTCTTCTCAAGCCTGGAAGGTCGACGGGAAGTACACATACCCCCATAGAAATAAATCACAAGGGTTGAGATCGGGAGACCGTGGAGGCCATCGGGAATAAACCATGCCATCCGGACTCTTGACATTCTCGATTTTTTCATTTGGAGTTCGCGGACGTCCTGGACTTTTCCTTTACATATATATCCAGTCGTTTCTAACTGTCTATACCATCGACGGATACTCTTATCTGTCGGAGGATCAATTCCAAATTGCCGTCGGAAAGGTTGCTGCATTGCAACAATGGAACCAGACCTCGCAAATTGCAACACACAGAATTACATCTGTACAGAAGTCATTTTCACAAAATTAACGCTGACGACGTAATAATGACAAGAAACAAATTACTGCATACAGGATATGAAACTTACAGTTTTTCTTTCATTATAGCGAATATCATGCATCCAATTTTGTTTGTAAAGCTATACCAACTACTTAAAACCCCGTCCATCATTTTGGAACACGGTGTATACAGTATATAGTCCACCGCTGTGGTCTCGAGGTAGCGCGCTGCCTTGTCACGCAGCGGGCCCGGTTTCGATTCCTGGTCGGGACAGGCTCCTGGGTGAGGTTTTTTCGGGTTTTTTCCTGACCTGTAAGACAAATGTCAGGAAGCTTAGGGCCCAAAGGTCCCCGAAAATCATCCGACCATCATCTTCATCCTTATCATTATCATCACCATCCTTCACCGGTATGGAAAACAACGGGAAACTACCACACCTATAGTTCCCTAGTAAAGCTGCAAAGCATAACATGAAAATGCTACGATTGCAGTGAAAGACCTGCCCTGTGCAGAATGACTATGGATGGACTGGATCGATTTTTATGATTTTTTGTGTGTTTGAATGGATCCCTGGATGGTTTAGATTTACAGGGTGGACCGCTCGAATGGACCTAATTTCAATTGCTTGTTACTGGCAAACGGTTGAAGATAGAAACTTAAAACAACGTTCATATTACAGAAAAACTCACCAAGTTTTGATATCCAGATCACCACATCTCTATATGAGCCCCAGCAGTCACTGTGACGATATCAAAGCGATGAACAATTTCTTGCCAAGTACGTTGGAGTATGTCTTCTGGAATGTTCTCAATAGCCTCTATGATGCGCTCACGAAGATCACGAAGATCTTTGACTGGGGTGGTGTAAACTTTATCTTTGACATAGCCCCAGAGAAAGAAATCCAGTGGTGTTAAATCGGGAGATCTCGGGGGCCACGCGATTGGTCCTCCCCTACCAATCCAACGGCCAGGGAAAATGTTGTCCAAAGTCGTACGAACTTCATTGGACCAGTGGGGAGGAGCACCATCTTGCTGGAAAACGATGTTAGGCTGCAGTTGTTCAATTTGTGGAAAGAAGAACTGCTCCAGCATGTCAAGATATGTGGTACCACGAACAGTTTTCTCGGCGAAGAAAAACGGTCCAATGACCTTATTATGTGACAAACTGCACCAAACATTCATCTTCGGACTATCACGAACATGCTCTTGAATAGCGTGAGGATTCTCCGATCCCCAGATCCGCACATTATGCCGGTTTACCTTGCCTGACAAATGGAAAGTGCTTCGTCCGAGAGAAAATCTTGGTCATGAAGTCAGGATCAGCGCCGAGACGGTCCAGCATCGTATTGGCGGAATTCCACTCGTTTCGGCATGTCATTCGGCTCCAGACGTTGCACTAACTGCACTTTATATGCGTGCAGTTTGAGGCGTTTGTGGACAATCCGTTGTAATGTCGATTTTGGTATTTGAAGTTCCCGCGAAGCTCTTCTTAATGACTTCCGGGGGCTTCGCTCAAATGCGGCTTGAACATTTGCTACCATTTCATCGGATGCTCTGCGACCACCACCATGCTTCTTCAACACAGATCCTGTAGCTAATAATGTATCACGCCACTTCTTTATGCTTCTAGCAGTTGGAGCATCACGGTTAAACACACGCCGGAACTCCCTTTGAACTCTAATGATTGATTTAAACTCCGCATACCACAAAACAGCTTGCGCTTTCATCTGCGGAGTCGCCATTTTCACAAACAATTAAATCTAAGAACGAGAAACGTATCTTTGTGCCATCTACCGACAGGATTCGAAACTTGGTGAGTTTTTCTGTACTATGAACGTTGTTTTAAGTTTCTATCTTCAACCGTTTGCCAGTAACAAGCAATTGAAATTAGGTCCATTCGAGCGGTCCACCCTGTATAATTGGACCGGTAAGTGGCACTGCGAACGGATTATAGGATTTCTTTGGTCGCTTTTTGGATGCTTAAATGGCTCCCTCTGCCTAAACCATAACTAATATACCCAAATTAATACACACAGAATTGAATATCTAAAAAAAATTACAAAAAAGGCCATGACAGTATATGTCTATCTTTTACAGGCAATTCAAAATATTCATGTTTGTCTTTCAGCTTATTGATGCCAAGAAGATCGGGAAGAATAGATTCCCGGGCAAGCTTAGCAGCGAGTAGCGGGTATTCTTTTACGGATAACTCATAATAACCATTTTTGTCTTTCAGTTTATTTATGCCAAGAAGACCGGGATAAATAGAATCCCGGTCAACGTCGGATGATCAGCACGGGGAATCTAAAAATAATTACGTTATAAATTTATAATTTTTTTCTGTTTACTAATTCATCATCAACATCATCCGGTATCATCACAGCTGCCGCCGTCTTCCGGAAACCAAACGCCATTCATCTCTGTTCACTCATTGATCTTCCTCCAATCCTCTGATATTCATAGCCGCTTGTACCTCTTCTATCCAAGTTTTCTTCGGCCTACCTCTCTTCCTCCTTTACATTGGGATCCATTCCATAACAATTTTAGGCAATCTTTGCTCTGACATTCTTTTGACATGGCCATACCACTATAATCTTTTCTAAAGTGTCTATGATGTTCGGTTCCTCATGCATACCCACAATTTCCCTTATTTCTTTATTTCGTATTCTATCCATTCTAGATTTTGCAGCTGGTCTTCTTAAAACATTCATTTCTGTACTTAAAATTCTTTTCATTTCCCAGGTAGGAATTTGCCAAACTTCAGCACCATATGTTAAAATGCTCTGAATTATGGTTTGATATATTTTTAATTTTCTATTCTTTGTAATATTTTTGCTCCATCAAACAGAGTTTAAAGCATTTATTGCTTGTTTTGTTTGTGCGATTCTATTTTTAATTTCCACTGTGTTATCGCCTGAATGGTCTAATTTAGTTCCCAAAAATAAGTGCATTCAACTCTAGATTTTAGTTCTTCTCCATTGTTGAAATTTATATTTTCCATTTCTTCTCCTATACACAGACATTTAGTTTTCTCTATACTTATATAAAGTCCTAATTTGTCATATTCTTCTTTTAGTTGTCAGCCATATATTCTATGTCAAATATAAATTTATCACCAAGAAGATCCTACTATTGTATTAATACAAAGTGGTATAGAAGTGTGGGACGGCCAAGAATATGATGGAGAGATACCAATCTAAAATATAATTCATAATTAAAATAATCTAAATAAGAATTTAAAATGAAGTCAATTTTCCGCATGAGACCGGAACGAACGTTTTGCAGTTAATCCGTGAAGAAGATAGATCAAGTTTATAAATCCTGATCTATCGTAACCTGAACCCACGATCTTCCGGTTTGTAGGGTATTGCCTTAACCAACTAAGCTAAGGAAGCTCAGTGTATATGGGATTTTAAATATTCAGCATGAGTTTGTGTGTGTTGTGGAAAGAAATAAAGTAAACAAAATTAAACACGGAAAACAGAAAATGAAAGATAATAGGAAAGTAAAATGTAACTGTTTAGTTGCGGTTATATTTATTTTATTTATGCACTTTGGTTGTAAGCATTCTGATCCCCCTTAAAACGTTAATTTTGTCACGTATAAGTGTGATATTGTGAAGCATAAAAGCAAGTGGTCACTTGTAACAACTTGTTCACATACCTAAAGATGTTTTTTTTTCTGGTCATCAAATTCCTGACCGTTATTACGACCTATATCAACAACTGGACGCCGCTACTCAGCTGTACACAATCTCGGAACAACACTACATATTATCTGTTATCCTTTACACGTATTGTATTTTAATACCCATGCATTATGCTTTCATATTTCATTTAAACTTTTCTTCTTCTCCACACAGTAGTCTAATCTCTGAAATTAAACATAGGCTGAATTCTGGAAATTGATGTTGTTATGCAGAGTACCAACTTCTCTCAAAAAAATTAAACTGAAAATATATAAAAATGTTATTCTCCCAGCTGTATGATATAGATGCGAAACATCAACATGGTTGATAAATCCTCGTTCGTTCCACTGCGGGATATGGTACTAACCTAATGGGAAGTTTCTTAACCATACTAATTTTGCTACACTTATTTGCCTACAGATGTCAACGAGGCAGAAATGAAGATGTTGAGAGCAATAGCAGGATACGAAAGGACCGATAAAAAGAAAAAAACGAAGATATATTTAATCTCTGTGAAAGAATAAAATACAATCAAAATGCTTAGCACGTATTACGAATGAATGAACAGCGCATACCAAGAAGAATGTATAATTATAAACCAAAAGAGAGAAGATTGTTGGGAAGACCATTGAAGACATGGAAGGACCAATTCGATCTATAATGAGATCGGAACAGGTCATTGGGGTTAATCCTTGTTGTTGATGATGATGAATTTCGGGACATGTTGTTAGTAGGCTACATAGCCTCGAGGACACATGTAGTAGGAAACTAAAGTATTATTCGCAAGGAGTCAGAGGCCTTTTTTTGTCCAGACTTGAGGTTATTTTACGAGCCCGAAAATCTTCAGACTCGGCACCCACGGCTGAAGTCCCTCCTTCAGGACTTGTCCCTTGGATTTTTTCCATCCTAAAAATCCATCGACCCCGACCGAGTTTGAACCAGCGACATTCGGGTCTAGAGAAAGGAGCATAACCACTAGACAATTGCGGCCGACAACTAGGCATATGCCTTTGAAATAAAATGAACTAGAAAAAGGTATTCTCGAAATTTTGGCGAAATCCAATCGTTAGGAGTGGATGTATGTAGGCCTATATATATGGATAAAGTGATCCACAAAATAGGCCATAAGAGAACCTTGGGGTAGTAGGAGGTTAAGGCTCCCACTTTGTCTAGACAATCGGCACTTGATGTTAGTAGGGTTGTCAGTCCTACGTGACAGCTGCCTTTACGCCCAGAACAATCATCTTGTACTCATTTCCGTTAAGAGTTGAGTTAACCCCAGGGACCATGGTGCCACCAGATGATTTTGGGTCAGTTTAAAAGCTAGACTCCATCTGGACTCGAACGCTCGACCTAACCGGTTTGTAGCCTATTTTCTTAACCAATTGCGCTATGGTGTGCCCCATATATATATATATATATATATATATATATATAGATTTTTAGATTTAGATTTAGATTTATTTAGCCTGGTGGAGTTAAGGCCATGTGGCCTTCTCTTCCACTCACCAGGACAAACATATATTACATCAGAATATAACAATCTTAATTAACTCTAATATTAAACACTAAGTAAAAATTTAATGAAAAGATAATATCTAATATACGTATTACGATCTATAATACAACCAGTTAATTTTAGTTAAAATTAAGACTAAAACTAATAATAAAATGTATATAAGCAAGGCATATTAAATTGTCCCTGTCTAGTGTATATAAAAAACAGGAAAATAATGAGATATAGAAAACTAATTTTACGATTATACAATATTTAAAACAAAACAAATAAACATATTTGTTATTCTTAATATTATTTTCATAAATAATTAAATCTAATAATATTGCTAAAATAATACTATCAGTGAGGTGTATAAGTTAGTTTGTTATTAAATAATTCTTTAGTTTGTTTTTGAAGGATGTTATAGTTTGACAGTCTCTGACATAGGGCGGAAGGGAATTCCATGTTTTGGAAAGTGACACCGTAAAAGATATGAATAATATACAGTGTAATGAGGCGGGATATAAAGGACAATGTGCTGATGGGATCGAGTGTCAAGATTATGTGTGTCGGATAGTCTGATGAAGCGGCGTGATAAATAATTAGGCGATGATGTGTGAAGTATTTTATAGAGAAGGGTTAGGGAATGGACAGTTCTACGATCGCTTAGACGAAGCCACTATAATTGTTCCAGGGACGGTGTAACATGGTCAAATTTGCGAATACCACAAATAAAACGTGCGCAAGAATTATGAACACGTTGAAGTCTTTGAGTGGAAATAATATTTAAGTATGTAAAAAGAGTGTCACAAAAATCAAAATGGGGCATTGCAAGTGTTTCTACTAACATTTTCCTAAGGGCGAATGGCAAACAATTTCGTACACGATTTAATGAATGTATTATTGAGAAGACTGTTTTGCATGTATGGTTTATTTGTGTATTCCAATTTAAGTTTTTGTCAATAAATACTCCTAGAATTTTTACTGTCTCGCTATAAGGGATTTGAACTCCATTTAGTGACACATGCGAAACTGTGTTTAGGTTAATTGTAGATAATAGTCTCTGGTGACCCATAATGATTGATTGTGACTTTCTATATAGGGTATAACAGGACCTCACCGACAAAATTATAGGGATGATAGGCCATGCAGAGAGGATCATTTTTTGTGAAGGAACATATAGTCGCAAACACATCGTTTATGAGTTATGCGCAGATTAAGGTGTTCACCCGTAAGGGTCGGAATTGATTATACAAAATTGTACACGTAGGCCCTATACTTTTATTGAAAAAGGCATGTTTTTACAATAGGCTAAGTGTTCAAACAGTCGACCCTGTGCCTCATTGTTTGATATCGTCGCAGCAACGATCGGCCAGCACGGCCGATCATGTTAGAATTCTTTTTGACGACGTCAAAACACTTATTGTAAAAACATGTCTTTTTCAATAAAATTATGCATGTATAATTGTTTGTATTCAATTACAACCCTTAAGGATGAACACATTCATCTGCGCATAACTCATAAACGACATGTTTGCGACTATATGTTCCTTCACAAAAAATTATCCTCTCTGCATGGCCTATCATTTTGTCGGTGAGATATATATATATATATATATATATATATATATATATATATATTGTTATGTATATATTGTTAATTAAACTCTGTGGTGAATCCAGTTGCTTTGCGAAAAAAAATATGGCGGCCGTAGAGCGATTTTGAAATTTAACTTTGCACGATGGGCTTTTCTAAATATTCAAAGTCCATTTACTGCTCTAATAATAAAAAAAACTTCAAAAGACCAGGAATGGCAGGTAACTAATATATTCAGCTTCTAATGTGAATTTCAGGGTTCGTTGTTGCGAATTGGAAAGTATAATAATGAAAATGTCTTAGGAACTGTTATAGAGATCCAGTAACATACCGTATGTGATTAAACTACTGTTGAATTTATGCGGAAAGTAACGTTGTAAAATAATCCGTTACAAGTCACATTCGCTGGGTTCATGTGTCTGTCTTCAGGTGAGGATTACTGAAAACTGAATTAACTATAAAGACGTTACATTTTTACTCCCCTCACTGGATCCATTAGCAGATAATAGAATCAACTTCACTAATTACACATTTCAAGTAGCAATCTACAAGAAGTCATCTTATAAAGTCCTTTTAAAATATTAAATTGATGCACTTAATCTGAACGAAACGCGACTTTTCTCAAAATTGATTTCAACAAAATGATGCTCCAAATAGTTAAAATCAGGTTAGTGATTTATATAAAAAGTAAAATCAATTGATTTGGTGTTTACTTGATGATAATCCATTTTTATGTTAATTAAATAAAATAAATCTTAAAGATTTATATGATTTTCATATTTATTAAAATAAAAATTCGTAACAGCTGTTTCAGTACTTTGTACCTTCTTCACACGAATTCTATCATGATTACAAAAAATGTAATTAATAGGCCCTATATAAAAAGTATTTTAAAAAGCTGCTGAAAACGCCTCCTTTTAGATCGTCCGGCTTATATTTTTTACTAGGAATCGAAGATAATTTTTTTACAAAGTATGATTCGACAGCCTATAGTCTCAGCTCCCTACTAGGGGGACCAAGAAATCTCTATTTGTCTGACACCTACTTTTTGGGCTGTCCAAGCTCTGCTACCGTCGGCATAGCTATCAGGCTACTGGTGTATGAAATCCTTCACTGCGATAAGCTGGAGATACCTGGCAGAGCAAAGAAATATAAATTAACCTTAAATTGGCAATGTTTCCTATAAGATACTTTGATTAGTTAATTTGATATTGTTTATAAAACAATAAAAAAACAAATGAGTAGACATTACTTAAATTGTTGTCAAATTACACGATATTGTACAATAATAAGGTACAATTTTACATGATTTTGTTTTCATTATGGTCGATAGTGCCAGTGAGTTACTTTTTAGTTAGTTAATAGGGGCCTATAGCGAAGTGGTGGAATCAAGTTTTTGGCAGGGGAAAACGGGAGAAACGCCAAGAAAAACCTGTTCTGGCTCCCATTCGTTCTCCACGAGCTCCACATTAAGTAAGTGGCCGAGACGCAAAGTCGGGTCCCAGTGGTGGAAGGCATATGATTAGGGCAAAGCAATTAATGATTTTGCATTTTTTTTCTTATGAAGGTTGAAACATTGCTTGCATATATGAAAATGTATGACATTAAAAGATTGATTAAATAAAAGTAATTCGTTAGGGCATTTTTTTTTTGCATTTTCTTAACGTTTTTAGGGATAGGTAATTTTTTTGGCAATTTTTAGGTTATTTTTAGCATATTTTGCACTTTTCCGGAAGGCTGTGTAATTATTTGTATTTGATTTGAGATTTTTATTATAATTCAGTATTTTTCCTTGTCAATATAGTTTCTTGGAATTAAGTAGTTGTTTTGCTAACTACTACCCCTATTTTTCAAGGTATGTGCATAATGAACTTGCCCACTTCTAGGAATTTTATTCAATTTCTTAGAGCTTATGCTAGCTTCTACCCTTATTCTGATTGTTAACTGCAATTCAAATTTGCTGTAAAAGTGCACTGTGTAATTGAAATGGATTTTCTGCAATAAAAGGTACCCTAATATGTACTTTTTTTTAATACTTTTATTTTAATATTTTGATGTTAAGTTAAATTTTATGTAATTCAGTAATCAAGTGAGTACTTAATCTAATCAATAGTATTTTTATTGGTAATTCTTAACTTTTTATTGGTCATTTTTTATTTTATTGGTCATTTTTTGCATTTTTTAGGTCATAAATGCATTTTTTATTTTGCATTTTTTAATAATTTATAGGTCATTAAATGCCTTGCCCTACAAATGAGTAACCACTTGAGCTGCCTCAAAGTTGCAAGAATTGGACTACGTCAATATATACTTTAAATGTTAGAATTTCCACACTTATTGATTGTTTCTGTTAATTATTTGTCACACTTTATCAGTATCTTTAGATCGAGGATAAAACTCGAAAACATTTCATGTTAATCTGCAAAAAAAGTTTGTAGAATTTGATGTGATAGCATATCACACACTATTGATAGGGTCTATCTGTATCATTTCATACTGTCATGTGTCACTTTATATATAACACATAGGATCAATGTTTAAATTTTATCAAGTTTTTTTTTTCTCCAAATATTTTGCAGATTTGAGTACGCGTTTCCTTTACGGTGTAATACGCAGTAACTATAGTTGCTGACTGGCATTCCAGAAACCTGTATTAATGGTTATATCAATTTTTGTTATCTGATAGGCAAAACAAAATTGAAACATCATATATGCTATTCCTGAGACATTAGTTGGATTAGTCTCTAAAGGATTACAGAATAAATGAAAATATAAGGAAAGATAAAAATATATTTGCGAGTGGTTAAGGCAAGATAAGAAAGATGCTTTGGCGCAGAACACGGGAAATGCGCTGGTTTGAGTCTCCGTGGGGGAAGAAATTTTTCATGGAATTTCGGCCAGTATGGGACCGATACCCACCCAGCATCGAGAGGAATTTGGGTAGTTACAATAAGTATCGGCTCCATGTTGAAAAAACCAGCTATAACAGCTGGAGGACCCATATGCTGACCACATGTCACCCCTACACTGGCTTGAAGATCGTCTATCTCTGTGATTAACATGTATATATAATTATAATTATTTTTATTTCAGTGTTGTTTCTGTTATATAAATAGGTGTCCTCAACCAAAATATACAGTTTTTTTTCTTCCACACTTCCCGGTCTTACGTGTCTGCTTCTGTCATATTTCTCTTCTTCATGTTGAATTGGATTCCCTTTATCCACGTTGGCCTTGGTCTACCACGTTTCCCTTTTCCAGGAGGTATTCATTTCAATACTTCTTTGTTTGTTTCTGTGTTCTTTCTTCTTATTATATGCCCATACCATCTTAGTTGGAGTTCTTCAATCTCTTGTAGGCCTACAATATCCTTTTCTACATTCATAATTTCTCATATATATATATATATATATATATATATATATATTCTATTCTATTCTATAGTAATTCTGCCTGAGGGCAGGTCTTTCACTGCAATCATAGCATTTTGATGCTATGCTTTGTAGCTTTACTAAGGAATTATAGGTGTGGTAGCTTCCCGTTGCTTTCCACACTATATATATATATATATATATATATTACATGAAAAGATACCTCTAATTTTATAAGTTAGTGAGATATCAATTTCTCCACTCAGGCATTCAGAGCAAACATTCGTTTTTCTTTCCTTATATACAATTCTCTATCATAAGAGGTAACAGAACAGTGCTCGCAATGCCAATAACGAGTTCTATGATAAGAAAGCATCAATGAGAATACTTTACTTTGTAATAGCAGTAACGTTTTTTTTTATTTCGATGTATATATTTATTTATTGTGTTAACTTTTATCCCTCTTTACAAATGACTCTCCTTAAATATCACAACTCTGTTTACACATTACTTATGTTGAGGAGATAAATTTAAGTTCATATGATGCAAAATAATCACCGCTAAACAGGATGATCACTTTATATCATTATAAATCTAATAATAGTCCATGCAGTACATTTAATAATGAAACTTCTTAAATAATCTGAAACATTGAGCCTCTTGAGGACATCAACTGAGTAGCTACTTTACATAAGAAGTATCAAAATCCGATTAGGTAAATTAAAACTAAAGTTGAGATATTGTGTCACGATAATCACGTAACTCCATGCACTATTATCTGATAGTTGAACAGAATCTTCTTGAGTTGGCTTCGATTCTTCTGAGCTGTTGACGTATACACTTATATAATTGACTTAACCATTTTTTTCAAGTGCTGCATGCCAATTATTTCGGAAAATTTTAATTTATAATATGACAACAATTATTATAACTTTATAAGTAATTTTGTTAGTTTACATATGAAGAATTTATGAAATTCATAAAGTTCTATTTAACAAGCAATAAATAGGCCTATGTTTAAATATAAAATAATTAAAAATATATTAAATAATTTTCGTAGAATAATTACAAATTTTATTGTATAACAGTAGAAATTATAAAATTTGGACTCACATTTCAAAATAAGAATAAGATGTTAGATACCTTGCTTTTGCAGACGACCAAGTTCTAATATCTAGTTCGGAAGATGGTCTACAGAAATCGCTCTTTCAGTTAAATAACATTATACAGAAATATAATTTCAAAATATCAATAAGTAAAACGAAAATCCTAGCTTTTAAGGGATCAGATACCGTAAGAGCTAAAATAATTCTGGAGGGGAAACCCATTGAACAAGTGAACCATTTTAAATACCTGGGTTATGAAAACTTCTATTTTAAAAATGAAGATCTATTTAACAAACTTAATACATTTAATTATATATGTGGAACGATCAAATGGATATTTAAAAGCACAAGAAAAGAAACAAAACTAAAATTTTATAAAGTAGTGGCAGTCCCTTTACTACTGTATGGTAGTGAATTTTGGGTTTTAACTAAAAGAGAAGAGAAGATCATAGAAGCAGCTGACATGAGATTTCTGAGAAGTGTGGCTGGTTGCAAACTTCTAGATAAGAGAAGAAGTGAAGATATTAGAAATGAGCTAAATATCTTTAAAATCTTTAGAATAAAATAATCTAGAAAAAAATGGAAAGAACATGTTCAAAGAATGGAAGATGATCGCATTTCCAAAATTATATTTAAATACAAACCAAAAGGACGCAGGAATGTTGGTAGACCGAAGAAGAGATGGATCCAACTTTTAAATGAGAATCTATGAGACCGGAATAAGCCACATGGGCTTAATCCGTGATTGTTGTTGATGATGATGATGATGATGATGATGATAGAAATTATTTCAATTTTTAAATGGGAAACCCTTGAGGAAAGTATCATAAGGAAGATTTATAGCAAGTGGGAAGATAATATTCGGATGGATCATATGAATCTAGATATCAGATATGTATTAAAGGTCCAGGGAAATAATCAGATAAATCACTGTTTTGTTTAAGTGAAGTTTGAAATACCATTAGATTCTCCATGGAAATGATGGTCTTTTATAAGTGTGAAACAATGAAATAAATAGATTAGTCGTAGGTTTATTTACCTCCAATGTTTGGCATACAGTTAAACAAGTGGGTTCGTTGTATAACTAAAAGTGTTTTTCTAAATTTCATGGAAAAGTTACTTTTTTTTCTGGGGAGAGGGACCAGTTGAAAGAATTAGTGAATTCGATATTGAATGCATGTTTTCCATAACACATCGATTTTATCAACACCTGTGACACAATAATTATTGGACTGAGTGGATTGAGACAAGTGGAAGAACCTCCAGAGGAACCAGATCCATAGATGAATTATTCATCTCTGAGTTTGGTCCTTCTCGAGTCTGTCCCGTTCCAGAGCAATCTTTCACCAGTTTTTATTCCAGTTTAAGTACCATCCCCATTCACTGCATCCGTTTTCTACAGTCTCGGTTTTTCTCTCCTCCTTTAGTCATTTAGTTCCGCATATCATTTGAAATTTTGACAGTTCCATATTTATGTCTCTTTCAGTTTTTGTGTTTACAGTAAAACTATTTTTAATTGTGAGTTATATTAATTACATTATCATGATTAGAGATCTTGTTTAAAATAATAGGCCCTACATTTGGCTGTAAGATTTCTCTAATTTGCAAGTTGTGTTTAACTTTCCATTACAGTGAGATCATGATGTGGCAACTTTTTGGATATTTAGTAAGGTTAGTGCTTTGTGAACGTGAGAGAAAACTTCTCCATAGAGCTGTAACGTGCTTAATAGCAAATAAATCATCGTAACGAACGTCATGTTTTTACCTACACTTTTTCCATAGGCAATGCGTTATGTTAATCTGTGGAAAACAAGAAAACATGACTTACATCACTGTATTTCTAACTCTTTTTTAAATTTTTATGGAATGGATCCCAATAGAAAGGAGAAAGAGAGGAAGACCGAAGAAAACTTGGACAGAAGGGGTACAAGCATCTATGAATATCAGAGGATTGGAGGAAGATCGATGGATGGACAGAGAGGAATGGCGTTTTGTTTCCGGAAGACGGCGGCAGCTGCCATGATACCGGATGATGATGATGATATTTTAACGGTAAAAATCTTACATTTTTAATTACGAATTTATTTGTGAATAACAAACTATCATATTTATTTTATAATTTGTTTTGTAGCATTGTGAATCGTGCAAGAATTATGTCGGCACAAAGGAACATTTTCCAAAAATGTTTCCTCTCCACAACTTAATCCATAATAAAAATTCTAATTTTTTTAATAATGAAAATATAATAAAAGTTATATTTGATAAAAACAAGTCTGAAGTCAATCCTTGAGGATGCCGGATGCAGTCTCTGACGTTACGTCGGAGAGTTTTTAGCTTCACAATCACAGCCAACAAGCCAGAAAAATGTCTGCAGATCATAGTACGAACTCCGGCCGTGAAAGCCTAAATCAAAAGAAAATATGTCTGTCTCAATACCTTAGTTATTCAGGATAAGTATCCTAACAAAAATAAAATCAGATCTTTTTAATGAAATATGCTAATGGTCTTAACATATTTTTAGTTACAGATCGACATTCCATCAGAAAGGTATAATCACAAATATATGTATCAGTGCTTAACTGCCTATAAAGTAAATGTATACATTATATTTTTTCTAACAAAAACATAATAATTTTTCACTCATTCATAAACGGATTTACAATCGGATCCTCCTTCGACCAATTTTCTACCCTCTTATGCTTTTCCCCCAAATCTATCTTCCCAATCCCGGTCTTGTAACCCCTTTTCATTCATCTCTTTCTATATGTCAAGTGTTTTCTTTTTGTCTACCTCTACCTATTCTTCCTGCTGGTATCCAATCCAAAACAATTTTTGGTAACCTTTCATCATCCATTCGTTTTACATGTCCATAACATTGGAATTGTCTGTATATTAGCAAATCTATAATTGAATATAAAACCAAGAATTTTCTAATGAAAAATGTTGCTGTTTAAAAGTATTATTAGGTACTGAATGTACTGTGGAAGAATTTGAAATGCAATCCAGGCATCAATGTTTCATCTGTAGTAGGCCTACGTTTGATAAGACCATAGAGAACTGAAATAATGCATAATATGAAATAGAGATTCGTAAGTCATTGTTAACAAATTTTACATAAGAAATACAGATGGTGAGTGAATAAAATTGTGTTATCGATAAGTTATGCGAATAAGTTGCATAATAAGGAAATACAAGTTGTGTATTATCCTTCACCTACTGAAATCAGGGTCACAATATCAAGGTGGTAAGATGGTCTCATAATAGAAAGGTGAACCTTGACACAAAGTGTATTAGATACCTGCAATATTAATCAATTCGTTTAAATAAAAATTAGGACTTTGTGTACATATTTTACATACTTTTCATATTCTACTAAGTTCCTAGTGATATCCTCAGTGCTAAGGCGAATGCCGGAGAAGATCCCTTGCAACCATAAGCAATTCAAAATCCAATCGCAGAAAAAAACATTTTTTCCAAATTCATAATTGTGTCCGATGGAAGAGGAAATGATGGAGTTTTATAAAATAAATTCTAAAATAAATTCCACATACTGAAGATGAAGGGTGTGGCTTCTCAAAGATTAACAAATTTACAAAATTATACATATACCAATTAAACAAAATTAAATTTAAGAAATAAACATCGTATCCGAAACTAACTGCGAAAGACGAAGCTCCTATGTTCAGGCAACAACACTATATATATATATATATATATGGGGCACGCCGTAGCGTAGTGGTTAAGGCACTGAGCTACAAGCCAGAGGGTCGAGGGTTCAAGTCCCGTTGGGGTCAGGATTTTTAAACTGACCCAAACCCTCTGGCGGCACTATGGCCCTGGGGTCGACTCAGCCTCTAACGTAAATGAGAACCAGATGCTTGTTCTGGGGGTAAAGGCGGCCGTCACGCAGGGCTGACAATCCGGCTGACATAAAGTGCCGATTGTCTAGAAAAAGTGGGAGCCCTAACCTCCTACTACCCCAAGGGCCTCCGGGTCTGTTGTGGGATCACTTTACTTTATATGTCCACCGCTGTGGTCTCGAGGTAGCGTGCTGCCTTGTCACGCAGCGGGCCCGGGTTCGATCCCCGGTCGGGGCAGTTTTTCTGGGTGAGGTTTTTATCGGGGTTTTTCCTCACCTGTAAGACAAATGTCAGGAAAACTTTAAGGCCCAAACGGTCCTCGAAATCATATGGCCATCACCCTTATCATTATCATCCTTACCATTATCATCATGTGTGGAAAGCAACGGGAAGCTACCACACCTACACAATTCCCTAGTAAAGCTGCAAGCATAGCATGAAAATGCTATGATTGCAGTGAAGGACCTGCCTTCGGGCAGAATTACTATGGATGGATATATATATACCTCTTTGATTAACACATGTGGATGTGAGGCCAGCAGGCGGATGGTAGACCAAGGGCCTTCTAGGCCTATTGCGCTTGGAATTTTATATATATATATATATATATTATATATATATATACGTACGTACGGAGCCACATAAAGCTACGGCCTTTAAGCCATGTTAAGGGTCAATTTCACCAACAGAGGTAACTGTATTACGCCAGTTTTCTCCATTTATAATACATAGCTTAAACTGGCGTAATATAGTTAGCCTACCTCTGTTGGTGAAACCGACCCTAAATCAGTGTCACTTAACTAACTCTAACTGGCACTAAAGAACCCGTAGGTCCATGGCAACGCGGACATAAGCTTTCCATACATTCGTATCCTGAGCTAATGTTTTCCAATCATTCCCTGTATAATCTACTTCCCTCAAATCATAGTTAATGTTATTCTCCCACCTCATTCTTGGTCTACCTACTGGGCGGTATCCCTCTAGTTTTCCTACAAGAAGCTTCCAAACACGTCTTTCTTTCCCCATACGTACCACATGTCCTGCCCATCGCAGTCTTATTATATCTGGCTTTCTATAAAGACCATGCAGTTCACGGTTGTGTAGTCTACAAATTAGTGTCTTTTACACTTCTAAATTAATTACATACTTATATTTTTGGGGTTCCTATGCTATTCCCTACTTTAATAAAAGCAGAGACTGACGGGCAGCGCAGTAGCAACTTGATAAGTCGCACTCTAAGCTCTCTCATTTTTCGATCTCTTTTTTTCTCATTTCATAATTTCTTGTAACTTGTATGCTGAAATTATCATCGTAATAATTATTTTGTGCAGGGCTATAAGACATAATTCTGCCAGAATAATAAAAAAAAAATTATTAATTTTAATCATAAAATTAGAAGACATATAATTACGGTGTAATAGGATAAGAAATTAATGTAAGAATTCGATATTGGATTGTGTCAGATAGGATAGGCAATTGAATTGGTCGTGGATCACATGTCAAATATTACAGAACAGAAAACAATCTCAAACTTAATAAAAAATATTTTTTTGGGCCCTTTCATTACAAATTTTAAATTTTTTGCGCGATATTGCGTTTTGCCGTACTTACCAGCAATGGCGACCATTATTGAAAGTTCAACTTCCTACATTTCTGGGTTGCCAAACTAAATAACTATACTGTAATATTACATAAACACCCATGTGCGGGAAGTAAAACCACTGCCCTCTATGTATACTACTTACAATGTATATACAGAAAATGCCCAAAAAGTAGTGTTAATATACATTATACGAAACAAATAACTGCATTTTAAATTAACTTAATTTTATTTAAAACAATATAAAACAATAAATACGTACTTGCGGCCATGTTATCAATAATTGTTCTCAAGGCCTCCTGTTGTTTCAACTAATAAACATTGCCCACACTGTTAAGGTTAGTCAATTATTTGTAATGAATGCAAATATTTCCAACAAACATGTTATTATTTTACTATTATTTATTATTTTGAAAACATCACTTCCCAACCTTACATCGTAATATACTATTAATGATATGAGCTGTTAAAGAGCGTCGTTAAAGGATACTCCAAATACTAATAAAAATTACTTGTGTGCATTTTATCATTCGTTTTTTTTTTCCATTAACATTACTATGTTATCGAACTTACTCTTATAGATATTACATTAATGGTCAAATTTTCATTTACGTTTTATTCATCATCATAGTACATTCACGAATTTAGGCCATTTGTTGATCTGTTTCGGCCTCAAGAGAAACGCCATCCAAAAGTCTTTTGAGTGGACGTCGTGGTCTTCTTCTTCATGCAGGTTGATATCTTAACATTTGTTTATTTTTTATTATTTCACTCACCTCATACTGAAATAATAAAAAATAAACAATATTAAAAAACCTCATAGTGTTATTTCCTATCTACATAACTTAATCTTAACATTTGTTTGGGTATCCTATGATCTTCCATTCGATGAACATGTTGCATCCATCTTGACTTATAATCAGAAATTTTGTTTTTAAAGGTTCCATGTGTAATTCTTCTAAGATGTCTTCATTTTTTTATGATCTAGTAGTGTGTATTTAGGTTTTAATATTAGAGTTAATTGTGACTGCTATATTCTAATGTAAAACATGTTTGTCCTGATGAGTGGAAGAGAAGACAACAGGCTAAATAAATAAACAAAAAAATAAGAAAATCCATTCCGTAAGTCTAGAATAATAAACAGTATATTAACATTATTGACGTACACCATTTAGGATATCCTTACATGGTAAAATAGTTATTTTATGCAGAGTCTGAATATGTAAGAAATGCCAGAACGAGTTGAATACGTACAAATATGGCATATATGAGTCATTTCACATTGTAATTAACAATCCAGGAAACTAATGTTTAACGCTTCTCAAACACCTACGGTAGAGCGCCTTCTAAATGATAACAGTTTCTGTTAAAACTTATTTACGCATATATATCCACCTTGGCCTAGATTTGTTAAGATATATTACATGAATTAACTAGTGCATAAATAAATAAAAATGTACTGAGTGGATTTTATACTATGACTAGGATAATTTTCTACAAAAACATCTTAGTTCAATTAACATCCAATTATAATTTCTTAAGATTACAATTCAGATATATTCTTCCAATTCAAATTTTACTTGTATAATAATACTTTAAGAACATCTTATAGGAACATGGAGTATATACATTTTATAACACTAATATAATAGTATATTACGCTGGAAAAATAATCTCAATATTTAAAAAAAGGCGATAAAACAAAGCCAGAAAGCTAAAGAGGCATAAGCCTACTATGTGCAGCATACAAAATGTATGCAAAAATGATCAACCAAAGATTAACAAATATAGTAGACGCAATAATGTCCTTTAAAACATATAACAGAGAAGCGAAGAGAATTCAACTTAGAGACGCACATCCTCTTTATAGATTATAAGAAGGCCTTTGGTAAAGTGTCTAGACCAAAATTATGGAACATATTAAGTGAAAAAGGAATTCCACTACACTTGATAGCAGTAATTAAGAAAATGTGTGAGAAAACAAAAAAATAAAAATAAATCAAAGGGAACCAATACATGTAACAGGAGGAGTTAGACAAGGTTGCCCACTATAAATCACTCTTTCTAACATTTATTTCGACGACATGATAAGATCATGGAAGCAAATGACGATTGGGGGGAATTAACATAGGAAATATAGTAATAAGACCAGATTTTAATGGCAAAAACAGAAGACGAACTACAAAGAATGCTATATAAATTAAATGAAATATCAAAAAAAAAAAAAAAACAACATGGAAATATCATCAGGAAAATAAAAAACAATGGCCTTCAAGGGCGCTCATCCAGTTCGGACAAGGATGATATTAGAAAATGAACCAATAGAACAAGTGGTAAGATATAACTTCCTAAGGTTGCGAAATATCATACACAGCGGAAACAGATATAAATAACAAACTAAATAACTTTAATTATATAACAGGAACATTAAAAATAACTTTGAAAATAAAGCCAGGAAAGACTCTATAATAAAATTATACAAGACAATGGCAGTGCCTATTATTACTTATGGATCCGAAACATGGACAGTGACAACACAACAATCTGCCAGAATACAAGCTGCTGAAATGAAATTCCTCAGACCAATAGCAGGATATCAAAGAACAGACAAAAACACAACACAGAAATAAGACAACTAAAAGTAGAAGAATTAAACACAACAATTGTGAAAAACAGAAAAACTGGAAAGAACCCTTGGCAAGGATGACTGAGAATAGAATACCAAAAGCAGCATCCATGGGAGAATAACAGCTTTAAATATTTTCAGTTTAATGTTTCTTAGAGAAGTTGTGATGACAAGAGTCCCTGTAATGCGCAATAGAACGCATTACCAGAATTGAGACTTATTCAATTTCTCTCTGCATCTCATCCCTATTTGTAATTATTGTTCCTAGGTACAAAAGAAAAGATTACAATGGTATGGCCATGTCAAAAGAATGCCAGAGCAAAGATTGCCTAAAATTGTTATGGAATGGATCTCAATGGATTCCAATGGAAAGGAGGAAGAGAGGAAGACCGAAGGAAAACTTGGATAGAAGGTGTACAAGCGGCTATGAATATCAGAGGATTGGAGGAAGATAATGGATGGACAGAGAGGAATGGCGTTTGGTTTCCCGACGGCAGCCGTCATGATACCGGATGATGATGATGATGTTCCTAGGTATTTGAATTCAGGCCTTCTTTAAAAAGTTTTTTATTCAATGCCACCAGTTTGTCATTTCGACATTTCTGGCATTCTCTCTTCTCATGGTATTGACATATTGTAATCTACTTCTGAGATTGGGGCGCCTGGAAGGTGGGTTACGCTGCCCCAATGATATGATGGGCGATGATGATGGTAATGATGCGCCAAGAGAGGTCTTAAGTCTAAACTTAATCCAATGAGGTGAATGTGCTAATCATGGCCATATGATGTTCGAGGACCGTTTGGGCCTTAAAGTATCCTGACATTTGTCTTACAGGTGAGGAAAAACTCCGAAAAAAAGTCATCCAGGGAACTCGTTCTGACGGAGATCGAACTCTGCTTGGCAAGACAGCACTCTACTTCGAGACCACAGCAGTGGATTTCTTCAAAAAGTAAATAAATTAATAAAAACAAAGAGGTACTAGATTAAAGTTTTATAAAACATTGGCATTCCTGCATTACTTTATGGGAGTGAAATTTGGGTAATGACCAAAAAATTACAAAGTAGGGTACAATGTGTACAAATTAACTTCCTTAGAAGAACAAAAGACTGCACAAGAGTAAATCGGATAAAGAATGAAGATATAAGAACAGGTTAAATATATATCCGCAGAATAATAAAATCAAAGAATATATAGATAAATTATTAGACATGTAGAAATAATGAATGTAACAAGGTTACCAAAAGCAGCATTTAACTACAAGCCAAGAGGTTCAAGGAACATAGGAAGGCCAGTGAAAAGATGGACAGAATAACTGTGAGGCGGAACAGGCAATTTTGCCTAGCCCGTGAAGTGAATAATAATAATAATAATAATAATAATAATAATAATAATAATAATAATAATAATAATAATAATAATAATAATAATAATAATAATAATAATAATAATCAGTGGAAATTAAAAATAGAATCGCACAAACAAAACAAGGAATAATGCTTTAAACTCGGTTTGGTATAGCAAAAATATTACAAAAAATAGAAAATTACAAATATATCAAACCATAATTCAGAGCATTTTAACATATGGTGCTGAAGTCTGGCAAATTCCTACCGGGAACGAAAGGAATTTTAAGTACAGAAATGGATTTTTTAAGAAGAACAGCTGGAAAATCTGGAATGGATAGAATACGAAATAAAGAAATAAGGGAAATTATGGGTGTACAAGAGGAGCCGGGCATCATAGACATTATGGAAAAGAAAAGATTACAGTAGTGTGGCCATGTCAAAAGAATGCCAGAGCAAAGATTGCCTAAAATTGTTATGGAGTGGATCCCAATATAAAGGAGGAAGAGAGGAAGACCGAAGAAAACTTGGATAGAAGGGATACAAACAGCTATGAATATCAGAGGATTGAAGGAAGATCAATGGATGGACAGAGAGGAGGGCGTTTGGTTTCTGGAAGACGGCGGCAGCTGCCATGATACCGGATGAATAATAATAATAATAATAATAATAATAATAATAATAAAACAAATGTGTCAGAGTTTATCAAATCATTTCACCAGTGAAAAATTTGAGGGGTTTCTGAGCGAGAATGTGACAGGATGAGGATTGAAATATGAGGAAACGAATTATCGCGAGTTTTGTTATCTTGTGACTCAGACTCATGTCAAATTCCGAGAAGTGATATCCGAACATGGATAAGTCTACTGGGGTAAAATTAGAACGGAACAAATAACATTCATTTTACTGTATATAGAATTTAAGCATTTATCTGTGAATCATTTTAACTTCATTACTTCCTGTAATATTACCTCTCAGATTTCAAATGAAACAACTGTGCAATGCACTCAAAGATAACAAAATTATATCTACTCATGAATTTTAAAACTTCTTGAGAAACTGGTGGTTTGTACATCATCGTCATATCTTTGTTCCTAATTAGAGCGTAAGGCTTTAAATAAAACTCTTCCATTTGGTTCATATTCTTTCCAAAATATTTACCTTTAGAACCCGCCTAACTTTTACCTATCGTGTTTAATTCATTTCTGGCACGACTGGTAAGAATGACATTGACAGAGATAAAGTGTAAAGTAAAGATACAAACGAAATTAAGTAATGAATTTGAATTTAACACAGGATTGCGCCAGGGAGACACATTATTATGTCTTTTGTTTAACATAACCCTAGAAAAAGTCTTTAGAGACTGGGTTACAGAGAGAGACAACTATTTTCACCAAATCCATACAGTTATTAGGTTATGCGGATGATGTGGGCATAATTGGAAGGTCCTTTCGAGCACTAACAGAAGCTTTCATCGCCCTTGAATCTACCGCAAAAAAAAAAAAAATGGGTCTGGAAATTAATGAAAAAAAAAAGACGAAATATATGACTTCAGAAAGAAACTATGCTACAAAAAACAGAAGTTCAGATAGGAAGATACACATTTGAAACAGTAGATCAATACAAATATTTAGGGGTAATGGTCAAAATGGATAATGATACAACACAAGAAATAAAGAATCGAATAAATATAGCCAAGTGTTATTATGGGCTTTTAAAACACATCAAAAGTAAGTCTTGTCAAGATCTGTAAAGATATTACTATACAAGACTATAATAAGACCCATTTTGACATATGGATGTGAAACATGGATAATGGGGAGAAACAATAAAAGCGCTCTGCAATTTTTTTGAAAGAAAAATATTAAGGAGGGTGAATGGCCCTATATGTGAGAACGGTGTCTGGCGAAAACGCTATAATCAGGAGTTGTATGCATTATTCAAAGAGGTGAAAATTAGTAAATTCACCAGACTACGATGGGCAGGGCATGTAAGAAGAAAGGAAGAATCAGAAATATGTAAAAGGATATGGTCCACTGAACCAAAAGGTAGAAGAAGAAGAGGAAGACCGAAACTGCGATGGAAGGATGAGGTGGATGGAGATGCTAGAGAGTTGGGATTGAGAAATTGGTGGAGAGAGGCACAGGACCGAGCTAATTGGAGGAGGCTAGTTGAGGAGGCCAAGACTCAGGAATGAGTTGTTGCGCCAATGATGATGATGATGATGATGATGATGATGATGATGATGTTTAATTAATTTTAACTGTCTTCTCACAGGGATTTGTCGTCCCAATTTCTCTAAAAAAAACATTAAACTGAAAAAATATAAAACTATCATTCTCTCAGTTATATGGATGCGAAGTATGAATTCTTACTTTAAGGGAGGAGAAAATATTATTTGAGAATAAAGTTCTTAAGAATGTGTTTGCACCAAACAGAAATGAATAGACAGGCGAATGGAGAAGACTTCATAACATTGAGCTACATGATTTTTATGGGAAACCAAATATAATAAGAACACTTAAGTCTCGTAGACTGTGATGGGCAGGACATGTAGCACGAATGGAGGATTCAAAGAGAGGCTTTGAATCTTCTTGTAGGTAAATCAGAGAGAAAGCGTCCGGTAGCCAGGCAAAAAATTATGTGGGATAATAATATTAATCATGATTTGAGGGAAGTATATTGTACAGGGGATGATTGAAAAACGTTAGCTCAGAAAATGGTTGTATGGAGAGCTAATGTTCGCGCAGCCATGAACCTACGCTATCGATAGTGCCAATGAGTTAGTTAGTCTTCCAGGACATTTTAGATCTTCCAACATCCTTGCGCCTTGTGAATTACAGTTCGATGCCCATATTTTTATTGCATGTTATGTTTTGCTTAGAATATGTCCAATCCTGTCCCGCGTCGTGGCCGAGCGGTTTAGGGCATGATGCCTTAGTGCAAAGCTATAGGTCATGCTCTGGTTCGAGTTTCCATGGGGGGAGAAATATTCTCATATAATTTCAGTCAGTATTGGGGCCGGTGGCCACCCTGCATCGAGAAGAATTTCGGTAGCTGTAATAAATAGTCCCTCCATGGTATCTTTACCTTGTCGTGGTGGAGTGGCTTGTGTGCTTAAATGATCCTGAGAGCTATGCCGGTGGTAGCATTGCTGCCGATAGGGTTACCCATGCCGGACTGGTCGAAGGTGATAAGCCAGACGAAATAAGTACCTTGGTCGAAAGAGTGACGATCTTTCACCGTAAAAATACAACCGTCAAGAAATGCGGACATGGGTTCTACTGGGGTAAAATTTTCCGGCGGTCAAATAGTCCCCCATTCGGTTCTCCGGGCGGGGACTACTTCAGGGAACCCATGCCAAAGGCCATGAACCTACGGGTTCGATAGTGCCAGTGAGTAAGTAAGTAAGTAATAAATAGTAGTTACAGATTGGAAAAACCAGCTATAACTTCTGGGTGACCCGATATGCTGATCGTATATCACCCCTAAACTGGCTAGACGATCGTCTATATCTGTGGTTAACTCATGTGGATGCGAGGCCAGCTCTCGGCTGGTAGGCCAAAGTCTTTCTAGGCCTATCGCGTCATGGAGTTTAGTTTATTTTTAGTTAAAGTAACTATGTATTGGTCTGGTGCGCACCCAGGTTGAGAAAACCAGTTATAACGACTGGAGGACCCGATATGTTGAATACATATCACCCCTACGCTGGCTAGTTGATCGATCAAATCTGCAATTAACATATGTGGATGTGAGGTCAGCAGCCGTATAGTAGGCCAAGCCATTTTACACCATGGAGTAAACTAAGATAAAAAAAGAAAGAAAGAAAGGGAGACAGAAAGAAATAATGATTTTACAGTATTATTAATAATCATTATTACGGCCCACCGCAGTGGTCTCGAGGTAGCATCGATTTGTTGTACGCAATGGGCCCGAATTGGATCCCCGGTCGGGAAAGTTTCCTGGACGATTTTTGGGGGGGGGGAGAGGTTCCTCACCTGTGAAACAAATGGGAAAAAAAAAACTATAGGGCCTCGAACATCATCTGGCCATCATAATCACCATTATCATATTCACCATGTTTAGAGTGAATTCGTATGAATGGTGTTTCGTCTTCAAGTTGTAATATTTCGGAGGAAGACCTCTGTGTCCTTGTATGGTCAAAAAAGTATTGTGTGGTCCACAGTTTAATATAAAATCCCTCTCCCGATAGGTCATGCCAGTGTAAGGTCCAGATGACTTGTGGTATTTGAAAAATACCTATAAGGAGAGAGGTTAAACTGAGATAAAGAAAGAATCATTATTACTCCTTGTGCCAATTAGTACGTTCCTAATAGCTACTTCAAATAAAAAAACTATATATTCTCTGAATAATATATAAGAGCTGACATTCATCAGGCACAATGAAGAGGAAGGAAGGGCTATCATAAGAATAATTGCGAACAGTTTATTTGAAAGATGCCACCTGCTGAAGTACAACCTGTTATATGTAAAGTGCCGCTTGCCAGATGTTCTTGTCTGGCAGAATATCAATTCTCACATAAATAGAATAACACAAACCTTTGTACCAAAACACTGGCACCGCGTGGCATCTCTCGATCTTTGATCTTAGCTACTCATTGAAATCAACTCGCAAACTATCTATGATCTCTAGAACCAACGTAGTTTCTCTATCTCCATCATAATACGCCAGTGATCCACTAATTCTAGTTTTGTTTGCTTTTTTTCCTTTTCTTAAGTTTAACCTCCCCATTTGTAATCATTTTTACGTGCGCCCCCCCCCCCGCGCATTACAGGGACAAGACCTGTTGGAGAAGGATTTTAAACTCTGGATTACATACATACTTTTTTTTACCACAAAAGGTCACCTCTGAGACAACACGAGCATTTAATACAAGACATATGATTCACTCGTACATTCATTATTAAAAAAAGGTAAATATGATGGACCGGTGGTATTTGGGGACAATGTGGGTCTAAAGGTTCATGATATTTGTGCTACAGGTGAGAAAAACTAACAACTGGGGATCGAACCCGTGCCCACTTAATGCGAGGCAACTATGTTATTCTTCAGGCATGTGGATTTTTTTTTTTTTGTGTGGGTAAAATTTGAAAGACGGTAGGCTATTGGAAGTCCATTTTTTCTCCATATTTACGTTTTTTTTGTGATATCTTTCTAATATTACATTCAATGCCGATTCCTATAAATAACTTATACAATTAAAATTTTACTTTGACGCCCTTGATGCTGTCACATTATTCAGTGCACTACGCTGAAAACCAACTATAAAGGTTGCGGGACGCGACATGCTGACCCTTATACTGACTAGATGATCGTCTAGATTTGTAAATGACAGTTGGATCTGAGGCCACAGCCGGCTGGTAGGACAAGGGCCTTCTAGGCCTATCGCACCATGAAGTGTGTGTTTGTGTGTATACTCTTGGGCGTTGACATCTCATATAAAGAATTTCAATAATATATGTCTTACCTTCCTATATCATACTAACTAATAATAGGCGTTGTGCGGGTACTTATTTGTCCGGATCTTCATCATCATCATCCAGGGATTAAGCCCGTTGGCTCGTTCCGGTTTCATGAAAGCTAGAATTGTTAAAATTGTTCAGACCATTTTCTGTGTGGGCGTCCAACATATCTCCTTCCGTGCGGTTCACAATTTAGCAATGATTTTGAAAATCTTTCTTCTGGCATTCTATCAATATGTTATTTCCAATCGTTCGTATATTTAATTATTTGGTCTGTAAGTTTGAAAATATTTAGTTCCTTTCTTATATCTTCATTCCTTTTCTTATCCAGCAGAGCATATCCTGCTATATTTCTTAAAAATCTCATCTCAGCTGCTTCCAATCGTTGTTCTTGTCTTTTAGTGATCGTCCAACATTCTGATCCATACATCAATACAGGAACAGCCATTACTTTATAAAATTTCATTTTTATTTCTTTTCTTGTGTTTTTAAGGGTTCTTTTAATAGTGTCACACTGTCTCTAATCAGCTTAATGACCCAGAAAACGATGGTTTCAACACTAGTATCGGTCGTTTTCGCTTAATCTTACATCTCACCCCATTTTGCTCTCCTCTAGGGGTACTAGGAGTCTCTTACCTTCACAGAATATTTTCCTGGTTGTATATACATGGTACCGAGTTCGGTACAATATTCATAGTTTATATTCATTGAGGGAGATTAAATTATACAGAAATCCATGTAAGTAGAAACAAGACCAACCCTATAGTCTTATGGTCAAAGCTTCTGACTAAAGATAATGAGATCCCCGGTTCGATTTCCGGTCAGATCTCAGGAATTTTTCCTTAAAGAGGATTATTCTTGTGGTCGCCCATGAGTATTAATTTAGTTTAAGTTAGGTTTAAGGACTCTCCTGGTGCTTCATTATCATTAAAGATGAAACCTCTTCTTCCAATGACACGAGGTTGACTAAGCTTCAACCATACAGTAGAGGTCACTCTGAACTCTGAACAACGATGTAAACAAGAGCAGGTTTCACGCTTACAGACAAAGTATACTTCGGTGGAATATAACAGTTGCGCACTGACTGTTTGGAACATTTGGAGTGAAATATAATTTCACATAATACTGCACTAGATATTAAACAACACTGTTCAGCAATGTTGCTCTTAACCAGACGGTATAAAACATTATTCTAACCCCCTTCCCTCTGACATCATGTACAATTGTCGCATCAGCCATATATTGATATCGTGTTTAGAAATCAATTATTCCTTATCTAATATTCATTTATTACCTATCCTATCATCGGGTAAAGTGACTCCGCCTTCCAGGCGCCATGCCAGGAGAGAAAACCAGATATATAGATCATCGATTGTTTAATGTATTTGACATGGTCCGATTCCTAACAGCCGATTTTTTCAGTCCATCCAATCTCCTGGTTGTAGATGTTTCTCCTTCATGTATAAATATATTCGCTGACTCCAGGAAGTTTTAGGTCTTCCTCTGCCTCGTCTTCCTTCAGATTTCCATTCCAAAACACATTTTGGTAGCCGATCCTCTTCCATTCGCTGGACATGTCCTCACCATCTTAATTGCTGAGTTTTAATAAATCTAAAATCCATCCATCCATAGTAATTCTGCCCGAGGCAATCAAAGCATTTTCATGCTATGCTTTGCAGCTTTACTAGGGAATTATAGGTGTGGTAGCTTCCCGTTGCTTTCCACACCGGTGAAGGATGATGATGATAATGATAAGGATGATGATGGTCGGATGATTTTCGGGGACCGTTGGGCCCTAAAATTCCTGACATGTGTCTTACAGGTGAGGAAAAACTCCGAAGAAAACCTCACCCACGAGCCTGTCCCGCCGGGAATCGAACCCGGGAACTCTGCGTGACAATGTAGTACGTTATCTCGAGACCACAGCGGTGGACATAGTCTAAAATAATGTCTTCAATCTTAATTTTCTCCCTAATAACTGAGTTTCTAATGTTTTCTCTCTTCTTGAAATTCTTGCTGCCCTTCTTAAAAAAATCCATTTCTAATGTTAAAAGATTCCGGGTTATGTGTCTGTAACTGGTGTTTCTTCCTCAACTGCGGAGGGCATCTTCAGTGGCGAGTGCTACTAGGTGATGTTCCCTTGTCGTAGACATTTTAACATTGTGATTACCGGCCGTGAAAGCATGAATTCCACAAATCCATTTCTGTTGCCAAAATATACTTATTTGTATTTGAGAAAACCAGAAATGTCATAAAAACAACCTGATGGCATTAAAGTAAAAACTAGAGAGAACATTTTGCAATTGGGCCAGAATTTAAACTAAAGATCTGCGCTGACGCTCTGCTGGATCTCTAGAGATTCAAAATCTCGGTTGAAGTACTTTATTTTCTCTCTTTTTTTTTTTTTTTTTTTTTTTTTTTTGTGTTAACCATGGTCTACAGACGGCTTGCATGAAAAAATTATTTCCATGTTCAGGAAAGATTTGAAAATACTATAGTCTCTCTGGTTTAACTTTACGAGAAATTTGTAGAATGAGACAACTGTACTCGCCTCTCTCACTCGCACCAGTGTTGACGGTTTTCTTCACCAGATGTTAATAGGGTAAGGGGGGAGAGGAAAACTGACAACAGGGTGGGTCAACGATCTACGCTTGTATCTCCATCTCTCTCTCTCTCTCTCTCTGTGCCAAGTTAAACCAGCTATACAATAGCTCAGGCTCAGGATAGGGATGCAGGGAGAACTTTTGTCCACTTAACCATGAACTTCGAGTTCGATAATGGCAACGAGTTAATCGCACAAGTACATAAGTACATAATTACAGTCGGCCGCGGTGGACTAGTGGTTATGCTCCTTGCCTCTGGTCCCAAGGGTCGCGGGTTCAAACCCGGTCGGGGTCGATGGATTTTTTAGGACGGAAAAATCCAAGGAGCAAGTCCTCCGGGAGGGACTTTAAGCCGTGGGTCCCGAGTCTGAAGATTTTCAGGCTCATAAAAATCCTTAAGCCTGAATGAAAAGGCCTCTAAGCAAAATTTACCGAATTTTCCCGTCCTAGTACTACCTTGGTTTCCTATATGTCAGTATGAGACGGAACGCTGACCACGTACCACTCAAAATGGCATCTATACGAAAACAATTGTAACTAAATTAGTATGGTTCAAATTCTTCCCTGTAGGGGCAGAGCGCCTAAATCTCTGTAAAGGGAAAACGTAGGCTTACACTACAGTACAAAATACATAATTACATTTTGTAACGCCTCCTGTTGCTTGATTATGGCACTGTTCTATTTGTTCCTCGTGTCGGAAACATTATCATTAGCAATCAAGAGGGGATTTCCTCTCACTTGTTTATCAGAGAATGCGGTTTTTCTGGTGTGAAGAAGCTCGGGATTTTCTTCTTGGTTTAATAAACAGAACCATGGCGCTGGATTCCAGCCAAGATTCTAAACCTTCTCATTACTGAATCTAGTAACCATCTTCACGGTTCCATTGCTTATCTCAGCGAAAGGAACTTAATACAAATAACTGTATCTAATTTACTAATCCTAAATACATGCTATTATTCTTTACAAGAACTCTTTCATCCCATCTACTCTAAAAAAAACGTTAAACTTAAAATATAGGGCTATTCACAAAGAAGGAACAGACTTCAAACATTTATTTCTTCCAAACTACAAAAAATAGAAACACAATTCCAACATTCCTGTAAAGAGTGAAGTTTGAAGTTCTGATTACGGCCTCTTTGTCGCTGTTGCTTATCATGTTGATTGTTTGTATTAAAATGGCGACACAACAGGACGTTGGATTGGAAGAGGAGGAGCAGAAGATCAATTTCATTACCGGTGACCTCCCAGGTCACCCGACCTAACCCCGGTGATTTTTATCTGTGGGGTTACGTAAAAGACCGTGTTTTTATCCCCCCCTATGTCTGACACTCTTGAAAATCTGCGACATCGAATTGTCGAAGTTGTGAATGTTCAAATATTGTGTAGTTACGAATGTAGAAAAGATTAAAGTGTTTGAAATTATAAATGCCTGTCTCTCGGAAACCTTGCTGATAGGAAAACCCGATATCATATTTGAATTCAGGATAAAAAATACTATCAGAATCACATATTTTTCTTTCTGAGACAAAAAAAAAAA
Source organism: Diploptera punctata (assembly GCA_030220185.1). Classification (NCBI taxonomy): domain Eukaryota; kingdom Metazoa; phylum Arthropoda; class Insecta; order Blattodea; family Blaberidae; genus Diploptera; species Diploptera punctata. The sequence goes on along the minus strand of JASPKZ010004937.1, from coordinate 694,833 downwards.
GTTTCTTTTTTGTTGCTCAGTGTAATTAATCTCCTTCCAGATCTCATTCTGTGATGTTATCGATCGACATTGAAGTAGTCAAATGAAATTGTTGGCAGGGAAAAACAGGAGAACCCGAGAAAAAACCTGCTCTGGCTCCAATTCATTCACCAAGAACACCAAATCGTGTGACAGAGACGCAAACTTAGGACTCAGATAAGGAGGACACTTGATGTGAAGTTATTATTTAGCACTTCCATTTAATCTCAATCTATAATTATTTAATTTATCTCTTATAACAAATCTATATGGAGTAGGTCTATATCCGACGCTCTAAATGGATTAAGTTGAGTAAAGTTGGGGTAATTAAGAATTAAGGAAGTGCAATAACTCACGCAATGTAATGGCCTGATACACCTGACGTAATTAATTTCAGCGCAGTCTCATTAAGCTATATCATGCACTTGTTCTATGGATGGCTAACCAGCATAAAACGTCTTCTCAATACCCGCAAATCCAATTAATAATAATAACTCTGGAAACACATGTTCTTATGCAGTACAGAGACTCTTGGCATCCAAAATTCTCTAAAAAAATTGTTAAACGAAAATTACATGAATTATACTTCTTCTATTTACACTCATCCCTGGGAAAATCCAGAAGTTCAAAGATGGCACAAACAAGATATATGAAGATATGTTTCCCCCCCCAATGAATTTCCTCCCTTTTAGACTTACAAAATACAAAAATTGTATATTATAGCTAATAGAATGAAGAATTTACTTATCTTGTTATCACCATTTGAAGATACATAAATAACAGTTTACATTAAGATATATGTTTTTTTTTCCCCCAGTGAATTTCCTCCCGTTTATACTTACATAATACAAAAATTGTCTATTATAGCTAATAGAATGAAGAATTTACTTATCTTGTTATCACCATTTGAAGATACATAAATAACAGTTTTCATTAAGAGATATGTTTGTTTTTTCCCCCAGTGAATTTCCTCCCTTTGAGACATATATAATACAAAAATTGTCTATTGTAGCTAATAGAATGAAGAATTTACTTATCTTGTTATTACCATTTGAAGATACATAAATGACAGTTTCCATTAAGATTTTTTTAAACTGAAAAAAAATACATATCTGTTTTTTTTTCCGAGGATGAATGCTATATGGATGGGAAGCACATTCATGTTAATGGCCCTTAGAAAAACATTTTGACAAAAGTGAGACGAATACACACTAGGGTGGGCCGAAAAAAACTATTTTTTTTATTTCGAAGTTGTAATAGTTGCGAATTATATATACAAAAGAAAAGAAAAGAAAAAAAAATCGAAATTGGTTGACATCTTCCGTCGCGCAAAGGCTCTAAAGTTTGAAAAAACTTCATTTTTGAGATTATTTCTGTAATTTTTTAATTAGATGTTTTCGTAATGTAATAGTTTGTAACGTCTTCAAATAGAGCCTAAAAACATAGTGTTTTAATTTGGTTTAGACCAGTTGATAACTTCCGGTCGCGCATAAGCTCCAAAATTTGCCAGAATAATGAACAAGTTATATTTTTACGCATTTTTGGTATTTGATAAATAACTTCAGAGTATTGATTGTCAGACACCACAGATAGACATAAACGTGCTTAGCAAAGATAAGCAACACCTACTTGATATTAAAAAAAGAAATAATTGCAAAAATGAAGTTTTTATCATATTTTGCCAAACTTCAGAGCCTTTGCGCGACCGGAAGATGTCAACCAATTTTGATAATTTATATTTTTTTAGCTATAATTCGCAACTTTTCCCCGATATTACAACCTCGAAATAAAAACATGTGTTTTTTTCGGCCCACCCTAATACACACAATAAGATGGATTTACATTGTTAAACCATGTTAGATAATAGATATATAAGTATATTCTCGGTACGTCCCACGTGGAGACATGGGTATTCCCTAACGGTGTTTTTTCACCAAGCTAATGCATTTATTTCCTTACAGGTGTTTGTGAGTGAACCCGGTCGCTACATCGCCTCAAGGAGCCATCTAGTAGGCTACAAATGTATTACTTGGATGGGAAAGCCGATTAAATTTTGTACACAGGTACTAATTTAGGTGTGAGGTTCATTCATTGACACAAAAATATTCAGTCTTGGGACCCCCTGTTTGAATTCCCTTCCAGCGGACTTGACACTTGGATCAATCCAACTTAAAAATCCATCGACCCCGACAGGGTTTGAAACCACAACCCTCGGACTTGAGGCAAGGAGCATAACAATTAGATCACCGAGGCCGATAGATATATAGGTAGATAATATATGTCAAATATCGTTTGGAGAATGAAAATCCAGCAAAAAAAATATATATATATATATATATATATGGTCCACCGCTGTGGTCTCGAGGTAGCATGTTGCCTTGTCACGCAGCGGGCCCGGGATCGATCCCCGGTCGGGACAGTTTTTCTGGGTGAGGTTTTTATCGGGGTTTTTCCTCACCTGTAAGACAAATGTCAGGAAAACTTTAAGGCCCAAACGGTCCCCGAAACCATATGGCCATCATCATCATCCTTTTATCATTATCACCACACCTACAATTCCCTAGTAAAGCTGCAAAGCATAGCATGCAAATGCTATGATTGCAGTGAAAGACCTACCCTCGGGCAGAATTACTATGGATGGATATATATATATCCTGTTATATCCTGTTATGTTGGCCACTAGATGTCAGTTGGAACGATTTCCCGCTACCTCTTGTGTGAATTGAGAATACTACATATATAAGAAAAATGTATGTTTGTGTTGGAATACTTGAGTAACTCAGTTGGTTAGAGTGCTAAACGTACAGACTTTAGAGACTCGGGTTCAAATCCCCGACTCAAGCATTCATTTTTCTTTTCATATCATATCATATATGTATGGAAGTACAATAGAGACACCTTTTAATGCGTTGTAGAATCGGTCTTCACGGGTTTCCTGGATGAGATTTTTTCAGTGTTTTTCCTCATCTGTAAGATAAATGTCAGGAAACTTTTAGGCACAAACAGTCCCCGAACATCATCTGGCCTTCATTATCACACCCACCTCATTTTATTAAATTTAGGATTAAAGCCTCTTCTGGCGCATCGTAACCCCGTATTCCAAGGGTCCCCAACCTCAGAAATTGGTTACAATACGTCAATACCAGGAGAGAAAACCAGATATTTCGAAATGACAAACTGGTGGAATTGAATAAAAAATATTACCAAGTATTAAAATCAAAACCTCTCTCAATCTTATAAAGTCAACTTCTGAGATTAAAACTGTACAAAGAGAGAATTTTAACTAAGTCAGAAAGAGGTTTATCAATACTTCAATTTATGTCTTATTGAAACCATTGTTTTGGTTAGGCATAAAGGAAGAGGACATCCGCTGGGAAACTGATGCGGTTATGTATAACGTCCTTGTTCCGGTTTACTTGTAAAGTTAAATGCCAGCTTCTTCGTAAGAATTTAATATTTGCAAAGTAAGCTCTTTACAGATGAAGGTAAAGTAATAGCGTAGATTTTAAGTACGATTGATTGATTGATTGATTGATCCCCGTTCATTCCACCTTCCCCTAGTGGGAAGATGCTTAATCAGACTAATTTAATTACGTAATCAAAGCATATGATTCAATTAAGAGGGAGAAGTTATATAGTATCTTGCTGGAGTTCGGAATTCCTAAAAAGTTAGTTAGACTTATACGAATGTGTCTAAATGACACAAAGAGTAGGATGCGTGTAGGCAAACAGTTTTCGAACACTTTTGAAATCCAGAATGGGTTGAAGCAAGGAGATGCACTATCTCCTCTACTATTTAATTTTGTACTAGAGCATGCCATTAAATCTTTAGAGAATGAGGAAGGCTTACAACTCAATGGTATTAATAAGCTGTTAGTTTATGCTGATGATGTAGTATTGTTGGCCGATAGCGAGGAGATACTAAAGAACAACACACACACACTATTACGTAATACCAAGAACTTAGGACTGGAAGTAAATATCAATAAAACTAAATGTATGGTCACACGTAGAAATTCATTATATAATAGAAATGGACAGCTAATGACAAATGAGGGAAATTTTGAGGCAGTGGCTGAATTCAAATACCTAGGAACAATGATCACAAATAGGAATGAGATGCACAAAGAAATTAAACATAAGCTCAATTCTGGAAATGCATGCTATTATGCATTGCAGAGACTCTTGATGTCCCAACTCCTTTCAAAAAACGTTAAACTGAAAATATATAAAACTATTATTCTACCAGTTATATTATATGGGTGCGAAACATGGACTCTTACTTTAAGAGAGGAAAGGAGATTACAAGTATTTGAGAATAAAGTACTTAGGAAAATTTTTGAACCAAAGAGAGATGAACAGACAGGTGAATGGAGAAGACTTCATAACAATGAACTACATGGTCTTTATAGGAAGCCAGATATAATAAGAACAGTTAAGTCTCGTAGACTGCGATGGGCAGGACATGTTGCACATATGGGGAATGAAAGACGTGCATGGAAGCTTCTTGTAGAAAAGCCAGAGGGAAAACGCCCAGTTGATAGACCAAGAATGAGGTGGGAGAATAACATTAACTATGATTTGAGGGAAGTAGATTATACAGGGAATGATTGGAAAGCATTAGCTCAGGATAGGGATGTATGGAGAGCTTATGTCCGTGCGGCCATGAACCTACGGGTTCGATAGTGCCAGTGAGTAAGTAAGTAATCAATTGATTTGGTGTTTATCTATTAAATAAAATAAAGTAGACAGATCAAAATTGTTACAAATTTTAATTGATGATAATGTTCCACAGAAGTTTATTCACAATATTCATAAAATCCATACGTCCATAGTAATTCTGCCCGAGGGCAGGTCGTTCACTGCAATCATAGCATTTTCATGCTATGCTTTGCAGCTTTACTAGGGAATTGTAGGTGTGGTAGCTTCCCGTTGCTTTCCACGCCGGTGAAGGATGATAATAATGATAGGGATGATGATGATGATGGCCATATGATTTCGGGGCCTTAAAGTTTTCCTGACATTTGTCTTACAGGTGAGGAAAAACCCCGATAAAAACCTCACCCAGAAAAACTGCCCCGACCGGGGATCGAACCCGGGCCGGCTGCGTGACAAGGCAGCACGCTACCTCGAGACCACAGCGGTGGGCATTCATAACATATATAACAAAAACTAAAATAGCGATCCAACAAGATGGAAAAGTTGGACACCCATTAATACTGGAGTAAGACAAGGATGTGGATTATCACCCATTCTCTTTATTATTTACATGAATCGAATAATTAACCATGGATATATACAAATTAACAGACTCTTAAATTGGATTAGATTTTCAGAAGATGACCTCCAAAGATCAATATATAATTTGCAGAAAATAGCAGCCTCATACAATATGGACATATCAACAGACAAAACAAAAATTCTGACATTTTGTGGGAAATACCCAATACAAAGTAAAATCAGCATCAATAATAAAATATGAGAAAGATGCAATAGCTTCCCATATTTAGGTTACAATCTTTCAATCTTTGAAGAATTGGATATGCCACAGAAAATTAATAAATACACAATAACTATAGGCATTATAAATAGCGTGATGAAACCATCCCTTGTTCAGAAACACACCCGCATACGTCTTTACAACATATTGGAACGGCCTGTACTCAGCTATGGCAGCGAAAGCATGGACACTGAAGAAAGCAGATAATAGCAGAATAACGGCTTGTGAAATGCGAATCATGCCTGGAACGGCGGGATATACTACTGTAAGTAGGATTTAAAAAGAAATTGTGAAATCTTAAAGGTACTAAAAACTAAGCCAGTTTTAGACTACATTGATCAGTTTCAGTTCAATTGGAAACAACATTTGGAAAGAATGAGTAATACTAGAATCCCAAAGGCAATTTATAAATATGTACCACATGGCCAAAGATCTGTAGGCCGTCCAGCTAAGAGATGGCGTTAAAATTTTATGCGAGACCGTAACAGGCCTTGTGGCCTAATACTTGTCAGGCAGAAGAAGAAGATCTATTAAATAAAACTGTCAAAATTTTACATGAGTTTCGTATTTATTTCAATAAACATTCGTTACAGGTGTTTCGATAAATGTACCTTCTTCAGACGAATGCTAACTGGTGTTTACTTAAAGTCCATAATGTATTTAATAAATGAAACTATCAAAGTTTTATATGATTTTGATTTTCATAACTATTTATATTATTCTATTATGCTTATTTACCTACAGATGTCAACGTGTGATATACTTGTTAGTACATTGCCTCCAAGATACATCTAAGATATCACTTATATGTTGGAAAATTTGTTAAATTTTGCTCACAGGTCTTGTTATTCAGGTTTTAGGTCCTTTTACGAGCCTGAAAATCTTCAGAATCGGAATGCACGACTTAAAGTTCCTCCTGGAGGACTTGCTTCTTGATTTTTCCATCCTTAAAAAATCCATTGATCCCGAGAGCATCGAGACTAGTGGCAAGGAACATAACCATCGCGGCGGACTTACGTACGAATGCCTTGGGGGAAAATGGTCTTGAAGATGACGTAATAAAATATTCGAAAGAATTGATAAACATGGGCTAGCATACTCACGTTGAATTTTAAAAAATATTACGAAGCGGAAGTACCATTATACACGAGGTACAGAGAAGGGTAAGTGTTTGCACCAGGTTTCTCACTTCTTTTCAACTTCTCTCACATATCACACACTGCACAATATTTTAAACACACACTCATCCTACATTCTTCTCTATACACATTAATGTATAAAGTACATACCTATATAACTTGATCTGCCGAAGTGGTACATAAAATGAAAATAGACCACATTGGATGGATTTCTCAACCGAAGTCTAAACCACGGCCACGATTTTCAGATTTTTTATTGTTTTTATAACGACCATAAAAACTGAAAATCTACGATTGTTAATTAAAAAAACAAATGTCTGAATCATATCTTTGGTTTCATAACAATTTCTGTGAATTTTCAGTCATTTTTATGTGTGTTGTGGAAACAATAAATAATCGGAAAACCGGGGTCGTGGTTTAGACTTCTGCTGAGAAATCCACCCTTAACACAATCTATCAACCTATCGCACAAGGAAATATAACACATATAAAGATAAAACATTATATACATCTGACAAGGCTCCCTAATTAATGAATCTAATTATATAAGTGAAGAAATGGAAAACATGCTAATAAAGCATATTTTGGATTAATAGAATATTTTAAATCGAAACCTCTAAGTATATAAAAATTATAATATAAAATTATAAAATTATGTAGGCCTGCCTTTTATACAATCTCAACTGTTAAAATGATTAAAACATTATGACCTTTCGGGACCAGTCCCATCTTCGGCAGAAGGTTGTACATTACTCTCCAACTTGACAATTTTCGGATGATGTTGTACATAGTTTTGTGAATACTAAGTGCATTATCGTTTAAAATAAAATTTTTGTCAACTTCCTTTCAAATCTCTAATTCCTCCAGTATCTTTATCTTAGCTGGATTCAATTCCTTGTGTAATATTGTGAGGATGTTGTATGCACAACCCTATCTACAACATCATCAGAAAACTGTCAGCACCTGGATTGGCTGGAGAGTAACATACAACCTTCTGCTGATGATGGGACTAGTCCCGAAAGGCCTACAATGTTTGAATCATTTTAACAGTTGAGGGGACTGCATAAAATGTGCACAATTTTATAATTTTATATTATAATTTTTAATACTCTGACTAACATCTCAACGGAATTTTGCCATGAATTTTATTGTAATGACTCGAAAATGTTAGCAAGGAAACAAAATGTGATTTATATAAAACACATAAAACCAGTGCTAATTATGGCAATAAAACCTTGACACTGGTCAAGGAGTGATATATCAAGACTGAAGACTTTTGAAACCAAACCCCTCAGGATGTGATAGGGGAGAATGACTGATAAGACACAACCATGAATTCTGCCAGTTATTAAAATCTTCTGACGTGGCATCAATTAAATTTCAAGATTCCGATGGGCAGGACATTTGCAAAAAGTGGTGAACATGAGTTTCCTAGGAAAGTTAAAGAGAGTAAATCTGAAGATAAAAGGAGTGTGGATTGACCAAGAGTGCAATGGATGGATGGATGGAGTTCAGGAGAACCTGAGGAAGTTGCGAATTAAAGAATGGCGATTGTTTACCAGGGATAAAGATTACCAGAAGAGGATTCTAGGCGGACCCTAGGACTGTTATGTTGCTGCTTCTGATGATGTCCACTAGTGCGGATTCCAAAACATGCATAGTGTAGTTGGTGGTATTCAAACACCCATATTGCACTATATCCTAATCACAGAAATTCATCATCATCAACAAGGATTAAGCCCAATGGCCTGTTCCGATCTCATTATAGGTCGAATTGGTCCTTCTATCTCTTCAATTGTCTTCCCAACAATCTTCTCCCTTTTGGTTTATAATTATACATTCTTCTTGGTATGCGCTGTTCATTCATTCGTAATACGTGCTGAAGACAAGCATTTTGATAGTATTTTATTCTTTCACAGAGATTAAATATATTAAGTTCTGTTCTTATATCTTCGTTTTTCTTTTTATCGGTCCTTTGGTAAACTGCTATTGCTCTCAACATCTTCATTTCTGCAGCCTATTTGTTTACCATCTGCCAGAAATTAAAACGCTATTTAAAGAAGAGATGAAGAAAGAAATTAAACATAGGAATAACTCTAGACACGCGTGGTACAGTACTCAGAATTACAGGGACTCTTGTCATCACAATTTCTCTGAAAAAAATTATACTAAAATTATATTTATTTATTTTCTATGTCTAGTTACATTGACCACGTCATTAACTAAGCAAACAAAACAACTGAAACTACTAAAAAAGGGGTTATTCTCAATCTGGCTTCTCAGTATCGATCGGCTTCTGTGTGGGATTGAAGGGCTGGGCACTGTTGAAGAGGCTGCTGGTCCATAATTTCTTCAATGTTACATAATGGACAAGCTGAAGATTACATAATTCCCATATGATGATGTTATTGTGCTAATAAATCATGCCCAGGGTTGATACGAAAAAGAGCCATTACAGTTTTCCTCGGTTCAGAAGGTGTATTTAGAATTAGGTTTTTAGCGCTTCTGGGATAATTTCGATTCAATAGCTTAGGTAGATTCAATTTTAACTAAAATATATAAAACGGCTATTCTTCCAATTATATGGATGCGAAATTTGGCCTCTTGCATTAAGGGAGAATCGCATCATAACCTGCTGCCGTATGTGAAAATCTTTTTAGAGTTAATTTTCTAGAAATTTTATAGATAGTATTTCAGGTCAAGGTGCAATTTATGTTTACTTGACATCCCAGAACATAGACCCTCCCACTATTTTAAATCAAATTTCTTATCTCCCTGCCACAAGAGATTAGTTTCTTTTAAAACATTTAAATATCATATTTGTTGTATTTGGTCTCTCAGCTTGATGTTTTCTGTTCTTTTTATGTATCTAATAATACTCTAATTTTATTAATTTTAATTCAGGTTTAATTTCTATTAGTCTTCATTAATAATTTATTGTTTGTTCCGTTTATCTGATGTAGTTAATTTTTATGTAATATAATACTTTTAAGCGGTTCAGTAGAAGAGAAAGCCTTATATGGCCTTAGGCCTAACACTGCTAGTTTAAATAAATAATAATGATATTAATAAAATAATTATAATTATAATATTATGTTATTTTACAACTAGCGTTGTTTGCCTATTTATAATTTACTTCTATTTAACCAGTCCTTTTCTTAAAATTATTTTCCTTTCACAGCTACCCGCATAGGCCCTATCATCCTCCCTACGGTGTTTAGGTCATCTCAAACTCTTCCTTTCTGGTGGTATCCACCTGAGATATTATTACAATTATGTAAATTTATGTATTTTATGTACAATTATTACTATTATGTAAATTTAAATTTATTCTCAAACTAAACAATCACACATCTGTAATGGATTAATATATAATAATTAGAATATATAAATCATTCTTTTCATTTAGAAGGTTTTTAAATGTTGACATATTTCTGCTTCCTTTACAATGACGCCAGTTTGTCCCTGTTATTCAAATCTACAACTCCTAATCTGTTATACCTCATTTTGCTTAAAATTATATTCATCCAAGTTGTTCTTGGTCTTCCTCTCCTCTAACTGCCAGGTAGATCCATCGAAGATTTTTGGGGAATATGTTGTCAATCATTCTTTTTGTTCCCAACAATTTCGATTATTTTTACAAAATCTAATGATGAATTTTGTACATTCATCCTTTCTCTGATACTTTATATATCTTAGTTGTTTTTAATTTATTTATTTAACAATTATGATTTTTTAGAACAAATAGCGATTTTTAGAAGTTTCTTAATGAAATGAAGATTTGTTTTTAATTTATTTATTTAACAATTATGATTTTTTAGAACAAATAGCGATTTTTAGAAGTTTCTTAATGAAATGAAGATGAATAAAATTGTTTGTTGGTAATATATATGATAATGTTAAAGAGGATTATTTATGTTAAAGAGAATTATTTGTTCTTTGAATCCTACTTTAGAGAGGAAAACCACTATCTATTCTATGTGCGTATAAGGAAAACTACAAGTTATTTTTATATTTGCAGCTACGTAGAAAAATTTCCTGTTGAGTTTTCGCTTTTTATTTAATATATTTAATATTGTATAGATAATTCCACCGTAACAAAGTCATATTTTATCTACATTATTATTATATTTTTTATCTCGGAGAGTTGAAACAATTTTAAAATTACAAATGCCCGCTCTTCTTTAAGTAAATGAACACTTGTATCCTAAAATCCAAAATGTAACATGTGTGGCTGTATATTAGAGGACTATAAAATTTGCAGAAATTTCGTAACGAAACACATTTATATATATATATATATATATATATATCCGCCGCTGTGATCTCGAGGTAGCGCGCTGCTTTGTCACGCAGCGGGCCCGGGTTCGATTCCCGGTCGGGACAGGCTCCTGGGTGAGGTTTTTTTGGGGGTTTTCCTCACCTGTAAGACAAATGTCAGGATGCTTAGGGCCCAATGGTCCCCGAAAATTATCCGGCCATCATCATCCTTATCATTATCATCATCATCATCATCATCATCCTTCACAGGTGTGGAAAACAACGGGAAGCTACGACACCTATAATTCACTAGTAAATCTGCAACGCATAGCATGAAAATGCTATGATTGCAGTGAAAGATCTGCCCTCGGGAAGAATTACTATGGATAGATAGATATGTATCAGAATATATGGTACTGATGTTTAATCCTTGACGACGAAGATCGGTGGGAAGACTAAGAAAGCGCTGGGCTGAACAGACGTGGATCGGAACAGGCAAAGACCTAATCTGCGAAGGATGATTATGATGATGATGATAAATCAGAAAAAAATAGAAACGTTAAAATTATGAAAGTTGAAAGAAATGTATTGCAGACAATTGAAGAGAGACGATTAAGATGTTTGAATAATTTAGCCCGTGGGAGAGAATAACATTAATCATGACTAACGACACATCGCCGTGAACAACAACAGCTAGTAGCAGACTCATCCTGCTGATGATGGAAGTTAACTTCCGAAAGACCTCCAGTTAACATTTTAATATAATATTTTAACACAGATAAGGATGACGGCACCTACCAACAGGTATATTTTAATTTTAATTTTATGACTATTCACCTCCACGGAATTTGATATGAAATGTATTAGTATTGATTTTATATATTATCCTATGAATAATAATATTATTGAATTGATATATGTTGATAATAACAAATGTGATGTGATTAAGATAAATGGGTCGTGCCTATATTCGTAATAATCAGGAATCATGAGCAATCCAATTATAATGTGAACATAACGATATTTAATAAGTAACTTATATAAAATGTTATATCAAGACCTGATTTATCGCCAATACACTTCTTCTTAATAATAATTTGTAGGATTTTCATCCTATTTCTTTCCAAAATCATTCCTCACATGGAGTGGAAATCGTTAAGTGTCCCAAACCTTTCCTCACTGCTAACATACACAGGTAGCACCCAATAACAATAGACAGCAAAGATTTGTATAAACATTGTCTAGACTAGAATCGACGTAGATTTCTAGACAGTCTACAGAGATTTCAACCTCGCCCTATTCAAGGCGGAAACCACACAATGGTTAAGCCGTAACTACAAAGGATGGACACGTCTACCAGAATTTACGGCAGGAATCCTCATAAAACCAATTAAAACAACTTCCCACCATGGACAGAAAACAGCCTTGTACCAACATTATAACTAAAATTGTCATACTTGAAAGAAACTTACCAACATGGGAAAAAAACCAAGGGCCTAGTTAAGACACTAATTTGGCAACTCTCTACTGGCGCAAGAGGAGGGAATCCTAGACAAATCTTGGATTATTACTATTTAAGACACATTCGATAAAGCCCTTCCAAATATCGTTAGGCCAATCACGACCACTATAACAAAAAACATGTGTTTGGTGGCGATGGAATAAAGTGGGGTTAAAAACCCAAGGTTTCCTTATAGTTTAACGCGTCATCCAAAAATACAAGTTCCCGAAGAGTCGGGAGAACTGCATCACAAGTTCTAGAAGCATCGAGAGGTTAACAAACACGTCTTCTTATCGAAGGAGGAAAAGACAGAATATTAATCAGCCAGAATTTTTATAAGTTAATTTCGCATAGGATGAGATTTGAACTTATGTCTATATTGAAACTTACATAAACTTTTCTAAATCGTAATAATAACTAACTCACTGGCACTATCAAACCCGTAGGTTCATGGCCGCGCGGATATAAGCTCTCCATATATCCCTATCCTGAGCCAATGTTTTCCAATCATCCCCTGTATAATTTACATCCCTCAAATCATAGTTAATGTTATACTTCCACCTCATTCTTGGTCTACCAACTGGACATTTTCCCTCTGGTTTTCCTACAAGAAGCGTCCATGCACATCTTTCATTCCCCATTTGTGCCACATGCCCTGCCCATCGCAGTCTACGAGACTTAACTGTTCTCATTATATCTGGCTTCCTATAAAGACCATGTAATTCACTGTTATGTAGTCTTCTCCATTCACCTGTCTGTTCATCTCTCTTTGGTCCAAAAATTTTCCTAACAACTTTATTCTCAAATACTCGTAATCTCCTTTCCTCTCTTAAAGTAAGAGTCCATGTTTCGCATCCATATAATATAACTGGTAGAATAAGATTTTTATATTTTCAGTTTAAAGTTTGTTGAAAGGAGTTGGGAAGTCAAGAAATCTTATTAATAATAATAATAATAATAATAATAATAATAATAATAATAATAATAATAATAATAATAATAATAATAATAATAATAATAATAAATATATATATATTTTTTTTCTATGTTATAATTAAAGAAATAAGCAGAAGAATAGCTCTCACCTGGAAGACGTTCTGGTCACTGAAATTTATACTGCTGGACAAGTCACTCAACCGGAAACTCAAAATGGAAACACTACAAACTTGTGTTCTTCCAACACTGTTATATGGCTGCCAAACTTGGAATCTTACTGCCAAACTGAAGTACACACTCCAAGTATGCCAAAGGAAAATGGAGAGGAAAATCTTAGGCATAACTCTGAAGGACAGAATCTCGAATACAACACTTCAAGCGATGTCCTCAACAACTGATCCTGCACAACAAGCCATCAGGAAAAAATGGAAGTAGGGTGGCCACGTCGCAAGAATACAGGACGACAGGTGGACAATAAAAACAACCATGTGGAACCCGTAAACAAGCAAGAGACAGCGCGGAAGACCAAGACGACGATGGGCTGACATCTTCAAAGAACGAGCAGGGGCGCAATGGTCCAGAGTCGCCAGGTGCAGGAAAAGCTGGAGAACGATGGAGAGTCAACTGTGCATTAACTAATCACAGAACAGACAGTGTATACAAACCAAGTGCTACATCCAAGTCAACTTCTCACCACGGAGTAGCTCACCGGGTGACACTCTCAAATAGAGCTTAACCCCTGTACAGGGAGGCATTTGCCCTATAGGGACATATCAGGCTTTATTTATTTATTTATTTTAATATGACGAAAAGAAAAATAAACACCTGAACCTGGATTTGAACCCAGGATCTATAATGCGGTACGAGTTACGCTATTAAAATTTAAATACATTAATAAGTAATAATTCTCTTTAATTTGCTTAATTGTTATATTAGCCACGAGAGAGCAGTGAGATCAAGTTCCCGCTACCTTCCATCATAGAGAATATAATACATAAAGAAAAAAATAAAATAAATGCGTGAGGTATGGACAATCAATAAGTACTACTAGAATAGACTAATAGCTCTCTCCAAGCGCGACAGGCCTACAAAGCCCTTGGCCTACCAGCCGGCTGCTGGTCTCACATTCATATGTGTTAATCACAGAGTTAGACGATCATCCAGCCAGTGTAGGGGTGGCATGTGGTCAGTATGTCGAGTCCCCCAGCTGTTATAGCTGGTTTTCTCAACCAGGAGTCCCTACTTATTGCAGCTAACCAAATGCCTCATGATACTGGGTGGGCACCGATCCCATACTGGCCGAAATTCCATGACAAAATTCTTCCACCATGGGGACCCGAACCAGCGCAAGTCCCGTAGGTCTGCGCCAAGGCTTCTTGCCTTAACCACTCGGCTATGGCGCGGGATGACTAATAGCTTTAGAAATGGATTATTTACGTAGAAGTGCCAGAAAGTCAAAATTAGAACATGTCACAAATAAGGAAATTAGAAACATTACAGAAGCAGAAGAAAGCATAATTGAAAGAACTGAGGAGAAGGAATTAAAATGGTTAGGATATATTTTAAGAATGGAAGATGAGCGATTTAAATGTTGAATCAATTAGAACTCTATTATAATCTCAAAGTCTCAACTTAAAAAACTAAAATTATGGCTTTTCAGGGCAAAGTGCCAGTCAGAGCAAAAATAGTAATCAATAATGAAATAATAGAACAGATAGCACACTTTAACTATCTTGGTTCAGATATAACATATAGTTACGAATGGGATATACATACTTACTCACTGGCACTATCGAACCCGTAGGTTCATGGCCGCGCGGACATAAGCTCTCCATACATCCCTATCCTGAGCTAATGCTTTCCAATCATTCCCTGTATAATCTACTTCCCTCAAATCATAATTAATGTTATTCTCCCATCTCATTCCTGGTCTACCAACTGGGCGTTTTTCCTCTGGCTTTCCTACAAGAAGCTTTCATGCAAATCTTTCATTCCCCATACGTTCAACATGTCCTGCCATCGCAGTCTATGAGACTTAACTGTTCTTATTATATCTGACTTCCTATAAAGACCATGTAGTTCATTGTATGAAGTCTTCTCCATTCACCTGTCTGCTCATCTCTCTTTGTTCCAAATATTTTCCTAAGTACTTTATTCTTCTTTCCTCCCTTAAAGTAAGAGTCCATGTTTCGCACCCATATGGTAGAATAAT
Organism: Diploptera punctata; assembly: GCA_030220185.1. Taxonomy (NCBI): domain Eukaryota; kingdom Metazoa; phylum Arthropoda; class Insecta; order Blattodea; family Blaberidae; genus Diploptera; species Diploptera punctata. Next base: position 679,267 of record JASPKZ010004937.1, on the reverse strand, counting down.
AGTTTTATATATTTTCAGTTTAACGTTTTTTGAAAGGAGATGGGACATCAAGAGTCTCTGCAATGCATAATAGCACGCATTTCCAGAACTGAGCCTATGTTTAATTTCTTTGTGCATCTCATTCCTATTTGTGATTATTGTTCCTAGGTACTTGAATTCAGCCACCTCCTCAAAATTTCCCTCATTTGTCATTAGCTGTCCATTGTCATTATATAATGAATTTCTACGTATGTCATATATTTAGTTTTACTGATATTTACTTCCAGTCCTAATTTCTTAGTGTTACTCAATAGTGTGTGCGTGTTGTCCTTTAGTATCTCCTCGCTATCGGCCAATAATACTACATCATCAGCATAAACTAACAGCTTATTAATACCATTGAGTTGTAAGCCTTCCTTATTATCTAAAGAGTTAATGGCATGCTCTAGTACAAAATTAAATAGTAGAGGAGATAGCGCATCTCCTTGCTTCAACCCATTCTGGATTTCAAAACTGTCCGAAAACTACTTGCCCACACGCACCCTACTCTTTGTGCCATTTAAACACATTCTTATAATGGGATATACATAATAAATTAAATCTATATCAAATGATGTGTGGCACCATAAGAAGAACCCTCCGAAAGACTCGAAGAGAAACTCAGCTCAGGTTTTATAAAATTATGACTGTTCCTGTTCTTTTATATGGACCTAAATCTTGGGTACTTACAAAAAAAAAAAAAGATATCTCACACATTCAAGCCACTGAACTGAAATTTTTAAGATCCGTAAAAGTATGTACACGCATGGATAGATTACACAATGAATCAATAAGAAATGAACTGGAGATATTTTCAATAGTTGATAAACTAGAAGAGCACAAATACCAATGGGAAGAACATTTAGACAGAATGGACAATACAAGATTGCCCAAAAAGATCAACACCTACAAACCCCATGGAAAAATATCTTTGGGACGGCCGAGGAAATGATGGACTTGAGACCGGAACAGGTCGCATTGACCTAATCCTGGAAAGAAAGAATAAGAAGAAGATGATGATGATGATGATGATGATGATGATGATGAGCGATAGCCGAAACTACTATATCAATGGCAAACGAGTAGAAAGAAGAAAAGAGGGAGACCAAAGTTAACATGGAAGGAAAGCATGAGGGTAGTAATGCAAGCAAGAGGGTTAAGCATTGAAGATGCCCAAGATCGTAGGCTTTGGAGGTTTGACACCGGAAGACGGTAGCAGCTGTAAACAACCAGAAGATAGATAGAATGCATATAGTAATCAGGATTATACGTGAAGCTGGATAGTCAACGATACGGCCTTCTATAATCGTGCTAAATATTGAGCAAAGAATTTAACCGCTCTTTCATCCGCCGCGAATAGACATAATTTCTGGTTAAAGTTAAACCAAGTTCATATTAATCTTATCGTGAATAAAACATTGAGAAAACTAAATATCTGTGTATAGGAGAAGAAATGGAAAATATAAATTTCAACAATGGAGAAGAACTAAAACCAAGTATTGAATGCACTTATTTAGGAACAAAATTAGACCATTCAGGCGATAACACAGTGGAAATTAAAAATAGAATCGCACAAACAAAACAAGCAATAGATGCTTTAAACTCTGTTTGGTGGAGCAAAAATATTACAAAAAATAGAAAATGACAAATATATCAAACCATGATTCCGAGCATTTTAGCATATGGTGCTGAAGTCTGGCAAATTCCTACCAGGGAAATGAAAATAATTTTAAGTACAGGAATGGATGTTTTAAGAAGATCAGCTGGAAAATCTAGAATGGATAGAATACAAAATAAAGAAATAAGGGAAATTATGGGTGTACAAGTGGAGCCGGACATCATATACATTATATAAAAGAAAATATTACAGTGATATGGCCATGTCAAAAGAATGCCAGAACAAAGATTGCCTAAAATTGTTAAGGAATAGATCCCAATAGAAAGGAGGAGGAGAGGAAGACAGAAGAAAACTTGGATAGAAGGGGTACAAGCAGCTATGAATATCAGAGGATTGGAGGAAGATCAATGGATGGACAGAGAGGAATGGCGTTTGGTTTCCGGAAGACGGCGACAACTGCCATGATACTGGATGATGATGATGTGAATAAAACGGATGATTTGTTTTTTTTTATATATTCATTAACATTAATTTCTGCCGTTATAAATCCCCTCGGACACCTAAGAACCATGCTCACCGAATACCACCCAATCTGAACTAGTCCGAGTACCGTAAATCTGAGAACCCATTAACCAAATACCTAAAAGCCAAATCCATTTCTCGCCCTTTCCCAAATAGCATCCAACGTGTTGGTCTAAGATCTAAATCAATAATCTTCTTCTTCTTCTTCTTCTTCTTCACTTCCATGTTTAGGCATTGATTGCCTGTTACGTCTTCACTAATAGATCTAAGACCATCTCTTCCGAGGACGTCCGACATATCTTCTTCCTCTCGGAAAATAATGTAAGATTTTATTTGGTAATCTGCATTCTCCATTCTTTCTACATGTTCTTACCACTGATTCTTGTTGTTAAATATCTTTTCTTTTATGGAGTAGATCTGCAGTTCTTCACGGATATCCTCATTTCTTATCTGGTCCATTCTAGTGCATCCTTTTACTCTAAATCATCAATCTTTCCCCAAAATATGCAGAAATTAGTTTCCTGAGATATGTAGCTGGATATACTTGACAAGATAAAAAATATAGCAAATACATTAACTTATTCAGCTTAACAGACAGAATCAAAGAATAGAAATAAAATTAGCTCGACCACATTCAAAGAATGGATCAAGAACGTATAATAAAACAGTTATTCATTTATAAATCAGAGGGATAAAGATATGTGCCAAGAGCACGATGGAGAGATGTTTTCTGCAGAAATCGGAACGAACCTTTTGCAGTTCAATCCGTTAAGAAAATGGTGACGATGATATTCTATGATTAAAGGATAACATATGAAAGCGAGCTGATAGTTATCTTGGAGTTGGAAGACTCATTGCTTTGAACAGTGGAGAAAGAGGATATAAATTTATGTTCTTTACTATGTTGAAAAAATTGAAATAGTGATAAAATTTAACGTTTTTACACTGGCTATTTCTACACACATTTTTAAGCATTGGCATGTTTGAGCAGTGCTTGATATAATAAATAGTTAATGACAAGGGGGGGGGGATGATTGGAGGAGGCCACGTAATTCGTGTGTGAATGTGGGGCTGGTCAGGGCTGGCGGCGCCCACGAGTCTGTCTATACATAGAAATGGCCTTCTGACTCATCACCACGCGTATTTCATTCATTATTACATCTCACAAAAACTCTTCTTATGTGTTTAGACATCAAGGTTCTTCCAGGTTCGCCCAGGAGTTGGATATTTTTATCAGAGCATGCTAAATATTACAGGTAACAAGAAAATAGTCAACAAGTGAGGGAGATTTTGAAAAAAGTGGTATACTTTAAATACCCAACAAAATAACACACTGTCACTATCGAACTCGTAGGTTCAGGAGCGTGTGGACATAACTCTTCATACATCCCTATCCTGAGCTAATGTTTTCGAATCATTCTCTGTATATTTTCCTTCATTTAATGTCATTTTCCCACCTTATTTTTGGCCTACTAACTGGGCGCTTTCCATCTGGTTTCCCTATAAGAAGCTTCCATGCACCTCTTTCATTCCCCATTCGTGCCACATGTCCTGTCCATCGCAGACAACGCTACTTAACTGTTCTTTCTTATTTTATCTAATTTCCTATAAAGACCATGTAGTTTGCTGTTATTTAGTCTTCTCCCATTCACCTGTCTGTTCATCTATCTTTGGTCCAAAAATGTTCCTAAGAACTTTATTGTCAAATTTAAATACGTAGGACCAATAATTACAAACAGGAATGAGACGCAGAAATAAATTAAACATAGGCTCAACTCTTGAAACGCATGCAACTATGCATTCCCAACAGAGATAGGGAATAATAATAACCACAATTTGAGGAAGATTAATTAAACTTATATAGTAAACGACTGGAAAAGATTAACACTTAGGATAGGGATACATGAGAGCTTTAATATTCGTGGTCATGAACCTCCGAATTCGATTTTGTCATGAGTTATTCATCAACAAAAATTACGAATGAGGTGCAGAAATAAATTAAACATAGGATAAACTCTGGAAACGCTTGCTTTTATGCATAATAGAGAGTTTTGCCATCCCAACTTCTTAAAAAAATTGTGAAACTAAAAATATATAAAACGATTAATCTTCCAGTTGTGCTATATGGATGCAAAACATGGGTTCTTACATTAAGGGAGGAAAAATGTTAAATATTTGTTAAAAAGCGCTTAGGAAAACGTTTGGGGCGAAGAGAACGAACAGACAGGTGAATGGAGACAAATTTATAATAGTGAGCTACTAGTACAGTACGTGATATTTATGAGAAAATGAAAACGTGTAATAAAAACAGTGCAGTCTCGTAGACTGCGATGTGTAGGACATATGGCACGAATGAGAAACGGAAAGGAGCATGGAAACTTCTTGTAACAAAACTAGAGGGGAAAGTGCTCAGTAGATAGGAGAATAATGAGGGTGGGATAATAACATTAATCCTGATTTGAGGGTTGCGAAGTATTAGCCATTCAAAATATCTCTGCAGGCGGAAGAATTACGAAGCTCTGCTTGTTGCTACACGTGACGTTATATAAGACAGTCTTAACTGTCAACGTCCCACGTCCCATTCCCCTCTGCACTCAAAGGTAGCAGTGTCACGTGTTCTATTCCTGCATAAACACGACTGCAGTGCCCTCCGTCAACAGCTGCGCTTACTCCTTAAACGGGTAATATACAAGAAATGTTTCGAAAACATTAACTGAGGAGAGTGATGTAGGGTAAAACTTACGTCTGAACCTCGGATTAGATAGTATCAGATAGTTAATATGCAGGAATCGATATAAAATATCAATAAAACTAAATATATGGTCACACGTAGAAATTCATTAAATAATGGAAATGGACAGCTAATGACAAATGAGGGAAATTTTGAGGAAGTGGCTGAATTCAAATACCTAGGAACAATGATCACAAATAGGAATGAGATGCACAAAGAAATTAAACATAGACTCAATTCTGGAAATGCGTGCTATTATGCATTGCAGAGACTCTTGATGTCCCAACTCCTTTCAAAAAACGTTAAACTGAAAATATATAAAACTATTATTCTACCAGTTATATTATATGGGTGTGAAACATGGACTCTTACTTTAAGGGAGGAAATGAGATTACGAGTTTTTGAGAATAAAGTTCTTAGGAAAATTTTTGGACCAAAGAGAGATGAACAAACAATGAACTACATGATCTTTATAGGAAACCAGATATAATAAGAACAGTTAAGTCTCATAGACTGCGATGGGCAGGACATGTTGCACGTATGGGGAATGAAAGACTTGCATAGAAGCTTCTTGTAGGAAAGCCAGAGGGAAAACGCCCAGTTGGTAGACCAAGAATGAGGTGGGAGAATAACATTAACTATGATTTGAGGGAAGTAGATTATACAGGGAATGATTGGAAAGCATTAGCTCAGGATAGGGATGTATGGAGAGCTTATGTCCGCGCGGCCATGAACCTACGGGTTCGATAGTGCCAGTGAGTAAGTAAGTATAGTATCACACTTCTATCCACCCCCATTTTTACGCAATATAGCAATGAATTAGGTATAGCGACTTTTTTTTTTCTCCCATTAAACCCCAACCCTAAGATTTATCAAGATTTGCTCTAAGATTTGTCAATGCTCGATTATATATGACGTCAGTGCAGTTAAGCCACCTCCATCTTCTGTAATACAAATAGATCACGGAAATATGTTTATATAACTCTGCCAGTTAAATTATTATTGTTGTTGTTGTGTATTTCCAACAGTGGCACACGCCATAGGATAGTTGGAGTAATTGCTTAAGGCAAATCGCTACAAGTCGGAAGGGTGAGGTTTGAGTACAGATAGGAACAGGATTTTTAAACTGTCCTAAGCCTTATAGCTACACCATTTCTAACAGAAATGAGAGTCAGACATAAGTTTTGAGGGCTGACAATCCGGCTAACATCTCAAGTCGATCGTTTAAAATCTGGGAACCTTAACACATTGCCTGCCAATATTTTTAAGACGGCAATTCTTAATAAATTTGATTTCCTGCATAATTTATTTATGAAACAATTGAAAATTTTCGTCGAATAAGAATGTAACCAATAATTCTGTGTAATATTTTTGTTTTAGAAATAATAACTACCTTATAGCCAAGCTCAATTAAATAGCAAATGATGCCACTTGCATGTGCAGCATGTATTTAGTAGCGTTTTAACGTACTTGTTAAATAAGAGTATATATTTTATATACAGTTTTGACACCCGAATGTTTAAGGTAGGATTCCTTGAGCTACGGGACTTGCGCAGGTTCGTGTCTCCATGGGGAAAGAAATTGTATCACGGAATTTCGGCCAGTATGGGACCGGTGACCACCCAACATCGTGAGGCATTTGCATAGCTACAATAAGTAGTGGCTCCAGGTGGAGAAAACCAGCTATAATGGATGGGGGACCCGATATACAGATCACATGTCACCCCTATACTGGCTGATGATCATCTACCTCTATGATGAACACATGTGGATGTGAGGCAGCAGTCGGCTGGTGGCCAAGGTCCTTCTAGGTCTGTCGCACCAAGGAGTTTAGTTTTAGTTTGACACCCGAAAGAGCAAGTACTCGTGCTCGGGTGCAGATTAGTTATAGAATTAGTACATATAGAATATATAAATTACAAATTTTAGTTAAAAGTAGGGCGAAACCAATGAATACAAATTTAGGAGCTAGTTTCAAGATGAAAAATAAATTGTAACACATAACAATTAAAAAATACAATGGAGAATAAATTAAATAATATATAATATATTAAATATCAAACTGAAGAAAGCAATTAAATACATTAGATAATAATGCAAAACAAAACAAATTTAGGATAAAGTTTCAAAATATAAACGCACTCTGATAAACAAATCAATAATTCAAAGGGAATAAAATTAACAAGGCAATATAAAACAATACTAAGCCAAAGAAAGTAATTAAAATATTAGATGATAATAATAATAATAATAATAATAATGATAATAATAATAATAATAATAATAATAATAATAATAATAATAACAATAATTCACTGACGCTATCGAACCCGTAGGTTCATGACCGCGTGGACATAAGCTCTCCATACATCCCTATCCTGAGCTAATGTTTTTCCAATCATTCCCTGTTATATTCTACTTCCCTCAAATTATAGTTAATGTTCATCTCCCACCTAATTCTTGGTCTACCAACTGGGCGTTTTCCCCTCTGGTTTTCCTAGAAGAAGTTTCCATGCACGTCTTTCGTTTCCCATTCGTGCCACATGTCCTGCCCATTGCAGTCTACCAGACTTAACTGTTCTTATTATACGTATCTGGCTTCCTATAAAGACCATGTAGTTCACTGTTATGTAGTCTTCTCCATTCACATGTCTGTTCATCTCTCTTTGGTCCAAAAATTTTCCTAAGAACTTTACTCTCAAATACTTGTAATCTCCTTTCCTCCCTTAAAGTAAGAGTTCATGTTTCTCATCCATACAGTATAATATAACTGGGAGAATAACAATTTTATATATTTTCAGTTTAACGTATTTTTGAAAGGAGTTGGGACATCAAGAGTCCCTGTAATGCATAATAGCGCGCATTTCCAGAATTGAGTCTATGTTTAATTTCTATGTGCATCTCATTCCTATTTGCGATAAAGCAACTTTCTAGGAATTTGAATTCAGCCACTTCCTCAAAATTTCCCTCATTTGTCATTAGCTGTCCATTTCCATTATATAATATATTTCTATGTGTGACCATAATTATATTTATTTGTATTGATATTTACTTCCAGTCCCAATTTCTTAATGTTACATCAATAGTGTGTGCGTGTTGGCCTTAGTATCTCCTCGCTAGAGCAAAAGAAATTTAGGATGAAATGTCAAAATAAAAACGCACACAAAAATATGCAAAGGAGAATAAAATAATAATCATCATCATAGTACAATAGGCCATTTGTTGATCTGTTTCGGCCTCAAGAGAAACACCATCCAAAAGTCTTTTGAGTGGATGTCCTGGTCTTCTTCTTCCTGGTTGATAGCTTAATATTTGTTAGGGTATCCTGTGGTCTTCCATTCGATGAACATCTTGACTTATAATCAGAAATTTTGTTTTCCAAAGATTCCCCGTGTAATTCTTCTAAGATGTCTTCATTTTTTTTTGTGATCTAGTAGTGTGTATCCTGCAGTCCCCCGCGGGTATCTCATTTCAGCAGATCTAAGTCTCTGTATATCCTTCTGTTTGAATGTCCATACTTTGCTACCATACAAAAGAGTTGGAAGAGCCAGTGTAGAATAAAATAAACAAAACAATATACATTAGATTAATACCAAACTGAGGAAAGTAATTAAAGACATACAATAGGAAACTATAACAAAAACCAAAACAGATTACTGTTTATTTGTCGTTTCAAATATTTAAATAATTACAATAATTTAATTGTTTTGTAAATCTATCTGTCCTTAGTGTGCTTAGCCCTGAATTTGATCTAATTGATTCATTGTACAATTTAAGTCATAAATATCTACTATGTTTAGATTCAACAGTTGTTGTGGAACTTATTGCCTAATTTTGGAGAGGACAACATAAGTAGCATTAATTTTAATATCATAAATATTATCCCCAGAAATTCATGATTTCATCCTTTTTTAAGCAAACTCTCCAGTTATAATGGAATACAGTTTCTTTGATAGTAATCATGAAAATAGTATCTGGTCCTCCATTTGGAACCCTGGATATCTAATGATTTAACCTACTACTACTCCAGGGCCTCCTAACCTGTAGTGAAATTATTTTATCTTCTACTGAAAAATTAACAACCTTTAAGATGTTTGATATACACTGGAGCAGGAAAACTGAGAAAATATTTTTGAGAGACTGGTGATGTAGAGTTTGGTAATAAGAAGATAAAATCGACAAGCAACTTCCTTGTGGAGAGGAAGATTCGTGGATCCCTAGGGATGTTATCGAGGCGCCAAGGCTGCAGACATCATTGATAAGCAATACAAGGGGAAAATCCCTCTTTCCTTCATTTTATTACCCGGCTATAGAACTCCCTATTCAAGATAGAAAAAAATAGCCTTCTCTCAACATGACAAAGAAGAGCAATTTATGCTTCAGAAATTGTCTATAAAATATATCTAGACAAATTACAAACAGAAATTCCAAATACTTTCCCAGTGTTCAACGTAGATGGCAAAAGAACTCAACACTTTTCAGAATTAAAATCCGACCGCCTGTTTTAACATATGCAAGTAGAATTGGACTCTTAACCGTTCAGACAGAAGGAAAATAGAAACTGCAGAAATGAAGTTCTTACGTCCAGTAGCAGATGTGACAATTTTCGATAAAAAATAAATGAAGATATTATAAAATACTTAAATATCTTAAATTTAACAAATAAAATTGACAACATGAGAAACAGCTGGTATGAACGTGTTAAAAGAATGCCTATAGACAGAATCCCTCAGCTATTATTAAAGCACAAACCAATAGGACATTGAAGTGTTACTACTCTTCCAGATATTTTATTGGTCAAATTTTCATTTAGCATTTAATAATATAATTATTGCAATTATTGTATTCTAAAGTAATATAGGTCTCCATGAATTTGTCCTGAAGAGTGGAGGAGAAAGCCAAATGACCTTAACTTCACCAGGCTACATAAATAAATAAATCACTATCAATGACAAATAAAACAAGAACATTCACAAGGGAACTGTTAACTATTTCATGCAGAATCCAACACTGAATTGTTTTCCAGAGAAGTGTCGTGAAATACCAAGGCCTGTCCAAAAAAAAAAAAAAAAGTATTTGTCGCGTTTAGTTGCAAGGCGCTAAAATATAGCGCCAAATATCTCATTTAAACTACAGGATAGTAATACAACTGCTGATCTGGTGAGTTGGATAATCCTAGCAACCTTCCCTCTGCGCTGCGTCCCGCCACACTCAACTCCACTGTACTCGCGCAGGGACGTCTATCTGCTTCGCACAGTGAGTTGCCATTGTATTAGAGCTTCGATTCCTGTACCTTGCAGTTAAAAGCGGCATTTATATATATTTTTTTGGGCATGGCCTTGGTACATCACAACGCTTCTCAGGGAAAAATCTGAAGGTAGATTTCGGCATGCGATGGTTGAAAGTTTCCTTGTCAGAAAGACTTCAAAACTTCATCATCATCATCATATGCTTGATGGAATGATCCATTTGATCCGCTCCGTCACCTATATATGTTCTCGTCAACGCTTTTCATATGCCCCTATTGTTCTGTTAACCTGTGGTCTTGCCTTTATGATTGAAATAGAATTCGTTTTTATTGTATATGCTCGGTTATATATGTAAATACCAAAACTATCTGTATTCGCCAATTATTTCTAATATACAGGGTGTCCCATTCAAATCTCCCACATTTTAATTAATCATAACTAACAAAAATACGCGGAATTATGAAATGAGGCCGGTATTAAACGAAACACAAACTCAAAGAATTTTCATTGCTACACACTAAAACACCTCTATATGTGCACCATTAGTAGCACGAATAATATCAAGTCTGTATTCGATTTTGTGCCACGTTCTGTCCAACATGTCCACTGAACTGCCGGGAAGCTTCGCGAATTGATTTTTGTGGACTTCTCTGAAATCCTGCTCTAATTTCTTCAATATTTTTCTTGAAACACGTGTACGAGCACCTCCTAATTCTTTTTTATCGCTTCTAGTCGCCAGAAACGTCTCAAGCTATGCCTTAATGATCTTCCCATCAGGTGCATTTCTTCCATATTCTCTCCGGTAATTCCTTTGCGCTGTAATTATTGACTTCGTCTCTACATACCAGAAAAAAGTTTGTGCTCGTTGCTGAGGAGTCGACATTTTGTTTTATGTCATTATTGTCCAACATGCGACAGATGAATTTAACTGCAACGATGAAAACAAAAATTTTTCGAGTTTCTCTTTCTTTTAATACCAACCTCATTTCATAATTCCGCATACTTTGAGAGATGCGATTAATTAAAATGTGGGAGGTTTGAATGGGACACGGTGTATTTGACTTGTTTAATTCCTGAGAATAGACTAATTTGTTTTGTGGTAAGGAGAGGATAACCTGCCGGAGTTTAAGTAATTCCATTTCAGCTGCTTCTTCCTCTGTGATTTAGTTATATTTCAGTTTTCTGTCCCTTATAAACAATTATCTAAATCTAAAGTGTGTTGTTGTTGATGATGGTGACGACTAAGCATCTCGAACCAGAAGTGACTCCCTGGCGGCTAACACCTTAATGACTTAACCTGCGCCTATTTAGCGGCGTTGGTGTTTAGCCGTGCTGAATTGTCACGCAGCGGGCCCGGGTTCGATTCCTGGTCGGGACAAGTTTCCTGGGTTAGGTTTTCTCGGGGTTTTTACTCACCTGTAAGATAAATTTCAGGAAGCTTTGAGGCCCAAACGATCCCCGAACATATATATACCTATATGCGTATGCAAGCGCGCGCGCGTGTGTAATCCAGAATTAAATATCCTCGCTTGATTGGTTATTTTCTTGTAATTTTCTACAAAAGGAGAAATTAAAATAAGGTAGTGAGACAGAGAGGCAGAGAGAGAGAGAGAGAATATTCAAGTAGCTTAAGAAAATAATTCTTGGATAATTTGTTCCTACAAATAAATAATTTCATTCCCTATTTAGTTATGTATTTTTTATTTAATTAAATTATTTGTTGGAATTGAATTGATTGAATTGAAGGAATGAAGTAAATGAGAGCTACTGGGTCAGCGAGCTGGAGGAATGCGGTTCTCTTGAATACGCACGACCGGAACTGTATGAATTCACACACGATACAAGTTACAGAGGTTGTCTTGCGTAAAGTAGGACGCATCTCAACTCACACATATAATAAAACAACTTAATTCTCACATTTCTACTCAATAAATAGGATGAAAATAAAGTAAATATAATTCATTTACCTGGTCAAAGAGGAGAAGCAGTAAGCAATTTGAGCTAGGAAACCAAGAATCTCAGGAAAAAAATATATATATATTGGTTGTATGCTCATGATTTTTATGGAAAAATCAAATTTAATAAGAAGCATATATGAAATGAAGATTTTAAGAACTATTCAGGGGAAAACATTATTTGATAAAATACACAACACAGAAATTTGGGACAAATGTCATATTGAAGACATAATCAAATTTATTATAGATTTGGAAGAGTCATCTAGAAAGAATGGAAGAGAACCGACTTGTAAAAAGAGCTAAGGAAGATAGACCAATGGACGGGAGAAGAACAAGAGGAAGACCAGCCAAGAGATGGATAGACAGTGAATGAACATCCAATACGTTTTCCTCCGAGGAGTGATTATGGAAATAAACGGGATGAAAATCCTATAAATTATGATTAAGAAGAAGAATAAGAAGACTGTAAAAGGTAGGATATATGGGACGAATGGGGGCTGAAATAAGTTAATGGAATCTTCTTGTAGGAAATCTATTGGGAAAGCTCTAAGTAGGGTAAGTCAAGAATGAGTTGGGAGAATAAATTTACCATGGCTCGACAGGCCCTTGATCTACCATCCGGCTGCTGGCTTCACATCCACATGTGTTAATTACATAGGTGGAAGATCATCTAGCCACTATAGGAGTAACATGTGGTCAGCGTGTCGAGTCACCAACCGTTACAGTTTATTTTCCTCAACCTGGAGCCTCTACTTATTGTAGCTACCCAAATTCATCACAATGACTAGGCGAGGACCGGTACCATACTGGCAGAAATTCCATGTGAAAATTCTTCCCCCATGAGACTCGAACTAGTGCAAGACCCATAGCTCTCACCAAGAGATCATGCCTTAAACAGCTCGGCTACTGCGTGGGACTAACTACTATGTGACGGTTTGAGGGATGTGGGTCATCCAGATGGAAGAAGAAATGTTGGAAGACCTAAAGTTAGGTGGATGGATGGAGTTTTGAAAGATGTACAAAGACTTAAAATTGAAAATTTGTGGACAGTTGCCAGGGATAAAAAGATCTTCAGGAGAGTTCTAAGAAAGGCTGTGACTCGATCCTGGTTGTTAGCCAAACATGATGATAATGAATTATACAGGGAATGATCGGAAAGCATTATCTTGGGGAGGTTATGTTCGCGCGGCCACGAACCTCCGAGTTTAATAGTGTCATTGAGTTAGTTTTCAGTTACTGAAGTTATTTACGGCTTGATATTGTCAATCCAGTATTAAAATTAAGTAGAAGTATAGTCTGAAGTGGTATGGATTCATATATATATATATATGACATGATAAGAAAAATAAACGCCTGAACGGGATTTGAACCTGAAACTCTGGATATATATATTACCCCGATGATATAAGGCTGATAGCCTAAATTATAATAAAGCACCAGAACCGTTCTTAAACCTAAACTTAATCTAAATTTTAGACCATGGACGATCAGTGGAATAATTCCTTTGAATTCTCCGGTAATCGAGTCTGGGACCTTGAGAACTCTAGTCAGAAATCTGACCACAATATCATAAGACTCTCTCAAAATAGGAAAGCATGTTTCGTAATGATGTGATATAGGGCTATCCGCAAGAATCGCCATGGATATATTTTAGTTTAATATTTTTAGAGAATATGAATTGACAGGAGACAGTGTAATAATACAAAACCAGAGTTGAGCCTATGTTTAATTTCTATCCACCTCATTTCTGTTTGTTAGTATAATTCCCAGTTAAACAAGTAAATTGAATACAAACGTCAATAACCTTAGAAGTGGTTAAAAGTAAATATTACCATAACAGAATCCTATTCATCATATTTTCTTGACCAAGTTCACACATCCTTTACTTCTCCTATTATTTTGTTGTTAATGAACTAATAATATTAGTAGAAACAAGTTAGCAGAGTGCTAATCTGTGGATAAATAAACCTGTTAAATTAAAATACAAAATGTGAATTGATCTCCACTGAACTGCATTTTTTTTAAGAAAAGCCATATGATGTTGAAGATTGGACAAAGTTATAAATCCAAATATTAAAAGATGGACGAATTATTAAGGTTCTATTTTAGTTAGCACTCGCTCCTCGGTTCAGGGTGATTAGGGGGCTTTGGCTGTAACTGAGTATACCTCGAACTAAGCATACCACCATCGGATGACTGAATGCAACATAATATGTTAATTACAAAATTAGTACCTGATAAGTCAGTCGTCCTCAACTAAATAATTATAACCATAATTAAATTAAACCTCATAGTGTTCTTTCCCTGTGAAAGTTAAATAATTATAACCATGTTCCATGTATACTTTTATTGTTTTTTTATACTTTAAACTTTTTTACCAAGCCATTTATCTAATCTAATTATAGATTATTTTGTTATTATTATTATTATTATTATTATTATTACTACTATTTTTCTTTCTTACCCTTGTCAAATTTATATTGTGTAGTCTATAGCTATTATGTATCAATCTTAATTCTTATTGTATGTATAATTTAATCCTGGTGAAGTGGAAGAGAAGACCTTACGTCTTAACTTCATCAGGTAAAATAAATAAATAAATAAATAAAAATAAACTTCATCAAGTAGTTCCAATATGGAGGCCTTTCAAAACAATGTTTCATCTTCTGCATTTTAACTGGTACTGATATTGTTGTATAAGTTGTACAACGGTTTTAGGTCTGCGGGCGTGCTTTCATTGAGTAGATCTGTATTCTTCGCTTCTTTTAGAATTTAGGCCCTATATATCTTCAAGAAATCTAGTTCTATATCTTCAAGGATATTAACATAGCATCCTTGAAGATATAGAAATTCCAAAAGAAGCTAAGAATACAGATCTACTCAATAAGAACACACCCGCAGACCTAAATCCGTTGTACAACTTATACAGCATCAGTAAGTAAAGTAATCCCACTACAGGCCATAGAAGACCCTTGGGGAAGTAGGAGGTTAAGGCTCCCACTTTTTCTAGACAATCGGCACTTGATGTCAGCCGGGTTGTCAGCCCTGCGTGACGGCCGCCTTTACCCCCAGAACAAGCGTCTGGTACTAATTACCGTATAACTTGTATAACTGTATAATTAGACACACATTTAAGTGGTTTATTTTTGTTCGTTTTCTTCTGATTTATTTAAAATATTTAATTAATTGAACCAACTGATGCATCCAAAAGGATACATTACGAATTTAAGGGTTAAAAAATAATTATTTAAATCCATTCATTGAAATTGAAATAAAAAAAACTGTGGGTAATGGAGAAATTCCGAATACATATTTGAAAACACGATAAAAAACTGCATTGAGTGCAGCTATTGGTACTCATGAGACAAAAATTATGTTGATCAGTGGTATTGGCGGCATAACCATAGTCTTAAGCTTTTTGGGAGAAAATGACCAAAGCCATTCTCTGATCATCTAGAGAGGCAAGTCACGAGGCTAAGATGGCAATCCCATCACCTGACTCGTGTCCAGTATGCTAATCACCTGTTCATCTTAAAATAGCTTATTTTTTAAACTCTGAGAAGCAAAATCCGGACGGACCCTAAAATGATGAATAGAGTCAGATGGAGAAGTTTTTCCGAGAGCCCTATGTTCCATGCAGGAATTATGGGAATTTTGATTGTTTGATCAGTTAACACTCGGTACCAGTAATTCGAATTGAAGTCTCGATAGGACCTTGCTCGTGGTACATCTTGAGCACATTTTAAGACTATGCTAGTAAAATTCATGGTAAGAATCCGTTGAGGTATGAAATCACAATAATAAAATATACAAATAAAAACTATAAAATAGTCACCTTGTAGGTCCGTCTCCTCAACTTAAAATGTTTTAACACTCTATAGGCCTTTCGGGACTAGTCCCATCATCAGCAGAACGAATTAGGTCTGTATTTGTTGACCTAAAGTACTGATCAACAAATACAGACCTAATTCGTTCTGCTGATGATTGGACTAGTCCCGAAAGCCTACAGAGTTTAAAACATTTTAGTTGAGGAGACAGGCCTACAAGGTGACTATTTTATAGTTTTTATTCGTATATTTTATTATTGAAACTTTAAAGACGTTCAATTGATGTGACTTTACATTTGCAGAAACGATCTGCACTGTCCTGAATTAAATTCTTTTTCCCAAATCATACTTAGCAACCAGCGTATTTTGTCTATCAATTTATCTCCCCCTGATTTTATCAGTTCTGCTGGGATCTCATCTGAACCTGATGCTTTATACATCTTCAATTTTTCAATCGCCATTTCAACCTCTAATGCATTTGGTTCTGCGACTAGTATTTCTGCTGTCTGTAAATTATCCTCCTCAATGTCCTGTTCTGTATGTACATTTAATAGCCGATTAAAGTAACTTTTCCATCTATTTAATATAGTTGGAAAAGTTACTTTAATCAGCTATTAAATGTAGATACAGAACAGGACATTGAGGAGGATAATTTACAGACAGCAGAAATGCTAGTCGCAGAACCTAATGCATTAGAGTTTGAAATGGCGATTGAAAAATTGAAGATGTATAAAGCATCAGGTTCAGATGAGATCCCAGCAGAACTGATAAAATCAGGGGGAGATAAATTGATAGACAAAATACGCTGGTTGCTAAGTATGATTTGGGAAAAAGAAGCTCTTCCAGATGAATGGAAAGAATCAATTATCGTACCAATTTATAAGAAAGGAGATAAAACTGATTGCAACAACTACAGGGGCATTTCATTACTTTCAACTTCGTACAAAATTCTAACAAATATATTAGTCAGCAGACTTACTCCCTATATTGATGACATTCTAGGAGATCATCAATGTGCATTTAGAAGAAACAGGTCTAAAACAGATCAGATTTTTAGTATAAGACAAATTTTAGAAAAGAAATGGGAATATAATGGGTACCATGTACATATGTAGACTTCAAAAAAGCATATGATTCAATTAAGAGGGAGAAGTTATATAGTATCCTGCTGGAGTTCGGAATTCCTAAAAAGTTAGACTTATACGAATGTGTCTAAATGGCACAAAGAGTAGGGTGCGTGTAGGCAAAGAGTTTTCGGACACTTTTGAAATCCAGAATGGGTTGAAGCAAGGAGATGCACTATCTCCTCTACTATTTAATTTTGTACTAGAGCATGCCATTAAATCTTTAGAGAATGAGGAAGGCTTACAACTGAATGATATTAATAAACTGTTAGTTTATGCTGATGATGTAGTATTGTTGGCCGATAGTGAGGAGATACTAAAGGACAATATGCACACACTATTGAGTAACACTAAGAACTTAGGACTGGAAGTAAATATCAATAAAACTAAATATATGGTCATACGTAGAAATACATTATATAATGGAAATGGACAGCTAATGACAAATGAGGGAAATTTTGAGGAAGTGGCTGAATTCAAATACCTAGGAACAATAATCACAAACAGGAATGAGATGCACAAAGAAATTAAACATAGGCTCAATGCTATTATGCATTGCAGAGACTCTTGATGTCCCAACTCCTTTCAAAAAACGTTAAACTGAAAATATATAAAACTATTATTCTACCAGTTATATTATATGGGTGCGAAACATGGACTCTTACTTTAAGGGAGGAAAGGAGATTACAAGTATTTGAGAATAAAGTACTTAGGAAAATGTTTGGACCAAAGAGAGATGAACAGACTGGTGAATGGAGAAGACTACAAAACAATGAACTACATGGTCTGTATAGGAAGCCAGATATAATAAGAACAGTCAAGTCTCGTAGACTGCGATGGGCAGGACATGTTGCACGTATGGGGAATGAAAGACTTGCATGGAAGCTTCTTGTAGGAAAGCCAGAGGGAAAACGCCCAGTTGGTAGACCAAGAATGAGGTGGGAGAATAACATTAACTATGATTTGAGGGAAGTAGATTATACAGGGAATGATTGGAAAGGATTAGCTCAGGATAGGGATGTATGGAGAGCTTATGTCCGCGTGGCCATGAACCTACGGGTTCGATAATGCCAGTGAGTAAGTAAGTATGAAATAAACTATTTTATATCTGCACACAAGCAATTCATATAATATTATAAGAATCCTTGTACCATATTCTACTAGAATAACTACCTAACTCTCTGGCATTGTCGAACCCATAGGTTCATGGCTCCGCGGACACAAGCTCTCCATGCATCCCTATTCTGAGCTATTGTTTTCCAATAATCCTTTGTAAAATCTACTTCCTTCAAATCATGATTAATGTTATTCATGGGGGGGCACGCCGTAGCGTAGTGGTTAAGGCGCTGCGCTACAAGCCGAAAGGTCGAGGGTTCGAGTCCCGGTGGGGTCAGGATTTTTAAACTGACCCATACCTTCTGGCGGCACTATGGCCCTGGGGTCGACTCAGCCTCTAACTGAAATGAGGACCAGACGCTTGTTCTGGGGTAAAGGCGGCCGTCACGCAGGGCTGACAACCCGGCTGACATCAAGTGCCGACTGTCAAGAGAAAGTGGGAGCCTTAACCTCCTACTACCCCAAGGGCCTCCTGAGGCCTGTAGTGGGATCACTTTACCTTTTTTACCCACCTCATTTTGGTCTACAAATTGGGTGTTTTTCCTCTGGTTTTCCTACAAGAAGTTTCCATACGCCTCTTTCATTCCCCATTCGTGCTACATGTCCTGCCCATCGCAGTCTACGAGACTTAACTGTTCTTATTATATCTGGCTTCCTATAAGGACTGTGTAGCTCACAGTTATGAAATCTCCATTCACCTGTCTGTTCATCTCTCTTTGGTGCAAAGTTTTCCTAAGAACTTTATTCTAAAATACTCGTAATATTTTCTCCTCCCTTAAAGTAAGAGTTAATGTTTCGCATCCATATAATATAACTGGTCGAATAACAGGTATATATAATTTCAGTATAACGATTTTTTAGAGAAGTTGGGACGACAAGAGTGCCTGTAATGTATAATAGCATGTATTTTCAGAATTGTGTATCTCATTTGCTAAGTGGAAGGAAATTTCTCAGCCGGCCTGGGCTTTTTTGAACTTTAGTGCCATGGATTAAACTGTTTTTTACAAGAAGAGTTTTTGTTTTTGAGATTTTCAGTGTATGTGTAAGATGGATATGAATGGATGTATGTGGCAGGTGTGTTAACACAGTACATTGCCCTCTGAAGCGCAGTCTAGTGACTCTGGGTAAAGCACAAGAAACCAATTAACAAAACCCTGAGGCATAACATGGTGTAACAGGCACTTTCCGCTATTCACTGAGCCTTGTTTATTTATAGACCGTCTCTCGTGTCAAGTTCTCGATTCGCATCTCTGTCAATGTTATAACCAGAGAGCGGATTTTCATTTTAAAATAAAAGTAAAGATAGGAAGAACAAAATTGAGGGTACTGACCCACCACATCTTTAAGATCTCATAGGAACAAGTTCAAATGACCTAAACCTAAATAAGTTAATGATGATGAAAATAAGAGATTTCCAGCTGGGTTAAAGATTGATATTTAAAAAATCTGAATATTTAGTGCAGCGGTTCCCGACCTTTTTCGCCTCCCGAACCCCTTCCACAACGATGTGAGTTGGGTGAACCATTGACTTTTAAATATGCATACAGTAGACATGCATACAATTTAATTCCAAGCAAAAGGTTTAATAACCTTAAATTAACTAAACCCTTAACGGTTAAAACCTACAGAAGGATACGTGGTAAATATTAATTTAATGTTGAAATGATGTGATTAATAATTCTCGATGTTACACAAATGTAACAAGGGGCATTATAGGGTTAATTTAATTTTAAAGTAATAATAATAATAATAATAATAATATTCTCGAATAAGACTTGAAAGCATAATAATAGTCCCTTCAATTGGTTGCTGGCCAAAGGAAGGCAAGACCAGTGATGGGGCTGCCATCTTATAGCCTCTGGTCAGGCTTTTCCGGAGAAGAAAAGAAAATAAAGGAAAGAAGAAATGGAAGGAAGGCTTGTGAAATGAGATTCTTGCGCAGAACAGCGGGTTACACACCAGATGGGATCAGAAAAGGAACACCGATATCTTAAAAGAATTGAAGACTACGCCAATTTTGGAATATATTAAACAGTACCAACTAAATTGGAAACATCATCTAGAAAGAATGAGTTCAAATCGGATTCCCAAAGCTGTTTATAATTATATACCAAGAGGACGAAGATCACTGGGCCGTCCTATGAAACGCTGGATGGAAATTTTTCTATAGGATCATAACAGGCCTTGGCATAATACTTGGAAGGAAGAAGAAGAAGAAGATATTATTATTATTATTATTATTATTATTATTATTATTATTATTATTATTATTATTATTATTATGTAGCAGCAATCAAGGAAAAATTAATAGGTTTAACCTCGAAATCCGCCATTACGGGAAAGTTTTGGCGAATCCCTTGAAATATTTTGCGAACTCCCTGGGGGTTCGCGAACCACAGGTTGTGAAACGGTGATTTAGTAGTGGTATGTAATAAAATTGTGTCCGCACTGTGGTCTCGGGGTAACGTCGCTGTCTCGTGTGCAGCGGGTCCAGGTTCATTCTCCTGTCTAGACAAATTTCCTTGGTAATAGTTTCTTGGGTTTTTCTCACCTGTAAGACAAATGTCAGGAACTTTAGGGCCCAAACGATCCCTGAACATCATCTGACCATCGTAATCACATTCGCCATGTTTAATATGGATGTGTGACTAAATTGTGTGTTTCGTCTTCATATTCTGTTGTCACGGAGGAGGCCGTGACGTTGAGCTGATCACTCATTCTGGGAGACCCTCCATGCCCTTATGTGGACAAAAAGTATGTGTGAGATCCTTAGTTTAAAATCCCTCTCTCGAAAGGTCGTGTTACTGTAAGGTCCGGGTGGCATGTGGCACGCTAAAAGTACCTACAAGGTGAAAGGTAAAACTAAGTTAATGGAATGGAATTGGTTTTTGTTAATTAATTGTTAGGATACGAAAAATTAAGTATAAGCCTATTATATTGTTCTATAGGTCATTAAGAATTTATATCATGAAGATGATCTCACACAAGGAGATTGAAACGTCGATTTGAATAAATTGAATATTTGACTGAGATAAAGAATTAATTATTGTCATTATTATTATTATTATTATTATTATTATTATTATTATTATTATTATTATTATTATTATTATTATTATTATTATTATTATTATCATTGTTATTATTATTATTATTAATTTTTGACCAACGTTTTACTTTTTAAAATATTTTCTCATTCAGGGTAAGTAATATTCATCTTACTTTCAGTGTAAATAAATTATACAATTTAATCCATATGCTTTTTAATGTTTCATTCCAATGCTACATCATGGGTTTACAAGAAAAGGTAAGTAGATTTAAGAAAAATGGACTGTAAGATCTTGAACTTTATGAAAAGTCAGAGTTAAGAATGTGTGAAAATGTCACTGTAAAGAACCATTTAGAAGTAGAACATAGTTCCATTTCTCTATAGATACGGCATATCATATTGTAGTTATTATAAAATAGTATATTACGATGTGAGGTTGGGAAGTGGTTTTTACAGAATCGAGGAAAATGTTTAAAACCCGAGCGATAGCGAGGTTTTTAATTTCCGAGATTCTGTAAAATACTTCGCAAACATGCGTTGTACATTATTTTTTGCAAGATGATGTTTTAAAAATAATAAAAAATAATATCTTTGTTGGAATATTTGCGTTCATTATAAAAAAAATGACTAACGTTTACAGTGTGGGCAATGTTTATTAGTTGAAACAACAGGAGGCCGTGAGACCAATTAGCGATAAAATAACAGGAGACCATGAGACCAATTCAGTGATAAAATGGCGGCAAATACGTATTTATTGTTTCATATTGTTTCAAATAAAGTTCAGTTCATTTAAAATGCAGTGATTTGTTTCGTATAATGTATATTAACACTAACTTTTGGATATTTGTTGTATATACATTGTATATAGTATACATAGTGGGCAGTGGTTTTACTTCCCACACGCGTGTTTGTAATATGTAATATTACAGTACAGTTATTTTATTATAGTATAGTTATTTAGGTTGGCAACCCCGAAATGTAGGATGTTCAACTTTCAATCATGGTCGCCATTGCTGTAAGTACGACAAAACGCACTATCGCGCAAAAACTTATTTTTCTAATTTTTTTGGCAAAATCTGTTTACATTGCAAAGTCCACAACATGCAAATTACAATTTATACAATAAATTACTTTTACTTAAAATTTACTGTTACTTAAACAAATGTAGAACAAATCAATGTTGTTTCTTATTGACCAAACTTACATAAATATTGGACTGCATATAGTAAACAGCATTTGCTTGTATTTCGTAATTGCATGAGTTAATGCTCCAATAAATTGCGAGAATGTTGAACATATTCTCACACACTGTATAAATGATAAATCAGAAATTTAATCACGCGAATGATCGTACAGGCAAGTCCACATGGCTACAGCACTTTTAAATCAGGTCAAAAATGAACACACAAAATGCAGCTTTTGCATTACAAGGTTGTGCATCGCAAACATGGCTGCTATGACGTTTTTTAATACCGAGTTTCAGGTAACCCCCCCTCCCCCCGTATAAAAGTCGAATTTTGCTGTTTTATTTTTTAAGAATAAATGCATAATTTTATTTCAACAGTCTGTATGAAATTTCATTGGGAAAACTGAAAACTATGTGACTGCTACCTTAAATTTTTTAATTTTCGCTTCAGAACTTCTATTCCTAATGTCAAAAGATAAAAATGAAAATACATAGGCCTACCTGTTGGCAGGTGCCGTCGTCCTCAACTGTGTTAACATATTATAATTTCAAAACTACAATATTTTAACACAGTTGAAGACGACAGCACCTGCTACCAGGTGTATATTTTAATTTTTATCTTATGACTAATCACGGCAACGGTATTTGATATAAAATTTATTAGTATAATGCTCCGATATTCCTAATTAACGAACTCGACCTTAGTTTTTTATTTTTTATAGCAAACACACACACACATTATATATATAAATTTGGATTTTAAATAAAAGAAACTCTCATAAACTTCAAGTAAGCCAAATGCGCTTCTTACGATCATTGTTAGGAGTTAATAGACTGGATCACCAAAGGAATACTATTATCAGAGGAAAACTTGGAGTAACAAGTTTAAATGAAGATATACAAAGATACCAACAAGAATGGAAAAATCATCTGAGGAGAATGGCAAGAAATAGACTTCCAAAATTGGCATTCCAATATACCCCAACTGGACATAGGGACCAAGGAAGACCAAAACATCGGTGGAAAGATCAAGACCATCTTCGCTAGGTTTTACCGTACAGGCCACATGGCCTAAAACGAATTTGTTCATGATGATGATGATGATGATGATCCACCGCTGTGGTCTCGAGGTAGCGTGCTGCCTTGTCACACAGCGGGCCCGGGTTCGATCCCCGGTCGGGGCAGTTTTTCTGGGTGAGGTTTTTATCGGGATTTTTCCTCACCTGTAAGACAAATGTCAGGAAAACTTTAAGGCCCAAACGGTCCCCGAAATCATATGACCATCATCTTCATCATCCTCCTTATCATTATCATCATCATCACCATCATCCTTCACCGGTGTGTGGAAAGCAACGGGAAGCTACCACACCTACACAATTCCCTAGTAAAGCTGCAAGCATAGCATGAAAATGCTATGAATTTAAATAATTAAAAATGGGAGTTATGAAGAGGAAATAAGAAATAGATATAATAAAGGAAAATTTTGCAATTGCTTGCCTCAATGGAATATTGTAATTAAATTAAAATATAAGTAATTAAATTAAATGAATATATATATATATATATCATACAATTGTTAAAAGCATCATTACTTATGGAACAGTACTTTGGCCATTAACAAAAAAGACAAATAAGTATCTTTTGGTAACGGAAATGGATTTATACGAAGGGGAGCAAGAATTTCAAGAAGAGAAAAAATTAGGAACTCATTTATAAGGGAGAAAATGAAGATTGAAGACACCATTTTAGATTATATTAAAACTCAGCAAATTTAGACGGTACGGACATGTCCAGCGAATGGAAGAGGATGTTTTGGAATGGAAGCCTGAGGGAAGTCGAGGCAGAGGAAGACCTAAAACCTCCTGGAGTCAGGGAATATAATTTATACATGAAGGAGAAACATCTACAACCAGGAGATTGGCTAGACCGACAAAATAGGCCATTGGGAATCGGACGATGTCAAAGACATTAACCAACCGATGATCTATCTATCTATATATATATATATATATATATATATATAACATAAAAACAAAAATAAACACCTAAACCGAGATTTGAACCCGAGACCTCTAACTTGTAGAGGCCTCTCTCGATACAGAATCATGCATAAGAAAGAAAAATAAATATTTGTGCTGGACCCTGAGTGGACTAGCGGTTCAGGCGTCAATTTTGCTTCTTCTTCATCATCATCATCATCCTTCACGGATTTAGTTCTTTGTCTGTTCCGATCTCACATCTGTTTATTTTTCTTTTCATGTCTTATTTGTCTTCCACTGCAATCATAGCATTTTCATGCTATGCTTTGCAGCTTTACTAGGGAATGTGGTAGCTTCCCGTTGCTTTCCACACACACACACACACACACACACACACACACAACATATATATATATATATATATATATATATATATATATATATATATACTGCTCAAAACAATTAGAGGAACACTTGTAATAAATTGAATAAGTAATTGTTTTTTAAAGCAGTGATGCTGAAAGTTGGACAATATGTAAATTGAATTATTAATTTTATCATTGGATACAAATTTTAAAGATCCATGGCCTAAATACAGAGAAATTACCTCAAATAACAAATATAGAGTTTTTTTTTTAAATTTTGGAAGGCACTGGCCACTTCTAATTGGTAAGCTTCCTGATGCTTCTATAGTGACGAATGTTGATTATTGCCTTGTTTATTGAAGTCTCTCACAAAATGAGGCATTTAAATGAGTTTGAAGTGTATCATGCTCTACATCTTTTACGACAAGGTCAATCTCTGCGACAAGTAGCTAGAGAGCTTGGGGTTTCTCCTACCGTGGTGTCCAGGTTACGCAACAGGCACAGAGAGACAGGTCAGTATTGTAGAAGACATGGCCAGGGCCGTAAATTTAAAACAAGCCCCCAGGATGACAGATACGTTGTTCTTTCTGCTCTTCGACAGCGTACAAAAGCTGCAAAAGACCTGCAGAATGACCTTCATATGGCTTCCGGAATCCGGGTTTCAGACCAAACCATAAGGAACAGATTAAGGAAAGAGAATATTCGTCCAAAAATGCCCGTTAAAAAACCACGCTTAACAAATGGGCATAAGGCAGCAAGACGTAGGCTACGTATTCTGAAAACCATGGTGATTGGAACCTGAACCAGTGGGAGTCTATGCTCTTCTCGGACGAATCCAGGTATCGTCTTAGACGTTGTGATGGTCGATTGAGGGTGTGGGGACGGCCAGGAGAAAGATTTTCTGCAGAGGCTGTACAGGAAATTGATAGATTCGGAGGAGGTTCCATAATGGTGTGGGCCGGAGTTATGTACAACAATCGTACGGACCTTGTACTTGTTCCCCAGCGACTGAATGCTGTCAGGTATATCGAGCACGTTCTGGAAGAGCATGTAGTACCTGCTGCCATTGGAGTAGGCCCTGGATTTCTGTTTATGCAGGATAATGCCAGGGCACATTCTGCGGCTGTCACCAGGGATTTCCTGAGGAGGAATGAAATTGAGGTAATGGAGTGGCCAGCGGTCAGCCCAGACCTCAACCCTATTGAACACTTGTGGGATCTTCTAGACAAGAAGGTCAGGAACCGACATCAAGCTCCACAAATTCTGCAGCAACTTGGAGATGCCCTGAAGGAGGAATGGGAGAATATCCCGCAAGAGGAAATCCAGAATCTTATTGGGAGCATGCCACGAAGGTGCCAAACTGTCATCGAATGTCGTGGATGCCATACACGATACTAACTCTATATAACGAGTGTTTAACTTTGAAAAATAAGCACAAGATTCAATTGCTTACATAGCGGAATTATTTGAAAAGTTAATTGTCAGCGTTATTCATTTGTTTTTACTGACATGAGCAATAAATAAATAAATAAATAACCACAAATAATGTACTTTCTTAATTTCATGTTTGTACCTTTATCCAATGAAAAAATATTTGCATATTTCATAGTGTTCCTCTAATTGTTTTGAGCAGTATATATATATATATATATATATGCCTATATTCATTGTCATTTTTATGCCTACTAGTAGGTTCGATGAAGTTATGTAAAAATTAAAAAACATATTTTTTCATGAAAATAATTCAATAGCTTAATTAATTAGGAATTCGCTAAGACGAGGCTTATTTCAACGAATTCAAAAGGAATGAAGCTATTGAGGTTCTTCCCATGAAAATTATTTTGAATTTTTTTACATATCTATACATATTGTGATACTACTTAGTAGACACAGAAAATGACCATGACTAATATATGTGTGCCTGTTTTAATGTTCTACGACCACATTAGTGCTTGTTTTTCGGAACAAAATTCGATATATAGGAATCATTTAAAAAAGTAAGGTCGAATTTATTAATCACCAAAATCAGATCATTAGCAGTGCGGTTACACTTGAAACAAACATTTAAAAATCAGTCTAGCAACAGAAATTTTCGGGATTTTGCAACGAAACTCGGTATATCCCTTTGGACTAAAATGAGAAAGGTATTATAAAAAATAATAACGAACTCCAACCATTAGAGTTGGGGGTTTACCTGAAAGCCGCAATTAAACAATTTCTCCAGCAGTCGCCATGTTTGTTTTCTGGCAACCTAACTGATTACATATGATTTCATTAACAAAATAAAATATAGGCATATATTCCAAAAATAAGCAAAATCTGTGGCCTACATAAATTCGACTTGCTTAGGAATTCTCTTAGTTTACGCAGTTATTAGTTGTAGATTTTTATTTATTTATTTATTTTTTGTTATATATTTTTAAAATTATTGAAAGTTTGTAACAAATATCCAATTGAAATTATATTCATTAATTGGTCCCAGCGGACTAAGTTCAAACCAGAAGTACCGGTAGTGCATTTCTAGTCTGTAAAAATTTGTCCGTATTTTACGGCACGCAAAATATCGCAAGCCTGAAATAACAGGCCTAAGAAAAATATTTATTGGTCCATTCATTACATGTATATAAGGTGTATCAAAATTAATAGCGTAAATTGAAACGGTTGAAAGTATACCGTAATAGAAGCATAAAAGTCCCAGTAAACATGGGTTCGCAAACAAACAGTGCGAGAGATTTATTATTGCGAATATGTGGTTATGAGCCGCCATTGACATCCTGCATTGTAAAAAAATATCGAAACTCACTGCAGAAACGACTCCAATATCGCAATCACTTGCAAGGATAACACTTTGAATACCTCCTTTAACAGGTACGAGTGTACAGTATTACTGTAACTATAACATGTAAAATAATATTTGTACTCTTTTGTAGGTTAAGCTATGAGTGAATTTTGAGGTAATATAGAATGACAATTAAACGAAAAGTATACTTCTCAAATTAATTTGTACTAATTAGAACGATGTTTCTTAACTAAGTCAGTGGCGGCTTATAACGACATTTGCAATTATTTCACACATGGCTCGTTCGCGGACCCACGTTTATATACTAGAACTTTTTTTGCTTCCATTATCTCTTACATTCAACCGTTTCAATTTGCGCTATTAATTTTGATACACATTGTACAGTCAATCCTCATTAAAATGCCACCGTCAGTTTATGAAGCTATTTGGCAGAAAGCGATGACAGCAATTTATTCTCAAAATGGGCCTACTCATAATCTTTTCTCCTCCCTTAAAGTAAGAGTTCATGTTTTGCATCCATATAATATAACTGGGAGAATAATAGTTTTATATATTTTCAATTTAACGTTTTTCGACAGAAGTGGGAACGACAAGAGCCTTGTAATGCATAATGGCACGCATTTCCAGAATTGACTCTATGTTTAATTCTTTATGCATACATTCCTGTTTGTGATTATTGTTCATAGGTATTTGAATTCAGCCACTTCCTCAAAATTTCCCTCATATGTCATTAGCTGTCCATTTCTATTATATAATACATTTCTATGTGTGACCATATATTTAGTTTTATTGATATTTACTTCCAATCCAAATTTCTTGATGTTACTCAATAGTGTGAGCGTGTTGGCCTTTAGTACCTCTTCGCTATCGCCCAATAGTACTACATCATCAGCATAAACTAACAGCTTACTAATACCATTGAGTTGTAGGCCTTCTTTGTCCTCTAAAGATTTGATGGCATGCTGTAGTACAAAATTAAATAGTAGAGGAGATAGTGTATCTCCTTGCTTCAACCCATTGTGAATTTCAAAGTATCCGAAAACTGTTTGCCTACACGCACCCTACTCCTTGTGCCATTTAGACACATTCGTATAATTCAAACTAACTTTTTTTTAGGAATTCCGAACTCCCTCTTAGGGCCTAATTGAATCGTATGCCTTCTTGAAGTCTACGTATAGTTGATGTACAGTACCATTATATTCCCATTTCTTTTCTAAAATATGTTTTATACTAAAAATCTGATCTGTTGTAGACCTGTTTCTTTTAAATCCACATTGATGATCTCCTAGAATATGTGAACATATATATTTTATTGTAGTTTTTTGTGTCTACTTCAACCGTCAAGAAACGCGGACATTGGTTCCAAAGGGAATATATAGTTATGAAAAATGGAGATACGAGTTTACGAATTAGGGTGGTATACTATTTTGTACCGTTAAGGTGCGAATATAATACAAACATGCGACGATAAATGCGTTAAGATAATGTATGGATTGGATGTCCTTGTGAAGTTGAGCTAAGAAAGGTAAAGATATGTTATTGAGATGAATGGTCTGCATTCCATATTAGTACGCAGTTTTCATAGAACCATAGACAGGAAACATTTGTTACGTAAGGTTGAAGTTATGAGTTGGAGGACAACAACTGATAAGACCTAAACTCGCCACTGAGTCATGCATTGTGCCATGAATACCGATAAATATGTCACCACTCTATCACATTTCCAAACTCACTTAAATGTGGAAGATGCATCATAAATACACATTTTTGAAAGTGAAATAAAACTCCGTCACGCGGGAAATTCCTTGGCAAGAAAAATGAATGGTCCGATTTTGCTTTTTACGGAATACAGCTTTCTTCTGTAAATTCATTGTTTAACGTTGTTGCGAGAAAACATAGCCGAGGGTGACACAGCTCCCGCTAGACATATGTGTATTTATTTATTTATCTATTTGTTGAATGCAGGCTTTCACGGCCGGTAATCATAATGTTGAGTGATTCCGGGCTATGTGGCCGTGGTCCATTACTGGTGTCCTACCAGACGTTCTCTCTCCTCAACTGCGGAGGGCATCTTCAGGAAACAACACCTATAAAAACATAGAAGTACTCGCCACTGAAGGTGCCCTCCGCAGTTGAGGGAGAAACGCCTGGTAGGAACACCAGTAATGAACCACGGGCACATAGCCCGGAATCACTCAACATTATTTATTTAGTTTTGGATTTCAGATAAACCCTCCACTTCTAATGGTCGGATTTTGCTGTTTTTTTTTTTCTTCAGAATACCTTCCTTATTTTATTTCAATGGCACATACCGCATTTCGTTACGGAAAATAACAAATTGCGGACGTTGGAGTTTTAAATTTTCTCCTCAGATGAGCCCCACATCTAATGGTTCGATTTTTTTAGGTTAATGAACTCAACTTTACTGTTTCAATTTATTGCTATATGGAAGTTTGGCCGCTAGAGTGTTGGATATAATATATAATATATTATGTTGTAGAATTTCACGGATATAGGCATGATTAAGAAAGTTTTCTTGGATTTTTCGTGTCATGGATTTAAGGTCGACCTCTGGTCACTGATTCCGACGTCTCGGCATGATTCCACATGTCATTATCAAGGAATGATAGACGTGAACCAGTGACTCGAATTTATCATGCCGAAATGTCGAAATCAGTGGCCAAAGGCCGACCATGAATTCATGACGCGGGAAACCAAAGAAAACGTTCTTAATCACACATGCACACACACACACACACACACACAAACATATATATATATATATATATATTACCAGGTTTCGCAATGTTTCATATCTTTCTGCGCCCATTAAAACTAATGTCATTCTCCTCCACAACTGTCATTCCAATATCCATCGCCAATACTTTATCCCTCATGCTGTTCAAAACTCCATCAATCCGCATTATATGTATTTGGCCGTTACCATACTTCCATCGTTTATTCGGTCTTCCAAATCGCCTATTCCCCTTACAACTTGCTGTAAGCATATTCTTTTGGTGCTCTATCTATTGGGAGCTCTTTTACATGGCCAGCACACTCTAGTTTCTCGGATTTTCAGTTAGATCATCGGTTTATTAATGTCTTTGACATCGTCCGATTCCTAATAGCCCAGTTTGTCAGCCAATCCATTCTCCTGGTTGTAATTGTTTCTCCTTCATGTATAAATATATTGCAGGAAGTTTTAGGTCTTCCTCTGCCTCGTCTTCCCTCAGGTTTCCATTCCAAAACACATTTTCGTAGCCTATCTTCTTCCATTCGCTGGACATGTCTGTACCATCTTAATTGCTGAGTTTTAGTATAAGCTAATCTAAAATAGTGTCTTCAATCTTCATTTTCTCCCTTATAACTGAGTTTCTATTTTTTTCTCTTCTTGAAATTCGTACTGCCCTTCGTATAAAATCCATTGCCAATAATAATACAAATAATATTAAGGCATGTAGATGTATACGTACAATATAACAGAAAGCTGTGTGTTTTACTAATAAAGTTATTGCTAAAGGAATGCCTTATGCACTGAGGTCATTTGTTGATAACAAAACAACATGTCAAGGGAATCAGCAGGTGATTTATTACAACTAATGTTTCATTGCACTATATTTAGTAAATTATCACAAAAGTTAAAGTACAAAAATTACATAGCTTGACTCAAGAATTAAAACAGTGTGGACTTTTATTCGCTTTAAGAAATTGGGACTGGAAGTAAATATCAATAAAATTAAATATATATTCACTCATAAAAATACATTCTATTCCATTCCATAGTAATTCTGCCCCAGGGCAGGTCTTTCACTGCAATCATAGGATTTTCATGCTATGTTTTGCAGCTTTACTAGGGAATTATAGGTATGGTAGCTACCCGTTGCTTTCCACACAGGTGAAGGATGATGATGATGGCCGGATGATTTTCGGGGACCGTTGGGCCCTAAGCTTCCTGACACTTGTCTTACAGGTGAGGAAAAACACCTAGAAAAACCTCACCCAGGAGCCTGTCCCGACCAGGAATCGAACCCGGGCCCGCTGCGTGACAAGGCAGCACACTACCTCGAGACCACAGCGGTGGACAGAAATACATTATATAATGGAAATGGACAACTAATGACAAATGAGGAAAAATTTGAAGAAGTGGCTGAATTCAAATACCTAGGAACAATAATCACAATAGGAATGAAATGCACAAATAAACTATTATTTTGTCAGCTATATTATATGGATGCGGAGCTTGGACTCTGACTTTTGTCAGTTATATTATATGAATGCGAAACTTGGACTCTGACTTCAAGGGAGGAAAGGAGATTACGAGTATTAGAGAATAAATTTCTTAACGTTTTTGGACCAAAGAGAGATGAACAGACAGATGAATGGAAAAGACTGCATAACAGTGAATTACATGGTCTTTATAGGAAGGCAGATATAATAAGAACAGTTAAGTCTCGTAGACTGCTTTGGACAGGACATGTGGCACGAATGAGGAATAAAAGATGTGCATGGAAGCTTCTTGTAGGAAAACCAGAAGGAAAACGCCCAGTTGGTAGACCAAGAATAAGTTGGGAGAATAGCATTAACCACGATTTGAGGGAAATAGATTGTACGGGGAATTATGAAAAATATTAGCTCAGTATAGGCATGTGTGGAGAGCTTATGTCTGCAAGGGTTTGATACAGCCAGTGTGAGTTAGTTAGTTTTTCCTTATTTATTTACTTTACTAATTGGCGCTCCATGGAGCGAGAGGTTAGTTACTCACCCTCCATCTCTGAGAACCGAGTTCAAGTCTGTACCACTCCTTAGGGAGGATTCGTGTTGAAAAATCGGAGCAGCGCACGCCGTAGCGTAGTTGGTTAAGGCAATATACTACAAATCGGAAGGTCGTGGGTTCGAGTCCAGGGAGGGTCAGAATTTTTAAACTGACCCAAAAACCTTTTGGTGGTACCATAACCCTCGGGTCGACTCAACCTCTAACGGAAATGAGTACCATCTCTTGTTCTGAGGTTAAATTCGGCCGTCATGCAGGGCTGACAACCCGGCTGATTTCAATTGTCGAGTGTCTAAAAAAGTAGGAGCCTTAACTTCATACTACCCCAAGGGTCTCCTATGGCCTGTAGTGGGGATCACTTTACCTTACTAGAATAAAATCGGTGAAGATCTGTAAAAAATTCAAAAATCTTCTCAGTGCAATAACCTCAATAGCTCCATTCTTTCGAAATTTGGTAATATTAATTAATCAACATAATTATTGCAATCTGAAAGCGTATAATATACACCGTGTCCACAAATATAGTATCATACTTTACTACTACGTCGCTTTGGGTAATCGTATCTAAATGAAATTGGTGACAATCAAAAGAGAAACTCAAAACGTTTTTGCTGTACCTCATAGACATTGAATGTGGCACCCACGATTGACGCTGCAGACATCGCTGTTTGCTAAATATCCAACAACGAACCCATATCGACCACAAAAAATATGATTAAATTTAGTTTAGTTTTTATATTGTTGTCCATTATTTTCCGTTGTTGACATTGTTAACATGCACAAAAAGTTTTGAGTTTCTCTTTTGATTGTCACCAATTTCATTTAGATACGATTATCCAAAGCGACGTAGCAGTAGTTTAAAGTATGATCCTATATTTGTGGACACGGTGTATTATACCACATTAAGTGAATGCTGCTTTGAACCTACGGGTTCCATAAGCTTAATTACACTGGCCAACATGATTTTTGTCTCATGAGTACCAATAGTTGTACTTAATGCAGTTTTTTTATCGTGTTTTCAAATATGTATTCGGAATTTCTCCATCGCTCACAGTTTTTTTATTTCAATTTCAATTAATGGATTTAAATAATTATTTTTTAATAAACTTTTTTTCGTCCATTTGTCCATTGTAAAATAAAACCAAATGAGCTAACTCAAATGGTTTTCAGCTATGGAAAAGAGATATCAAGGCAAATGGAATCCTAATATGCTGGCCCTTTTATTGATGGTTGGACCATCAAGAGGGATGCTCCACAGGCGAAATATAGCAGAAAATCGTCATTTCTTACTTTCTAGGTGAGTCTGAATGTTCGAATATTGTGTAGTTACGAATGTAGAAAATATTGAAGTGTTTGAAATTATAAATGCCTGTCTCTCGGAAACCTTGCGTGATGGAGAAAACCCGATATCATATTTGAATTCAGGAGAAAAAATACTATCAGCATCACATATTTTTCTTTCTGAAAAAAAAAAAAGAGTTTCTTCTTTGTTGCTCAGTGTAATTGGTTAGTCTTATTGAATGCAGCATTGAACCTACGAGTTTCATAAGTCATCGAGTTATTTAATTTATTAACATTATTTAATTAGTACTGCTCGCTCCCGGAGTTGTTTCCCTCAAGATATAAGGAGTTGCCGCACACTTAATAGGCCTACTTTTAAGTCAACCTTCTACAAATATTTGTTGGATAATTAATTTTACTCTGTTAAACGTTTAAATGTATTTTCTAATTAAGTTTTGTTTCTTTAGAGGAAACCATATATAATAAGAACAGTTAAGTCTCGTTGACTGCGATAGACAGGACATGTGGCACGAATGGGAAATGAAAGTGGGGCATGGAAGCTTCTTGTAGGAAAGCAGAGGGAAAACGCCCAGTTGGTAGGCCAAGAATGAGATGGGAGAATAACATTCACCATAATTCGAGGGAAGTAGATTATACAGGGGATGATTGGAAAATATTAGCTCCGGATAGGGAGCTTATGTCCTCGCGGTCATGAACCTATGGGTTCGATAGTGCCAGTGAATTAGAATTAGTTAATGTAGTTTATATATCCATTTAAGTTTTCTATTGATATTTATGGATATGTAGTACTTTTCTCTCTTTTTTTAATCGTTAAATTTAGAATAAATCAACATATACGCATAGTATGCATAGAAAGTATTTAAATATAAAATGATACAATTAATACTTAATAAGTACCGTCGCCCGGAAATAGATTAAAATCTTTCAAATCCTGTAGGCCTTTAGGAAACCGGCATTCATCAGCAGCAGGAGTATTGAGATATCCTCAGATTGAGCTGATCACTCATGAAGAGAAGACCTCAATTTCCTCATGTGTTAACAAAATCCTCCTAGTTAAAAATTCCCTAAAATGTTACAGACTGTCAAACTATAAGATCCTTCAAAAACAAACTAAAAATTATTTAATAACAAATTAACGTATGTATCTCACTGACATTATTCTTCTCAGCAATTAATAATGATTTAATTCATTAAAATAGTATTAAGATTGGCAAATATTTTAAGTTCGTGTTTTAAATATTAATAACCGACAAGTTAGTTTAGGCCTATTACCAAAAAAAAAACTCCAAGCTCGACAGGCCTAGAAAGCGCTTGGCTGACCAGCCGGCTGCTGACCTCACATCCACATGTGTTAATCACAAGGGTAGACAATCATCTAGGCAGTGTAGGGGTGACATGTGGTCAGCATGTCGGATCCCCCAGTCATTATAGCAGTATTCTCAACCTGGAGCCGCTACTTATTGTAGCTACCTAAATGCCTCACGATGCTGGGTGGGCATCGGTCTCATACTAGCCGAAATTCCATGAGAAAAATTTCTTCCCCCATGGAGACCCGAACCAACGCCAAGTCCCGTAGCACTGCGCCAAAAGGCTTCTTGCCTTAACCACTCGGCTACGGCGCGAGATTTAGTTTATTACCTATATCTCTTTTTGTTTTAGCATTTTTTTCATGTACATTAGATAGGGACTGTCTATCGAAAAAAATTAACTTGTCTTGCATGTGTACATTTTAATATTAGTTTTCATTTTCATTTTAATTTCCATTAACATTGTTATGTTATCGATCTTATCCTTATAGATATTATATTAAAGGTCAAATTTTCATTTAGTATTTAATATTAAAGTTAATTCTGATCACTTTATTGTAATATAGCATGTGTTTGTCCTGGTGAGTGGAAGAGAAGGCCACATGGTCTTAACTCCACCAGGCTAAATAAATAAATAATAATGTAAAACTAAGGCAAAGAAAGAGAGAGGGTTACTTAACTCTTAATAACTAACTTAAGAACAATATAAGTGATATGTTTTACACAGAATTGCGCGGTAATATATATTTTTTTAAATTGTTAATTGTAGGAATGAACAGTAGGTTAGTTTAGCTGGCACCAAGTGTGTGTGAATGGGAAGAAGGCCGTGTACAAATATGGGCCAGCGGATTCCCATCTTGTTTAGGGAACATATGTTACTTTGTTCACCATGTTGGGTCGTTTTTCTCCCCTCTCCTACCCCATATATCGGACAAGACCAAATTAGTATCGGCAAAAAGCCTAGTGCAACCTTACTACTTAATATGGACATCATCTGGCTGATCTCTCCCACCAGCAGCCGCACTTTCTCCATGAGGTCAGGGTGTACGACAAGCAGTTCAAGTTTACTGCCTTACTCCATTTATTATTATTATTATTATTATTATTATTATTATTATTATTATTATTATTATTATTATTTTGGTAGAGAAACAACTGCGTCATCACAGAAATATTCCTTTATAAAAATTGTTTCTATAAGGGATTATTACTTTAATACTTAGGGTCTATTGTTAATTTATTAATATTATTATTTTTTATTCATTACCCAGTTGTTATCTCTACATTTATGGTGTTCTCTCCTGGCATTGACCTAATTATAACCCACTTCTGAGGTTGGGGCGCCTGGAAGCCGGGTTACGCTGCCCCGATTATATAATGAGTGATGACGATGATTATGATAGAGTCCTTAATCCTAAACTTAATCTAAGGTGAATATGAATGATGATTATTTTGTTTTAGTAACTTTAATATATTTATTATTTTAACGTATACTATTATGCAGTAGTCCACCGCTGTGGTCTCGAGGTAGCGTGCTGCCTTGTCACGCAGCGGGCCCGGTTTCGATCCCCGGTCGGAGCAGTTTTTCTGGGTGAGGTTTTTATCGGGGTTTTTCCTCACCTGTAAGACAAATGTCAGGAAAACTTTAAGGCCCAAACGGTCCCCAAAATCATATGGCCATCATCTTCATCATCATCATCCTTATCATTATCATCATCACCATCATCCTTCACCGGTGTGGAAAGCAACGGGAAGCTACCACACCTACACAATTCCCTAGTAAAGCTGCAAGCATAGCATGAAACTGCTATGATTGCAGTGAAGGACCTGCCTTCAGGCAGAATTACTATGGATGGATTATGCAGTATAGGTAATCTTGACATCCCAATTTCTTTAAAAAACGTTAAACTAAAAATATATAAAACTGTCATTATCCTAGTTACATTGATGCGAAACAAGGTCTCTTAATTTAAGGGAGGATAAAAAATTACGAACATTTGAGAGTAAAGTTCTTAGGACATTTTTTTGATCAAAGAGAGAGACGATCAAACAACTGAATGGAGAAAACTACATGACATTAGGCTACATGATCTTTATAGGAAACCAGATATAATAGAACAGTTACATTTCGTAAACTGCGATGGGCAGGACATGTGGCATGAATGGGGAATGAGAGGGGGGTATAGAAAATTCTTTTGTTGGAAAGTCAGAGGGAAAACGGAAATTAGGTAGACCAAGAATGGGATGGGAGAATGACATTAACAATGATTTGAGGGAGGTTAATTATACAGAGGCTAATCGGAAAATAGCTCAGGATAGGGATGTTTTGAGAGCTTATGTCCATATGGTCGTGTACCATCGGGTTCGATAGTGCCGGTGAGTTAGTTATATTTATTACTCGTCTATTTTTACTACTCAACGTATTACTGACTCTATTTCTGTTAGTTCTTTTAATTAAGCTATTAATTAATTTAATTGTGATTATTATTTAACACCAATAACGTAAAGCTGACTGGACCATTCCTGCGAGCGAGAGGCTCTATAATAATTTTTATCAACTGGAGATAAAAGTATAAAATTGGCAAAATAGCTCAAGATTATATAATATTAGAATAATCATACAATTTTCAGTGATGATTTTTTGAAATGATTTAATACCGCGTTGCAATATGTGAAATTTAATATATCTACGAATATAAATTGTTGATAGAATATTGATTAAACCGTATATATTGTATATGTATCCGATATACCTCTCATGGATTTTCACAGTGGTGCTTGAAGCAAAATAATGTACAAGCGATTTTCTAAATTTGTCATTAGCATTTAATATTATTTTCTCCCTAAATTGGCGTTTATGATTCCCTTATAAGCTCCTTATTCCTTTATTAGTATTACTAATAACATAATCATAATTACCGTTTATGTAAGGTTCTATTGAAGCAATAATTTGCTGTTCTTAATACATTAATTTTCATGTTATTATTAATAATATTGTAATTATTTAATTTTTAAATGTTATCTTTTTACCATTTTAATGAGTATTTATAGAAAAACATATTTTAAAAATATATATCGAGTCTGATTCCTAATGTAAATAGCATTTTCAGACATACTTCAATAAAATTATTTCTGCCATGGTACAGTACATTCCTTGATTGACGAAGAATAAAAAAAATATTTTTCTTAGCCCTTAAATAGGCGTAGGCCTAACACTATTTTTTGTGTCAGTCATTTAAATGAGTCGGACCGCAATTAAAATAAAATCTTGCATAATTATAATTATTTACTCTATACTGGGTAATTCAACATACATTTAAATAAGTTCTCTATTATTAATTTTTTACGGTTATTAATTAAGAATAACAAGTAAATTAAACTAATGTATCTTCCAAGGTACATTGCATTTTACGTGTTAATTCAATTCAGCCACAGAAACTATGCTAATTTTGATACTTATTCCAGCTAAATGGAACTATTTACAGTGAAGATTTACCTGAAATGTGAAATTTAAACATACTATTATTTTTATAGCGCAAACGTAATGAAACTAGGATATGACATTTGAATAAGAAAAGTAAGATCGAGTTCGTTAAATCAGCGACTAATATGTAAGTATATATTAAGATGTAATTTTATTATGGGAATGGTAAAGGATGTAGAAATTTTCAAA
This sequence comes from Diploptera punctata, assembly GCA_030220185.1. Lineage (NCBI taxonomy): Eukaryota > Metazoa > Arthropoda > Insecta > Blattodea > Blaberidae > Diploptera > Diploptera punctata. The sequence goes on along the minus strand of JASPKZ010004937.1, from coordinate 640,672 downwards.
AATTTAGAAAATTCTGAATGAATGAAGATACATAATAATATACAAGTATGTATAGATAAATAGTATTCAACTTTTCTTTTTCTCCGTTTACCCCGAAGAACACCTTTTCACTCAAGTGATTATCCCGAGATTTATCATTACTTCAAATTATAAGTACTAATTTAAAAATAAATTGTACAAAATAGCGATAATTTGTTATATTACCATACAAAAATATCATACACTTAAATGTTTCTGAACACTTAACGTGATGGCTGACCTTGTTTTCTGCTCACTTGCTCCCACTTGCTCCTCGATTTGTTAATGCGAGAATAAGTGGTGATTCCGGATTCAAGCGATTTCTGTATTTTATTTTGATAGCTGTAAATGTAGAGAAACCTGCTCACACAAATATGTTCGGGGAACGGAATATGTATTATTACCGTTTTAAATCGTATGTATCCCCATCAGAGGCGGCGCGTCCTATATGTTCAATGGTTCATTGAACCTCCAAAACTGAACTGATGAAGAAAGTGAATAGTTGTAATAATGAGTAATATCCTTGTTTATTTTTTTATTTTATATAATATCCAGATATTTTGAATCATGAATGTATTTCTGCCGAGGAGATCTCGCCTAGAAATCTTAAGAAGTAGTTAGGTTCGTTTTCTGTTTATAAACCCCCTGGATATCAGTTTGCGGTATCGGAAGAGTCAATCCGAAAGTCCAGGGTCGAGTCTTTTTTTTTTTTTTTTTTTTTAATTTCGCAAGCAATCGAATCCTGGTGGAGTTTAAGCAGGGGCCGCTACTTATCCCCATAAGAAATATTCGTGCACACTTGAGAATATGCGCGCCTCAGATCAAATATAACTGGTATAACAAGATTATTTAAAATCAAGGGTATACGGAAAAAACGATCAACGTCCATCAAAAATCGAAATTGTTAATTATCCCATAATTATGATAATAGAAGGAGAGTACTAGGTCAATCTTATGGTAAATTCAATTTTCTGTTAAAATGATCATGATCCACTTAAATGAGCATTAAAATTTTCATGGAATTTAGTAAAAAAAATATATTTAGAAAAACGATCAAGGTAGTTTCGGTTCTGTGGAATAAAAATCAAGCTCCATGTATAGTCTGCATATCAAAATAAACCGAGCAGGAGATATAGTAACTCATTTTCTTTTCCTGTTTTGTGTTTTATTGCGAAATGCTGAGGCTTCCTGAAATATTGTAAATTATTTCATATTGTTGAGTTTGGAATCAAAGTTTGAACTTTGCGTGAATTTCTTTTAGTCTTGTGTTGCTTGTTGCTGAGATAAAAGTTAAAAATTTGCAAGTGAAGTGGAGGCATCAGATGCAACAGAGAAGGAAGAATATTCAAGTCCTATGCAGAATGCTATTTCAAAGAAAAGGAAAGTATTTGGGTGAATTTCTGATTCATCGAAAAGGATACAAACCATGAGTCATGTTACAGGAAACGATTTAAATATTTTTAGAATGTTTCGTTACGAGAAAATAATAGATTAATAAAACTATTTAATTAAATGGCTTCATATGATGCACAGAATGGGCAATCTCTCTTTTCAAATACCTTTAACTTCATCTTGCCTAATAATTTATAATTTTGCCTCAGCTGATAGGTATTGGCTACAGTAATCTCACTAGAGGTTTTGATTTATCTAAATTAAATAAAAACAATTGAGCGAGATTTGAGTACTTCACGATTAGATGAAAGTATATAAAAATAAAAGAAATAAACTACTGGAAAACAATAGAACATTAATTTACTTACTAAAATGCTAAAATGTCTTGAAAATGTACCATCTCATCATTACACTAGGTGCAAGTAGTGTAAGTTATTATGATGATTTTATTCTCTTGTTAACAGTTGTGCCAAATATACAATTTTCATTTAGCTATGTGGACAATTACAGAATGTTTTGTTGATTGGCTAATTTTTATTAGAACAGATTCTGTAACATAACCTAAACACTATCACTAGTGACACTATACTATTATCTACGAATTTCATACTCATCCTTCATTATTTTAAGAAGAGATTCAAGTTGAGTTCTAACTACAAACAAAAAGGAATTAGATTCCGTTATTATCTTAATTTCCGCCTTCTCAACTCACCCAGAGGTATACATTTTGATTCTTCCCGGCTATGGGATAATTTCCCATATTATTTGTATAAAATGAAAATAATATTTCAGTAATAGATTTTGAGATCACTACAAATAAAAGGATCGTGTTGTTAATCATTTAATCAATTTTGATATTGTGAGCTTCACCAAAAGATTTAGATGAAGCCGCCATTTTCAGTTGATTATCTACAATGTATGCAGAAAACAAATTACGAACAAAATACACATTTTATAGTAACGTAACAACTTTTCAGTTTGAAATGTTGACAAAAAAAATTCTAGACAGGTGATAAAAACAAAAGAAAAATGCCAGGGAGATGATAAAAATTGTGGAATAAGCTGTCATGATTGGTTGAAATATTAATACGTCCTTTCATATGGTTTTGTTGGTCAAAAGTAGTATGACAGAGACAGTATAAATCCTGAGAGATGAAGGTGTAAAAAAGCTGCACGTCACGATATTTTTCACGTCTATTATGTGCATATTAATAGAGATTACCAAATAGAATAAAATATATTTTGGTCTTATTAATGTATTGAAGTCTAGAACAGTCCATACGAAAACTAAAATTCCTATGTATGAAACTATGATCTAACCAGTTCTCACGTATAGCTGTGAGACCTGCACCTTTTCCCAGAAGAGTGCCCATATGGTCAATACCTTCCAGAGAAAGATATTACGAAGAATATACGGAGCCATTAATGAAAACGGTGTATGGAGAGTTAGTAATAACTAAGAACTTCAACAACTATACGGAATGTCTAATTTAGACACTACAATCCGCCTTAAGCGATTACAATGCTCTGGACATGTGCATAGAATGCAGTATCAAAGAATTCCGAAGAAGGTAATGAATGCAACATTTGACAGGAAAATATCTCAGGGAAGACCAATAAATAGATGAAGGATGCAGTGAGAAAGGACGCTAACCAGATGCTTGGTGTCGAGAACTGGAAGTCGGCTGCGGTGAATAGGGAAGTGTGGAGTAAGAGGATTGGGGAGGTCAGGCCTCGAAATAGCTGTAGCGCCAGTGATGATGATGATGATGATGATGAAATATATACTATGTTCAGATACATCAACCAGCATTCATATAATTTCATGGAATCGCCAATTATTAAAAAAAAAGTTATTAGCTACCATAGGGAAATTCCACGTGGAAGCTACAAGAAAACATACCAATAGATATAAAAAAAACTTAAAAGAGAAACAGTATCTAAAATTCACGAATACATATTGAGAGGCCGTAAAACCATTTTATACATTCATGAGAGTTAAATGTAGTATTTACCAGAAGACCCTAACATTCGAAAATTACACCAGTTATATTCAGAAAGCAACTGGAAGCTACCACACCTACAATTCCCTAGTAAAGCTGCAAAGCATAGCATGAAAGCAGTGAAAGACCTGCCCTCGGGCAGAATTACTATGGATGGATGAATACTCAGATAAATATCCTGAAAATTATATTTCATGTAAACAATATCGATTGTTTTTTGTGAATGAGTCCAATATTAGTTTCGGATATCGCAGAACTGACAGTTGTTCCATCTGTGACAGATTTAGAGTTGATATTTTTAAACTCGATTTAGACATAGAAAACGAACAAGATGCAGCTAAGATAAAAATATGAACACACAGAAACAAAACATCTCACATAATAAATGTGTCTTAAAGTCAGGAAGCAAGATGTGAGTTACCATATAGGCCTTCCTATAGACATGAGATTTCTAATGCTAGAAAAAACTGAACCATTCATCATAGTTGATTGAAACGCTAATTGGCTAGGGAGAATTATTGCATGCTTTATGGATCGGGAGAATTTTTGAATGAATACCACAGAAAAAAAATGCCCTTTCGCCAGCGGACCATTGCAAGGTTCCATATCAGAGAAGATTCTAAATTGCTGTTTCTGAGATAGTGATACACTGGACCACAAGAAAGCTATGAAATTATGGTTTCTTATATTATTTATTAAAATTAAATTTTTCCTAATATTTTACTTAATATAATCTAATCTCCAAACACCAGATCACCCCTTAGGTAATTTTACGCCTCCTTTTACTATATTTCAGCCTGATGGAAACAATGCTCAAGTACTCAATAGCTGCATCAAATGCCGTTACATATCAAAAGGGCAAAATTCAATAACTTACAAAAATAATTAAACAGTTTTGCAGTCCAGTAGCACAAGAGTATGTTTTCCGCGATAGTGCGTTTTGTCGTACTTACAGCAATGGCGACAATGATTGAAAGTTGAACTTCCTACATTTCGGGATTGCAAACTTAAAGAACTATATTGTAATAAAAATAACTATACTGTAATATTACATATTACAAACCACGTGTGGGAACTAAAACTACTGCTATCTATGTATACTACGTACAATTTATATACAAAAAAATCCAAAAGGTTATGTTAACATACATTATATGAAACAAATCACTGAATTTTAAATGAACTGAACTTTATTTGAAACAATATAAAACAATAAATACGAACTTGCCGCCATTTTATAACTGATTGGTGTCACGGCCTCCTATAGTTTCAATAATGAACATTGCGCAAACTGTTAATGTTAGTCAGTTGTTTATAATGAACGCAAATATTTCCAATAAGGGTGTTATTATTGTACTATTATTTATTATTTTGAAAACACCATCACGCAAAAACAAATGTACAGCATATGTTTGTCAAGTGTTTTACAGAATCTCCGAAATTAAAAACCTCGCTATCGCTCGATTTTTAAACATTTTCCTCGCTTCTGTAAAAACCACTTCCCAGACTCGCATCGAAATATACTATTGCTTCATTGCCAGAGGAGACTATGAAGAGAAAAGGGCTACTTATTAGACAATCAGACAGTGAGAGACAGTTAACTTATTCCAGTTAAATGTAACTTATAATTTAATTCAGACAGTATCTTATTATTTAGCTTGATCGTTCTTAATGTGGACATTTAGTCATTGTTCGGCTAGTTGATTTTCCGTTGTTGATGTTCAACTAGAAAAACTAAAACGACTGTTTAATTTTTACACGCTTTATATTAGCGTGACCTGTATCTATCTATCTATCTATCTATCTATCTATCTATCTGTCTGTCTGTCTGTCTGTCTGTCTGTCTGTCTGTCTGTCTGTCTGTCTGTCTGTCTGTCTGTCTGTCTGTCTGTCTGTCTGTCTGTCTGTCTGTCTGTCTGTCTGTCTGTCTGTCTGTCTGTCTGTCTGTCTGTCTGTCTGTCTGTCTGTCTGTCTGTCTGTCTGTCTGTCTGTCTAGTCTATCTATCTATCTATCTATCTATCTATCTATCTATCTATCTATCTATCTATCTATCTATCTATCTATCTATCTATCTATCTATCTATCTATCTATCTATCTATCTATCTATCTATCTATCTATCTATCTATCTATCTATCTATATATCTATGTAACTAAATTCTTAACGCGATTTTCACCCACTTAAAATCATTGGATCGACTTGAAACTTTGCATACTTGTAAAAGACCCATGACAATATAATAATTTCATATTTTGTTTCTAAAATCATGGCCAGAATCATCAGAAATAAAAAAAAAGTGTCTTTGTATCTACGTAACGGAATTTTTGAACACGATTTTCACCCACTTAGACACATTGGATCGACTTGAAACTTTGTATACGTGTAAAAGACCCATGACAATATAATAATTTCATATTTGTTTTCTAAAATCCTGGCCAGAATCATCAGAAAATTAAAAAAAGTGTCTTTGTATCTATGTAACGGAATTTTTTAACACGATTTTCACCCACTTAGAAACATTGGATCGACTTGAAACTTTGTGTACTTGTAAAGGACCCGTGACAATACAATAATTTCATATTTTGTTTCTAAAATCCTAGCCAGAATCATCAGAAAATCAAAAAAATGAAAACTGGTATAATAGGTTGCGGACTTGTCGACTTTTTAGTCAATCGTTGTAAGAGCTCAGTTGGTAGAGCGGTACACTCTAGTGGTATATATTTTCTGTAATCCATAGGTCGCTGGTTCAATCCGGCTGGGAGGTTTTTTTTAGAAGAGTATTACTTTCAGCTCATACTACAATAGAATTGAATTTAAAGATATTTACATATTTATCTTATTCTGTAAAATATTAAAACTAAAAAATAAATAATAGTTTTAAAAAACTAAAACAACACGCTTTATTAGAAAACCGAACTAAAAAAATGAAAAATGATTTTAATTTCCAACATGCTTGGGATAAATAATTTTACCATCAAAAGCGTGGGGTGCTTTTTATGATTTTTACATTTTCTTCTTAGAGACTTTACTTTTACCAATATCTGTTTATTATCAAATATATTAATTGATAAAGCGCACCCCACGCTTTTGATGGTAAAATTATTTATCCCAAGCATGTTGAAAATTAAAATTATTTTTCATTTTTTTAGTTCGGTTTTCTAATAAAGCGTATTGTTTTAGTTTTTTTAAAACTATTATTTATTAAGAATGAGTTGTTACTTGCATTGTACTTTATCAATCGCCATAATATACATACGCAATAAAGTACTGAGTACTTAAACTTTAAAATGCCTTTATCTCAAACTTTTAAAATTGAACCCTGTTCGTTATTCCCGTGTATCCTTCAAATATCTATAGTACCTTTCAGAGCAATATAAGCCACATCAGAACAATCTGTTGGAACTGCCATTTGTTCAGTAAAAACGTTTGTCACAGGGGAACTGCGTAAAATAAGTGAATTCCTCAACGAGTCGAATTTATGGTCGATTTTGTTAGTTTATGGAATGCATATTTCTTTTAACAATTAAATTGTTAGTTATTTATTTTGAGGTTTCAGTTAAAATCTTACTTCTAATGGTCTAATTTTGCTGATTTTTAGAGAATATATTTCTCGTTTTATTTCAATGGCTTATAAATCGTAGGCATATGTAAACCATTTCATTAGAGAAAGAGCGATTTTAAATGTCAGCTTTCAGGTAAATCCTCACTATTAATGGTCGGGTTATGCTGATTTTTGGAGAATATCCTTCTCGTTTGAATATATATCTACAGAACATCGTGAGATAGAACGTCAGAGGAGAAGATGGAAAGATGATTTGGATTCTGCATGAGCGGAACAGATCTAAAGATCAACCATGAATATGAAGAAGAAAAAAATGTTCTCATTTTATTCTTTTTTAAATTTTCGCTTCGGGTTAACCCCCACTCTTAATCGTCCGATTTCGTTGATTTTTAAACTCGACCTTACGTTGAAAACTATATACGTAGGCCTACTATATAATCCGAGGTTGGATCCAACATAAAAAAACGGGGTTAGTAACGGCGTTAACACGTATATATTGTATAGGCTATATAATGTTTAAGAATTTTAGGGTTAATAAATACTATCTACAAGCCACAGTTAGTCCAAAAACATTCAAGACTAAAAGTGTATAAAACACTGGGTCTTCCAACTTTTTTTTTTGTATGATAGCGAAGAATGGACATTGAAACAGAAGGATATACAGAGACTTAGAACTGCTGAAATGAGATATCTTCGAAGGACTGCAGGATACACACTACTAGATCATAAATAAATGAAGACATTAGAAGAATTACACATGGAACCTTTAGAAAACAAAATGGATGCAACAAGTTCATCGAATGCAGGATCACAGGATACCCAAGAAAATGTTAAGCTATCAACCTGCAGGAAGAAGAAGACCAAGACGTCCATTCAAAAGACTTTTGGATGATATTTCTATAGAAGCCGAAACAGGTCAACAAATGGCCTAAATTCGTGAGTGTACTATGATGATATATATATCTTAATATATAAAAATTTCGTGTCACGTTGTTTGTCCGCGATGGAATCCTAAACTACTGAACCGATTTTAATAAAATGTTGCACACTGTGTGCAGTTTGATCCAACTTGAGACTTAGGGTAGTTTATAACTAAATTTATAGTCGCATACGATTCTAACAGATGGCGGTGTAAGGTAATTTGGTAAGGTGAATGGTTTATTATTTAACAAAGAGAGATCCAGATGGCTGTGCTTTTTGTTGCAACCGCGAATTTCAATTCAATTACAAATATTGATTATTTCATAATTTAAGTGTGTTCAGTGTTTATTTTATTTTCAATAGTATTAATTTCGTGTGTAAGTATTAGTTTTAAGTAATCTGGCTGAAAGACAGCAACTTAATTTAAATTTTTAACGTATACCTTAGCCACAGCAACGCGTGGCCGGGACTTCTAGTAATTCTGCCCGAAGGCAGGTCCTTCACTGCAATCATAGCATTTTCATGCTATGCTTGCAGCTTTACTAGGGAATTGTAGATGTGGTAGCTTCCCGTTGCTTTCCACACCGGTGATGGATGATGATGATGATAATGATAATGGTGATAATGATAAGAATGATGATGATGATGATGGCCATATGATTTCGGGGACCGTTTGGGCCTTAAAGTTTTCCTGACATTTGTCTTACAGGTGAGGAAAAACCCAAGAAAAACCTCACCCAGAAAAACTGCCCCGACCGAGGATCGAACCCGGGCCCACTGCGTGACAAGGCAGCACGCTATCTCGAGATCACAGCGGTGGACATATATATATATATATATATATACTGTATATATATATATGTGTGTGTGTGTGTGTGTGTGTCATGATCATTTTCAGTGTCTAGTAATTAGGATAGATGAAGTTTTGTAAAAAGAAATCAAACTTATTTTCTTGAGAACAACCTCAATAGCTACATTCTTTCGGAATTCGCTATAATGAAAGTTGGCACTTGTTTTGACACGAACTTCCTTTATTGGAGAGTTAACTCGTTTCTATTTAAGAATTCCGAGCAGGTAATCGTTCAGTTGCTTTTTTTACGATCTCATTCACTATTTGAAAATAGTAAACTTACAAATATGTTAAATCCTCTATACTTCTACAGAATGCTCACTCAGAATCGTCTCATAAAATTAAACTGATGAACATAATTTCATGCTTTACTGAATTCCATTCATAAGTATAAAATACATTCATTAATGCACTAAAAATTAAAGTTATACCTCGTATGTTTGTTGGAAACATTTTTATACTAGTACCAATTGTGGGACAAGAATCTTATAAAAATAATAATAAGCGTGAAAATTTAAGAAATCCCAATGGGTATACTTGCAAATTTTAAGAATAAATGCAAATACTGTATATTAATTAATCATTTAAGCTAAGTATTGATTAGAGTAAACATTATACAAAATTATATTTAGTAACTTGTTTAATAAGTTATCATACATGAAATTACTAACTAAATAACTAACTCAATGGCATTATCGAACTCGTAGGTTCATACCCACGTGGACAAAAGCTCTCCACACATCCCTATCCCGAGCTAACGTTTTCCAATCATCCCCTATATAATCTACTTCCATCAAAACATGGTTAATGTTATTCTCCCATTTCATTCTTGGTCTACCAACTGGGAGTTTGCCTCTGGTTTTCCCACAAGAAGCTTCCATGCACCTCTTTCATTCCCCATTCGTGCTACATGTCCTGCCCAACAGAGCCTACAATTCTTAACTGTTCTTATATCTAGCTTCGTATAAAGACCATGTAGCTCATTGTTATGTAGTCTTATTCATTCACTTGTCTGTTCATCTTTCCTTGGTCCAACATTTTTCCTATGAACTTTATTCTCAAATACTCATAACCTCCTTTTCTCACTTAAAGTAAGAGTCCAGGTTTCGTATCCATATAATATAACTGGTAGAATAATAACAGTTTTATATCCATATCCTCCAGTCTCTTGTTCTCATTCCAGTTCTTACTTCTTGCATTCACGAGTTTCAAGGTCTTTCTTTTCATTCTTCTCTTCTTCCAGGTGGACACCATGCCAATGTTTTTCTGGGTAACATTTCTTTTTACATTCGTCGTACATGCCCATACCAATGTAGGTTTAATTGCTTGTATCTTATATAATATACTATTGAATATCTAATATTGATAATATTGATTTTTTTCTCGTATGACAGTATTTCGTGGAAAGCAACGGGAAGCTACACACACACCTATAATTCCCTAGTAAAGCTGCAAAGCATAGCATGAAAATGTTATGATTGCAGTGAAAGTCCTATCCTTGGGCAGAAATACTATGGATGCATGGACAGTATTTCCTATTTTTTCTAATTTTGAACATCTCTCTCTCTCTCTCTCTCTCTCTCTCTCTCTCTCTCTCTCTCTCTCTATATATATATATATATATATATATATATATATATATATAGTTGTAAATGTATATTAATTTTGAAAAATTCTACAGAACATAAAATTATCAATGGCCACAACATATCCAAGGAATAGAGTCAACACGTCTGCCTAAATTGGCTTTAAAGAAGTAGCCTAGAAGACGCCTAGAGTCTGAATGATCTAAATATCATTGCATTGATCAATAACATTTGTAATAATACTTACTTAACCTGGCTTAATACAACCACAATCCATACAGTAAACAAAATTATTATGAATTTATTTAATTTGGAATTCTCCTTTGAGTCGATTTTTTTCAGACCAGCGCTAGAATTATGTATATATAAATTATCTATAGTATAAATTTGTCATCATCATATGATAAAATTTATGGACATAGGTTAAGCGTAGTGGACTCGAAGGGATAGAACTTTTCTCGATCTTCAATTTGTTTTATAAAATTCAGACTAGGCCTATTACAATCATAGGTTTGTTAGTGTAAGAAGATTTGTCCAATTCAGACTGTGACATATAATCTTAAAACACTCTTATGTCAGAACTATTGCCTTATCCTATAAAAGTCAATAAATATCTTACCTTACTTCCTACAGGTAACTGTGCGGGTCTTGTTTCGCTGTGACATATCCTGAAATTAAAATAAATAAATAAAATAAACATACAATTCAAGCGACAAGTCCTCCGGGAGGGACTTAAGTCCTAGATGTCGAGTCTGAGGATTTTCGGGCTCGTAAAAAAACCTCAAGTCTAAATTAGTGCCTCTGATCAATTTTAATCAGCCTTAGCTTCCAAGTAATACCTTAGTTACCTACTATATGTCACTTTGAGGTGACGTGCTGATCACATGTCACTCGTTGAAATATGTAGGGAAATAAGCATAACAAAATTAGCTTGGTTAAGTAACTCCCACTGACTGGAAGTAAACATCAATAAAAACAAGATATATGTTCACACATAGAAATGCATTATATAATGGAAATGGGCAACAAATAAATGAAGGAAATTTTGAAGAAGTGGCTCATTTCAAGTATCTAGGAACAATAATTACAAATAGGAATGAGATGCACAAAGAAATTAAACATAGGCTCAATTCTGGAAATGTGTGCTATTATGCATTGCAGAGACTCTTGATGTCCCAACTCCTTTCAAAAAACGTTAAATTGAAAATATATAAAACAGTTATTCTCCCAGTTATATTATATGGGTGCGAAACATGGACTCTTACTTAAAGGGAGGAAAGAGATAACGAACATTTGAGAATAAAGTTCTTATGATAAATTTCGGCCCAAAGAGAGATGAACAGACAAGTGAATGGAGAAGAATACTTAACAATGAACTACATGGTCTTTATAGGAAGCCAGATATAATAAAAACAGTTAAGTCTCGTAGACTGCGATGGGCAGGACATGTTGCACGTATGGGGAATGAAAGACTTGCATGGAAGCTTCATTTAGGAAAGCCAGAGGGAAAATGCCCAGTTGGTAGACCAAGAATGAGGTGGGAGAATAACATTATCCATGATTTGAAGGAAATAGTTATTCATGGGATGATTGGAAAACATTAGTTCAATATAGAGATGTATGGAGAGCTTATGTCCGCGCGGCCATGAACCTACGGGTTCGATAGAGCCAATGAGTTAGTTAAGTAATTCCCATTAGTGAGCAGCCCGGTAGCAAATTGCGGACATAGGGTAGAATCAATCAATCAATCGAATTATATTATTATGATTGTCGTATTTTACTATGTTTGCCATGGTTGAGTAAATGAGAAGGCGTTAGACCTAGGATCTATTAGACTAAATAATTAACTTTAATAAATAAATCCGGTCTTATAATAAAAGATGAAATTTTTATTCACTATATGTGCTTGAATATTGCCAAAATTCTTCAATATTTTTTATTTACGATTTTTGTCTCATGAGTACCAATAGTTGTACTTAATGCAGTTTTTATCGTGTTTTCAAATACGTATTCGGAATTTCTCCATCACCCACAGTTTTTTTTATTTCAATTTCAATTAATGGATTTAAATAATTATTTTGTTAATAAATGTTTTTTTGCCCATTTGTCCATTGTAAAATAAAACCAAATGACCTAACTCAAATGGTTTTCAGCTATGGAAAATATATATGGAATCCTAATATGCTGGCCGATTATTGTTGGACCATCAAAAGGGATGATCCACAGGCGAAATATAGCAGAAAATCGTCATTTCTTACTGTCTAGGTGAGTTCGAATGTTCAAATATTGTGTAATTACGAATGTAGAAAATATTAAAGTGTTTGTAATTACAAAAACCTGTCTCTCGGAAACCTTGCGTGATGGAGAAAAACCGATATCATATTTGAATTCACGAGAAAAAATACTATCAGAAATCACATATTTTTGTTTCTGAGACAAAAAAAAGTTTATTTTTTTTGTTGCTCAGTGTAATTTGAATGTATGATCTTCAATGTTAAAAAAGGCATGTGTGGAAGAGAAAGACAGTAAGTTTTCTGAATTGGTGTTTATTAATGTTTTTCTGCGAGTCCATGAATGTGCGTGAGCTGTTCATTTAATGAAGTGCGTGTTGAGGAAATGTCTAATTATTCTCTGTTCGTAGAAACGACTCTCTACTTTATAAAACAATTTCACGTAAAGCCACTTCGGAATTCCCAAACATTCATAACCGATATTACTCACAATGAATCAATATATATATATATATATATATATATATATATAATGAATCAATGGTTCCTAACATTTTCTATCAATCTAAATGACTACACCGAACCTCTTAACGTGGAAGTGATAATTATTTTAATAATACAGAGTGTCCCATTCAAACCTCCCACATTTTAATTAATAATAACTAACAATGTATGCGGAATTATGAAATGAGGCCGGTATTAAACGAATCAGAAACTCAAAGAATTTTCATTGCCACACACTAAAACACCTATATATGTGCACAAGTAGTAGTATGAACAATATCAAATCTGTAAAAGCTCCTTATTCATGGTTCCGTTATTCGCGGCTAGAAATTTCTTTATTCGCGGATCCAGACGGTATATTAAAAGGATTAGATATCCTTTATTAACGCATCGGCAACTTTTTTTTTTTTTTACTGCAGCCACGTGCTAAGGCGGCTTTTACAAAGAGCTATTCAAATCAATGGACAAATAAATATCAAAATAAAACAAATTTTATTGTCACTAAGCCAAAAGTTCGTTGTTAAAAGCCGCTGCCGCCGTATTTCACGTGCCGCTTTGTCCGTTGATAAATGCGCCTCCCTCGCTACGATCGGTGTTTTATTGTTTCAACTTGTCATTCGTTTCAATAATTTTGATTCAATGCTTTGTTCCCAATTTATAATGTCGAGTAAAAGGAAAAGAAAATTAGTCCCGAAGCGGAAAAAAGTAGTGTTGCCGCTTAGAGTAAAATAGGAATGCTTGACCGTTTGTGCTTTGGCGAGTCGTTTGAATTCATTGCACGCTGTTCTAATGTTAATGAATCAACTGTACACTTCATCAAGAAATCCGAAGACAAAATAAAGAATTATATCGTTGAATTCACAGCTGAATATCAATTTGAATTCAAAACCTTTTAAAAGAGGCAAAACAGGGAAAAAATACTAAATTCTTTAAACCCTTACATAAGCCTGAATTTAACAATTAATAGAAATGGTACAAAAATCTCTTATTAAATTGGTTTTATTTTGATAGTTTTATTTTTATTTTGGAACCTTGAAACGTATCCCCTATATATCCATACAAAATATCATTCCATATTCGCGGTATCCCCTATATATCCATACAAAATATCATTCCATATTCGCGGCTTATTTACAGAACATATCCCCCACGAATAAGGAGCTTTTGTTGTTATATAACTGGGAGATGGGCATGCAGTAGCGTAGTGGTTAAGGCAGTGCACTAGCAAACCGGAAGGTCGAGGGTTCGAGTCCCGGCGAGGGTCAGGATTTTTTAAACTGGCCCAAATCTTCTGGTGGACCTGCCTCTAATGGAAATGAGTACCGGACGCTTGTTCTGTGGGTAAAGACGTCCGTCACGCAGGACTGACAACCAGCTGACATAAAGTGCCGATTATCTAGAAAAATGTGGGAGCCTTAACTTCCTACTATCCTAAGTGTCTCCTATGGCCTCTAGTGAGATCACTTATTCTTTATAACTGGGAGAACCATTACTCAATTGTAACTGGGTGGGCATTTGTCACTTACTGGACGAAATTCCACGAGAAAATTTCTTCCCTCATCGGGACTTGAACCAGCCCAAGTCCCGTAACTCTGCACTAAGGCATACCTTATACCATTCGGCTAAGGCGTGATACGAGGCTTATGCTATTTTATAAAATATTAAACAAGTTATTGCACGCTTTATATTAGCTTGACTGTATCTGTCTATGTAACGGAATCCTTCAACACGATTTTCACCCACTTAAAAACATTGGATCGACTTGAAACTTTGTAGTTGTAAAGGACCAATGACAATACAATAATTTCATAATTTTTTCTAAGATCCTGGCCAGGATCATCAGATATATAAAAAATAAAGACCGGTATAATAGGTATAATAGGTTGCGGACTTATCGGCTCTTTAGTTCATCGTTGTAAGTTGGTAGAGCGGTGGACTGTAGTGGCATATAATTTCAGTAATCCATAGGTCGCTGGTTTCAAATCCGGCCCGGATGATTTTTTTTAGAACTAAAAATATCGTAAGCAATTAAATTTTCATGAGATTCCGGTTTATGACAATCAATTAAACTAAAATTTAAAAAAATGAATAATAGTTTTAAAAAAAAAAAAACAACACGCTTTATTAGAAAGAACCGAACTAAAAAATGAAAATAATTTTAATTTCCAACTCGCTTGGGATAAAATTAAAGTGGCCAACAAAAAAAAATCATCTCCAACACATCTAGAATAAAGCTAGAGTTATCTAAAAAAAAACTAATTTTACCTTCAAAAGCGTGGGGTGTTTTTTATGGTTTTTACGTTTTCTTCTTAGAGACTTTACTTTTACCAATATCAAATATATTAATTCATAAAGAACACCCCACGCTTTTGATGGTAAATTTTTTTTTGTAGATAACTAGTTTTATTCTTGATGTGTTGGAGATGATTTTTTTGTTGACCACTTTAATTTTATCCCAAGCGTGTTGGAAATTAAAATTATTTTTCATTTTTTAGTTCGGTTTTCTAATAAAGCGTGTTGTTTTAGTTTTTTTAAAACTAACTTATTATTTATCTTTATGACTGGGAGAACCATTACTCAATTGTAACTCTCCAAGTTACTCACGATGCTGGGTGGGCATTTTTTACTTACTGGACGAAATTCCACGAGAAAATTTCTTCCCCCATCGGGACTTGAACCAGTCCAAGTCCCGTAACTCTGCACTAAGGCATACCTTATACCATTCGACTACGTGCGAGACGGGGCTTATGTTATTTTATAAAATATTAAACAAGTTACTTTTAATAGATTGAAGAATAGAGTCTTGCTAATTAAAATGTGTTGAAGTTTTAGCGCATAAAAATTCGCTCCCTACAATTAAGAAGTCGGAGACGAGTTAAATATGATTCAAGTTCAGTGACACGGGATGTTTCCGTCCGCATTTTTGTCGGCGAGAGTTGGATGAGAAACTTGTTTCAAGTGTCAGGTGTTCTACATTGCCATAAAACACAATTATCTAAATGACAGGACGTCAACTAGTCATGATAAAATTCTATCTGAATGATAACTTCACTTTTCCCTTCAAGAATTTCTAGTATATGATAACAGCCGAAAATTTTACCTTAGAATTTACCTATTGTAACTATTTCACTGAAACCTTTCGAGAGAAAATTTAGAGAAAGCTGTGTGGTCAAGTAATAAACGATAGGTAAGTCCCAGATTCGTCCCGCGACGTTACCGAGTAGTTAAGGCAAGACGCCTTGGCGCAGAGCAACGGGACTTGCGCTGGTTCGAGTCTCCATGGGGGGAAAAAATGTCTCATGGAATTTCGGCCAGAATGGGATCGGTGTCCACCCAGTATCGTGAGGTATTTGGGTAGCTACAATAAGTAGCAACTCCAGGTTGAGAAGACCAGCTATAACGGCTGGGGGACCCGACATGATGACCACATGTCACCCGTACACTGGCTTATGAACGTCTACATCTGTGATTAACATATGTGTACGTGAGGCCAGCAGCCGGCTAGTAGGCCAAAGGCCTTCTATGCCTGTCGCGCTTGGAGTAAATACTTACTTAATACTTAATACAGGCTTTCCACTTTACAGCAGTTTGCCCTTGATTCCTGCTTTCCAGAGATTCCTATCTTCCCATTGTCCATCTTCCATACCCCTCTTCATCATGGCATCATATATTCCCTCATACCATGCTCTTCTACTTCTCCCCCTCTTCCTTCTGATAGGTACCATCCATTCCAACACCTGTTTAGACCACTGATCTTCCGATATCCGTTGTACATGTCCATACAACTGTAGAGCTCTCTTTGTTATCCTATCGATAACAGTTTTTTGTGCATCCATTTCTTGTCTGATATATGTATTTCGAATATGTTGTAGCCTGGATATTCTCATACTTCTTCGTAATCCATCCATTTTTGTCTCCAAGATTCTTTTCTGCATCCTTCCATTTATTGTCCAGCTTTCTGAACCATATGTAAGTATACTTTCCATTATCGTCTGTATAATCTTTTTTTTTTTTTGTTTTTCTGGTCAAATTTCTATTCCATAAAAAGACCATTCAGGGATCTAATCGCCTTCCTTGCACAATTTACTCTGTTAATAATATATTTTTCACAAGTACCAGATTTATCTATTATAGATCCAAGATATTTAAATTCTTCAACACATTTAATTACCATATTATTTATTTGTAGGTCATACTGAATTTCCTCCGATTACCATATATTCTGTTTTAATATAATTTATCTTCAGTCCACCTACCTCAAATGCATCGACCAACTTTCTGATCATATATTCTATATCTTCTTTTTATCTTGTCCTATTATAATCTGGTCATCAGCGAATAATAAATTGTGCAGTAAATGACCATTAATGTTGATTCCCATTCCCCTACATAACTTATTCCATTTCATTAATACATCTTCTAAATATATCTAGAACAATGTTGGTGACATCCCGCATCCTTGTCTTAATCCTTTTGTTATATCAAATTCTGAGGATACTCTATTTCCAACCTTAATACTTGCTTTACAATCATACATTCTTTTTATAAAATGTGCAAGAGATTTAGGTATTCCAAACTTCTCCATTGCCACCCAGAGCTTGTTGATGGGTACAGAGTCATATGCCTTTTCCAGGTCTATAAATGCTGTATGCACTTCTTTTCCTTTAGCCAACATCTTTTCTATAATCTGCCTAATCACAAATATATTATCAAGGCACGATTTACCTGCTGTGAAACCTGTTTGTTCTTCTGATATTTTATATTGTATATAGTTCCTCCAATCTAATTTTAATAATTGTACTTAGCATTCTACCAATTGCTGCCATAACACTGATCCATCTACAGTTTGCTGGATCTCTTTTATTCCCTTTATTTTTGTATATTGTACTAATATACGATAAATTCCACTCATCTGGAATAGGATCTCCTTCTATCACTTGGTTAAAAAGTCTAGTTAAAATTCTTATAACTCCTGAACCACCATATTTAATTAGTTCCATGGTTATTCCTCCTGGACCCGCCGTTTTTCCATGTTTTGCTGTTCTCAACACGTTTCTTCTACCTAGTCTTCTGTTATAGGTTCTATTAAGTCACCCCTTTCCATTATCTAGTGTAGCATAGTCTATAAATTATCTCCTAGTTTCTGTTTCTGTAAAAGCATTTTTAAATATTCCTGAAAAGTTTTCATTGATACTAAATTAAAACTCTTTGTCATATTATCATTTCGCATGTCTGTAATTGTCCTCCATGCTTGGGCTGACTTTGAATAGCCTACTGTATGCTCGATTTCTCCACATACCCTATTCCACATTTCTTTTTTATGTTTCCTGACTTCTGCTTTAACCTTTCTTTTAAGTATGTTATAACTTTGAAAATCTTCATCTCTCTTGGAACTTAAATATTTTTTATATGCATTTTTCTTTTCTGTTATGATATCAAGTATTTCCTTATTCACCCAATGGTTTTTATGGTGTTTATCATTTTCCAGACCAAGTGCTTCTCTTGCTGCTTCATGTATATATTTTTTCAAATGTTCATAAATAACGACAGAGTTCCAATCTTCATCAAATTTTAATTTTTCCGTGAGGCGTTGGGTATATAGATTTTTAATACTCTCATCTTGTAGTAAATGTAGATTATATCTACATTTTTCTAATTCATTTTCCATTTCTATATTTTGATCTTTATTTACCTTTTACCTGTTTATAGGGCATACTATCCTAGTTGACAGCATATAATGATCTGTTCCACATTCGGGTCCTCGATTCACTCAAAACATCTTGAACTATAATATTTCTCCGTTTCCTCACTATTACATAATCAATTATCGATCGTAGACCTTTAGTGCGTCGTTCCCACGTATATCTATGGATGTCCCGATGTTTAAACATCGAATTCATAATAATTAGGTCATTCACTTTGCATTCTTCTTTTAAATGTTGTCCATTTTCATTCTCAATATCTTCTCCATATGGACCAACTATGTCACCTGTCCCCTTTCCAACTCTGCTATTCAAATCTCCCATAATTATTAATTCCTTCTTTTGAGAAATCTTTTCTACCAATCTAGTAAATTTTTCAAAGTATTGTTCCTTTATTACATGTGATGCGTCGTTTGTTGGGGCATATGTACCTATTATTACTACTTTTCTTCCCATACATTGTTATTTCCATAACTATAAATCTTTCCTCTATTTCTTCTATTTGTTTTATTGAGGATTTCCATCTCTTCTTAATTAAAATTGATACTCCTCCTTTAGCTCTCTCCGATTTTTCCACCCTACTCCATACATGCATGTATTCACCAATCATTTCTTGACCTTTCCCTTTCCTTTTCGTTTCTGTCAGAACTGCTATATCCACTCCCTTCTTTGTAATCTCGTTAAGTACTTCATTATTCTTAGTATTCCAACCTTGTATGTTCCAAGTTGCCAAAATCATTGTCCTTTTTCTTAGCCAAAGACTATGCCTGTTGATCTGTCCGGCTTTATCTCTCTTTGCAGGAAACGTAACAATTATTTTTATGGAACGGGTTGTCAGCCCTTCGCCAACCCCCGCATTTGGGGGACCTAACCAGAGCCTTATTTGCCGGTTTTCGGGATTCCTATTGGGCCTTCTCGGCTACCGTAGCGGTCACGGGAAAACTAGTCCCCACCGTACATCATCCCAATAGGCTATTCCGTACTTCCCGTTGCCCACCCCTCGGAACGTGGACCACTGAGGTTGGATTTTGAGGGGCGCTTGGAGTAAATAAGTAAATAAATACTATACGTCGCGGATTCCAAGTTCGGACCAATTCTATTTCATTTCGAATGCTCTCAAAATATTAGTTTTGTTTAAGGATAGTCGGTCGTGAAAAGGAATAAAAAGTTAAAATAATTAGGCCTATGTTAACTAAGTCCACCGATGTGGTCTCGAGGTACGGTAGGCGTGCTGACCTTGTCACGCAGCGGGCACGGGTTCGATTCCCGGTCGGGACAGGCTCCTGGGTGAGGTTTTTTCGGGGTTTTTCCTCACCTGTAAGACAAATGTCAGGAGCTTAGGGCCCAACGGTCCCCGAAAACCATCCGGCCATCATTCATCATCCTTATCATATCAGCATCATCCTTCACCGGTGTGGAAAACAACGGGAAGCTACCCTGCTAAATGTTTTCCAATCATCCTCTGTATAATCTAATTCCCTCAAATCATGGATAATGTTATTCTCCCACCTCATTCTTGATCTACCAACTGGGCGTTTTCCCTCTGGTTTTCGTACAAGAATCTTCCATGCACCTCTTTCATCCCCCAATACGTGTCACAATGCCATGCTCATCGCAGTCTACGAGACTTAACTGTTATTATATCTGGCTTCCTATACATATCATATAGCTCATTATTATTAGTTTTCTCCATTCATCTCAGTGTCATCTCTTTTGGCCCAAAAATATTTTCCTAAGAACTTTACTTTTTAGCAATTAATACTTTATTTTATACATAAAACATCAGTTTAAAATATTAATTAATCGTAATAATTATTTATCGATAGTTTAATATTACATCTCATTATATGTCCTTGTATTATTTATGTCACTTTGCATACACTTTACTGTTAGTGTATTGTCGGTTTTTAATGTAACGTTATATGTCTGGTGGAATCTCGAAGGCGTGATTCACTGGGAGTTCCAAAGGGGCGTGTAGTCGATGCGGATCTTATTAACAACTGGAATGAGTTCATGAAATTTTGAGCATCATGGACCCCATACTGCACGAACAACTATGAGAAACATTCTGGAATTAGGAGGGAAAACACACCCTGATCTATCGCCTTCATATTGTCATCTCTTTTGATCCACAGCTCATTCTTGGGTAAAATTTCTAAAACATTCAAAACATTGAAGTTATCGGAGAGGGTCTCAACATATCTTCACATCAAAAACCAGAGACTGGTATTGTCGCGGGATAATAAACCTAGCTGAAAAATGGCTCAAGATTATTTATTTTTTTTAATGCCCCAGATTATGCTTTTTGGACATTTCTGGTGTTCTCTCTTGGTATTGGCGTAATTGTAACCCACTTCTGAGGTTAGGCGCCTCGAAGGTGGATTATGTTGCCCCGATGATATGATGGTTGATGATGATGATAGTGGTGCGCCAGGAGAGTCCTTAATCCTAAGCTTAATCTAAGATGAATATGAATAATGATGATTGCGATGGCCATTTGATGTTCGAGGACCGTTTGTGCCTTAAAGTTTCCTGACATTTGTCTTACAGGTGAGGAAAAAAACCTGACAAAAACCTCACCCAGGAAACTGTCCCGACCGGGGATCTAACACGGGACCGCTGCGTGACAAGGCAGCACGCTACCTCGAGATCATAGCGGTGGACAGGCTCAAGATTATAGAATCTGATGGTCTCTACTTTGAAGAGTAGTTTTTGTCAAAAACATTCCAAATAAAATGTTCAAAAAACATTACTTATGAATTGTATAGTGACTAAACCCAAAATTCAACAATATTTTTTCCCCTCTCTAGTATTCTTTACTTGAATGGAGAATACTACATAACAGTGAACTACGTGGTCTTTATAGAAAAGCCAGATATAATAAGAACAGTTAAGTCTCGTAGACTGCGATGGGTAGGACATGTAGAACGAATGGGGAACGAAAGACGTGCATGGAAGCTTCTTGTAGGAAAATCAGAGGAAAAACACCTAGTTGGTAAACCAAGAATGAGGTGGGAGAATAACAATAACTATGATTTGATGCTTGTATTGGAATTCTTGAGTAGCTCAGTTGGTTAGAGCGCTAAAGGTACAGACTTTAGAGACTCGAGTTCGAATCCCGACTCAAGCATTCATTTTTCTTTTCATATCATATTTGCCTTCATTGCCAAATGTCAAAAATATATTTATAATATCTATATATATATATATATATATATATATATATATATATATACAGTATATACCTTCTATTATATCTTTATCTTGTCATGGTGGAGCGGAATGATCTTTATGGGGAACCAGATATAGGGCTAATAAAAAGAGTTAAGTCTCGTTGACTGCGATGGGCAGGACATTTGGCACGAATGGGGAATGAAAGAAGAGCATGGAAACTCTTTGTAGGAAAACCAGAGGGAAAACGCCCAGTAGGCAGGCCAAGGATGAGGTGTGAGAATAATATAAATCATTATTTGAAGGAAGTAGATTATACAGGAGATGATTGTAAATCATTGCCTCAGGATAAGGATGTATGGATAGTTTATGTCCGCACTGCCATGAATCTACTGTTTCGATAGTGCCAGTGAGTCACTTATATATAAATAATAATGAAATAAAGAAGAATAAATAGATACGTTGTCACATTACACTGTCATGGGTTTCAATTGAAGAAGATGAGTATTGCACAAGTTCAGAGTGTTATCTAATTAATGATATTATGTATAGTAATTAAGACGTTTCCCAATATAACAGCTCTGATATCGTAACTACATTCCAGAAGTATAACTACATCAATAAAATGATCACAAGTGAAAACTACAGTACTTAGAAACTTATCTCAGACTCTATTTTAAATATAATACGGTGAGTCCAAAAATTATTCCGTAGCTGAACTCTAACATGAACGTAACGAAAAATATATTGTTTGGGTTAACACTGGGCTAGGAAGTTGTGGAAATATCCTTTTTTTATTTATGTCTAAAAACTATGCCCAACATAATATATATATGGCATGATAAGAAAAAGATCTGCTGAAATGAGATATCTTCGGAGGACTGCAGGATACACACTACTAGATCACAAAAAAAATGAAGACATCTTAGAAGAATTACACATGGAATCTTTAGAAAACAAAATTTCTGATTATAAGTCAAGATGGATACAACATGTTCATCGAATGGAAGATCACAGAATACCCAAACTAATGTTAAGATATCAACCCGCAGGAAGAAGAAGACCAGGACGTCCACTCAAAAGACTTCTGGATGGTGTTTCTCTTGAGGCCGAAACAGGTCAACAAATGGCCTAAATTCGTGAATGTACTATGATGATGATGATGATGATAAGAAAAAATAAATGCCTGGACGGGATTCGAACCCGGAACTCTGAGTCTGTACCTCAGCGTGTTAACCATTACACCACCAGGCGAATCCAATTCAAACACTTATTTTTCTTATATATGTATTATATTCTCCATTATTACTAGATGTCGCGAGAACTCGGTCTTCACTGCCATCTAGTAGCTGACTATAACAAGTAAGCAAATTAAAGAGAATATATATATATATATATATATATATATATATCCCATCCATAGTAATTCTGCCCGAAGGCAGGTCCTTCACTGCAATCATAGCATTTTCATGCTATGCTTGCAGCTTTACTAGGGAATTGTGTAGGTGTGGTAGCTTCCCGTTACTTTCCACAATATATATATATATATATATATATGCTTTGGGGTCATTGTAGGCCAGAAAATGGTGCGTTTTATGCTTCCTTTTTTGCCCTTTTTCGACTTTTTTGGTTTATTGGTCCTTTTTTAGCATTTTTTAGGTCTTTACGGCTTTTTTTGTGAATTTACCTTCTTTTGACTACATTTGTACAATTTATATAATTCAAGAATGCACAGAGTTTAGCCTTAATTCCAACTTTTAAAAATACTGTCTAGTTTTAATTTCCAAAGATTTTTTCAGATTCCAAACACTTTTGTTCCACGAGAAAATATTGAATCCTCACTAAATATCCCATTATTTTTAACCACCAGTCTACTGACCGCCTGAACTATTGTACGGGGTGAATCATAAATATGGCTATACGTTTGATCACGTTGTGTGATGAAAATTTTACCATTACAGGAAATCTGAAATTACCGTTGGAAAGGCAATATTCAAATTAGGACAGTGGAATAAAACAAAACAGTGTAGAGCTTACGTCATTAGTCAAAATGGTGTTGAATATGCAACAGCAAATTACAATTGCTGTATGGGCAATAAAATATGCTAATGATCGTGAGGCCGCAAGACGGGCAAGACGTGAGTTTAACGTAGCATTGCAGCCGTCGACTGTGGGGAAGTGGAGAAAATGACTGCTGGAAATGGAAAGGATGCAGAAAATCAAACCTCCTGGAAGGCCTCGCATTAGCACGGATGCAGAAACAACGAAAAGAATTGTGGAGGCGTTCGACGCTAGCCCACAAAAATCAAACCGCCAAGCTGCACGTGAGCAGTGATTTGTTTTGTTTTGTACTATTGTTGTAATTTGAAGGATTCCCTTTCCAATGATAATATATTTCCTTTAATAATAATATTTTCGTCACAAAATGCGATCAAACATATAGCCATATTTCTGAATCGCTCTGTATTTCGACTGCAAATTTTCTAAGAAGTTGCCACTTTGTGACAATGGGATGACTATTGTGATATACTGTAATGCCAACTGAAGTAAGTTTTCCGAAGTCCAATTTTGATTTTTCTAGTGTAGTTAAATATAATATGCTTCTAGTTATACCAATATAAATTTACATTTTTTCCTGCACGATATCCATTGAGGGTTCGCTGAATTCATTCTATATGGAAAAAATCGTTCATTCTAAATCCTCCAAGAACTTTATTTTTAATGAACACAGAATTCCTTTTCAAACTATGTTCAATTAAAAGCACACAAATTTTGAGAGAAGAAGCATTTTCAGTCTTTTTTTTTTTTTGGTAATGTGTGTTGCATTTCACTAGAATGTTGTACTTTTTAAACATAGATAGATCATCGGTTAATTATTTTACATCGTCCGATTCCTAATAGCCAGTTTTGTCGGTCCATCCAATCTCCTGGTTGTAGATGTTTCTCCTTCATAAATACATAATTTTATTATATTCGTTAAAAATTCAGTTCAAATTAAAATTATTGTGTAATTTTAATTTTTACGTCTTTTTTATCAGTTTTTATGTATTATTTTGGAATATCTTCAGGTCTTTTTAAAGGTCTTTTATAGGCATTTTATATGTCCTCAACTTCCGATACCTAGTTATTACCTCCAGTGCAAGGATCTTGAAAGTTTTTGCTATCAGCGCTCCTAACCCTCTAAATTTATAACAATTAAAATCCAACACAAACATCTAATTATTGAGTTAAAAATCAATATCAAAATCTAACTCAAATGTGACGTTCCAATAAACAATGCTAAACAAAAAGAACAAATGTAAAGCTATGGTGAATTATTTTTGGTATCTTTTTAAGTTTAAGTTTAAGATATATTTGGCTCTCACTTTCCTACACAATTGCATTTTTTTTTTGCGATATGTGAGTGACATCTCTACTCAAAGAAAATGGGCCTGTTATTAATTTCCATTAGAGGCTGAGTCCAGCTCAGAGCTATGGTGTAGTTATAAAGTTCAGACCAGTTTAAAAATCAAATGGAAGACGTAAGTTAAAAGAACGGACGCTAATTGAGTCGCGAAATTAGTTTGCAATTATAAACCAATAGGCAGAACAGGAACAAAAATATTCTTCAAAAGATGAAAAGATGTTGTGAAGACGGGACAGATCTAGAACCTAAACCGTGAAATGAAGAAGAAGATGAAGAAGAAGAAGAAATATCTCTAAAATTGTTTATAAAGTGTTACATCGAATTCTCATTAGTTAAGCACCGGTATGTCACAATGAGTTTATTTTTTTTTTAATTCGATTTGAAAAGAAAAAAGTCACACAGGAATCGCGAAAATTATGCGAATTCTTCAGAAAATCGAATTTAAGGTCCGAATTTTCTGGTTTACGGAATATGTCTTTCTTTTGTTAATTAAGTACAGTAACATTGCGACTAAGCAAACATGGCGGCTCCTAGAGCGATTTTTTTTTTTTAATTTCAGGTAATTTCCATTTGTAATGGCCGTGTTTCGCTGATTTTAGATAATATCTTTCTCGTTTTATTCCAGTAGTATATACTGAGTTTTGTTGCAAAATCGGAAATTGCTGCCGCTACAGCGATTTTTAAATGTTTGTTTCAATTGAAAACTACTCTCAATAGTCCGAAATTGCTGGTTAACAAATTCGACCTCACTTTTCCCATTAACTGCAAGGCCTGCCTATATGCCAAGGTTGATATGGTTTCAAAAAAAATTGCACCCACTAGAGCATTATATATATACAGGCTGTCCGAAAAGTCTCTAACCATTTCTGAGAAGGAGCAGTTTAATTCAAATCAAATGTTTTGTACTATCAAAGAAGACACAGTAATTGGACGAATATCACTATAGTTCGACATGACTGTCCTCTATATCGAAGCAGAATTGCTATCTCTCCTCAGCGCACCTAAACGCAACGCCGCAACATTGCTGGGGCAATTTTACGCACCGATGCCGAGATGCGTTCACGCAGATGTTGCAAATCCCTAATATTGACCTTGTAAACCTGACTCTTGATGTAACCCCATGCAAAGAAGTCCAAGGGCGTTAGATCAGGCGAGCGTGCTGTCCAGATCCGTGGTGAGCCTCGTCCAATCCAGCGTCCTGGGAACGTCTGGTTGAGGTAATCACGCACAATGTGCGCAAAGTGTGGTGGGGCGCCGTCTTGTTGGAACACAGCCGAATCCAGAATGTTGTCGGCAAACAATTGGGGCTCCAGGAATAGCTCAAGCATATCCGGGTACGATGTTGAATTGACTGATGCTTCAGCAAAAAAATAATGGACCGTAAATGCACTCTTGGATGAGGCCCAATCATACGTTTACCTTTGTAGTGTTACGTTCCAATTCCATTGCGATGTTTGGTTGTTCATCAGCCTGTTGTGGCGACTGACGAGGCCACAAGTATGAAAGATAGCCTCATCACTGAATAGGACGTGTGCCAATAAATCTTCGTTGTTT
Organism: Diploptera punctata; assembly: GCA_030220185.1. NCBI lineage: Eukaryota > Metazoa > Arthropoda > Insecta > Blattodea > Blaberidae > Diploptera > Diploptera punctata. Next base: position 613,771 of record JASPKZ010004937.1, on the reverse strand, counting down.
ACTGCCTCAATTAACTCGTGGCACATGGCCATGCGTGCCGCATAGTCTTCAGGTTCAAGATGATGGAGCACCTGGATGTGGTAAGCCCTTTTTCTTCAGTACGAAGTGCAAGATTTGTCACACAGTGGATTTTGGGATGTCGTGTTCCCGACTGAGACGACGTACCGACGCTTTTGGACTCTGCTCGATCGCCTGTCGTATGGTCTGCAGAGTGTCCTGTGATGTCAATGGCCGTCCAAAACGTTTCTCGTCACAAATATTCCCAGGTCTCTTGAACTTGTTCACCAAACCTCTTATGGTTGTTCACGTTGGGGCTTCTGTTCGGTGCAGTCGGCGAAACCGTTCTTGTACTTCAGCGAAGGGCAGTCCATTGAGTCTCCAACTTACGACATCTATTCATTGTTGCATTGTTGTACGGTCAACATGTTTGAGATTACCTACAATAGAGAGTAAAAAGTTAGTGTTTTCACAGAAATGGTTAGGGACTTTTCGGACAGCCTGCATTTGTTCAGGTCATTTTTGTTTGGATACTGGGTAAGATCGATAATATTCGTATTTTTTAAATATTTTCACGGGATCAAACTCAGTAACTTCATTCATTCGGAATTTGTTTAACATTTTTAAAATATTGATGAGTAAAGGGCGGAGAAATATATGCGTTGCAGGATAGGTTGTTATGGCATATAGATGTCATAAGTACATTTGACATAACAAAAATTCCCTACTTGAAAATATACATTTGGGAGGTTTTCTGGAAAAAATATGCGACGCAACATATTCCTCGTCTACAATTTGTAAAGAAATCATTATTCATAACTACATTACAATTTCATTCCAGTATTTATACGTAAATTATGAATTTTAAGATTGAATATAGTGATACCTTAATTATTATTATTATACTGTACTCTTTTGTCGCTGTTTACGTGAACCGATATAAACAGTATAATCCATTGATACTGTACATAAGGAAAAACGTATGTTTTCTCGCCCTTTATTATGAGATATGTCAAATTTTCGTCCATTAAGTAAATCACAATATACCATATATTTTTTTTCGAAATACGGCTATATTAAGCACACTTCCATTAACAGTATGGCTATTAAATAAGAGAAAACATGTAAACGTGTAGTTGTTTAATAGCAGAGAAAAACCATGTTTTGTATGCAGGCTTCCGTGAGAATAATAAATTGTGGATGCCGTCCTTAACATCAATTGGTCCAACGAGACAATCTTAACCAAATTTGGCGAACTTGAATGCAATGGCTCTATAAACGTTATAGCTTATAAGGAAGCGAAATGCAGCCAACATTTATTTAAAATAGAGCTGGTGTCAAATTAACAACCTTTGACTTTGTCAATTAATACAATCCAAATTTGGTAAGAAGATAAGTTAGCTTCTCATATCAATATAAATTCACATGAACTCATTAACAGAAGATGTACACTTATGTAGGCATTAAATGCAATTAAGTGCAATTACGTCATTTCTTATCAATAAATATAGCATGCTCAGAAAAAAGTTTCCTATTTAAAAGGGAAGCAGTACGAGCCAGTATCAAAAAAAGCTCAAGCGGCAATTAAACAAGGCTTCATTCATTAACTTGAAAAAGGCAGCAGACAAATGCATCCATTCGTTAATAAAAAATTGCTAGCAACCAAGGATAGTGTAAATGGTAAACAGTGTTTTAAAAGTAGGCACTGCCTTACTCCACACATTATTATTATTATTATTATTATTATTATTATTATTATTATTATTATTATTATTATTATTGTTATTATTATTATTTTGTTTGCGAAACAGACATAACATCTAAAATTTATAAATATAATAAAGCAATAGGATAATTAAAAAATCATAATGCCTTCTCTAATACAGCCAAACACAAGATAATATGTTCATACAAAACCTTAGCTAGATCTGCACTATAGTATAGATGCTAAGCATGAACCATGAGTACTGATATCAGTAGAATAACGGCTAATGAAATTAGATTTTTTAGAGCAACACTCGCTTGGTCCGCAAAAGAAATGAAGATATCATGCAAAACACATCAATTACAACTAATCTCACAGTTTATTAATACATACCAGCCACAGTGGAAAAACTCATGTGTAATGAATTGATTGTAATAGACTTTCAAAAGTCATGCTTCAATACCGTCCTCAAAGGAAGAGATCTTTGGAACGTCCTAAATAAAGACGGACCGAGAATTCTTCACTGAAACCGTAACAGGCTTTGGGCCTTAAACTTGTTTGGAAGATTTATTATTATTATTATTATTATTATTATTATTATTATTATTATTATTATTATTATTATTATTATTATTATTATCATCATCATCATCAACATCATCATTATTACACTGAGCAACAAAAAATAAACTTCTTTTTGTCTTAGAAAGAAAAATATGTGATTCTGATAGTATTTTTTCTCCTGAATTCAAATATGATATCGGTTTTTCTCCATCAAGCAAGGTTTCCGAGAGAAAGGAATTTTTAATTTCAAATACTGCAGATGACCAAATAATAATAGCAAATTCCGAAGATAATCTACAGAAAGGTCTGTATGAACTTAACAAAATTACAGAAGAATATGGATTAAAGATATCTACAGAAAAACAAAAATTATGGCATTTCAAGGTGTAGATCCTGTCAGAAGTAAAATTGTACTGGACAATATCTAACTTTTTAAGAATTTTAGGGTTAATAAATTATATCTTCAAGCCACAGTTAGTCCAAAAGCATTCAAGATTAAAAGTGTATAAAACACTGGCTCTTCCAACTCTTTTGTATGGTAGCGAAGTATGGACGTTGAAACAGAAGGATATACAGAGACTTAGATCTGCTGAAATGAGATATCTTCGGAGGACTGCAGGATACACACTACTAGATCACAAAAAAATGAAGACATCTTAGAAGAATTACACATGGAATCTTTAGAAAACAAAATTTCTGATTATAAGTCAAGATGGATACAACATGTTCATCGAATGGAAGATCACAGAATACCCAAACTAATGTTAAGATATCAACCTGCAGGAAGAAGAAGACCAGGACGTCCACTCAAAAGACTTCTGGATGGTGTTTCTCTTGAGGCCGAAACAGGTCAACAAATGGCCTAAATTCGTGAATGTACTGTGATGATACTTTACTATTTTCTACATTCGTAACTACACAATATTCGAACATTCAGACTCACCTAGAAAGTAAGAAATGACGATTTTCTGCTGTATTTTGCCTGTGGAGCATCCCTCTTGATGGTCCAACAATAATCGGCCAGCATATTAGGATTCCATTTTCCTTGATATATCTTTTCCATAGCTGAAAACCATTTGAGTTAGCTCATTTGGTTTTATTTTAGAATGGACAAATGGACGAAAAAACGCTTATTAAAAAAAATATTATTTAAATCGATTAATTGAAATTGAAATAAAAAAAAACTGTGGAAGATGTAGAATTTCCGAATACATATTTGAAAACAAGATAAAAAACTGCATTAAGTATAACTATTGGTACTCATGAGACAAAAATCATATTGACCAGTGTTATCATTATATCAATATTTAAATTTGAGACTTCAGAGTTTTACATACCTTCGATCAGAAATTAACGTTAAAATGATCTCACCCCTGAAATAAAAAAAAAGTGCCGTAGCAGAGCTGTTTAAGGGATGCTACCTTGGTGCAAAGTTATAGGAATTGCGCTGGTTCGAGTCCCAATTGGGGTAATAAATTGTCTCATAGAATTTCGGTCAGTATGGAGCCGGTGCCTATCCAGCATCATGAGGAACTTGAGTAACTAAAATGAATGGCTCCAGGTTGAGAAAATCCACCTGTAACAGCTGGCGGACTCTACATGCTGACCACATGTCATCCCTATACTTGCTGGATGATCATCTGCTTTCTAATGACCGAAGTGAATATGAGACCAGAAGCCGGCTGGTAGACCAAAGGCCTTCTAGGCCTGTCGTACAATGGAGTTAATTTGTTATACATGGCTTTAGGAAGCATTTAAAATATCATACAATATCCTTCTTCTTCTTCTTCACGGTTTAGGCTTATTTACTAGCCTGTTCCGGCTCCAAATTGCTGATCTTTCCATATTTTCATTGGTCTTCCCAAACTTCTTCTTCCTCGTGGTGAATAGTTGTATGCTGCTTTTGGTATTCTATTCTCAGTCATCCTTGCCAAGTGTTCTTTCCAGTTTGTTCTGTATTTCTCTATTGTTGAGTTTAATTCCTCTATTTTTAGTTGTTGTCTTATTTTTGTGTTATGTTTTTTTGTCTGTTCTTTGATATCCTGCTATTGGTGTGAAGAATCTCATTTCAGCAGCTTGTGTCCTGGCAGATTGTTGTGTTGTCACTGTCCATGTTTCGGATCCATAAGTAATAATAGGCACTGTCATTGTCTTGTATAATTTCATTATAGAGTCTTTCCTGGCTATATATACAATATTCAGAAAATAAAAAATGATAATGGATAAAGTTCTTATAAGATTTGCTATGCCCTATGAGTCTGAAAATAGATCACTGCCAAAATTATATGTTATCTATTTTTAAGAAAGACGATCCGTAGACAAAATTGTCGACTAAGTAAGATAAATGGAACAATGGGAGAAAGAGGTTTTTAACTGTGAACTGTATCAATTACATACATTAAAATAAGTTATAAAAATTAAAAGTTTGTAATGGACTGGATATTAGTGAGAATGAATGATATGAGAACTGTAAAGAGAGTTTTAAATAAAAGCCAGAAGAAAGAAGAAAAATCGGTAGATCAAGACAAAGATGGGAGAATTATGTGTTAAATGGCATCAGGATATTTATTTTTATTTATTTATTTTATCTGATCGAGTTATGACCGTAAGGTCTTCTCTTCCACTTACCAGGGTTGAATTATGCATATAATAAAAAATATGAATTACATATATCTTCTTCTTCTTCTTCTTCACTTCACGGGCTAGGCAAATTGCCTGTTCCGCCTCACAGTTGTTCTGTCCATCTTTTCACTGGCCTTCCTACATTCCTTGAACCCCTTGGCTTTAGTTGAATGCTGTTCTTGGTAATCTTGATACATTCATTCTTTTCACATGTGTAAACAATTTTTCTCTATATTCTCTGATTTTCTCATCCAATGGATATATATTTAACTCTGTTCTTATATCTTCATTCCTTATCCGATCCAATCTTGTGCAGCCTTTTGTTCTTCTAAGGAAGTTCATTTCTGCGCTTTGTATTCTACTTTGCAATTTTTTTACCCAAGTTTCGCTCCCATAAAGTAATGCAGGAACTGCCAATGTTTTATAAAACTTCAATCTAGTATCTCTTCTTGTTTTAAATTATATATATATATATATATATATATATAGTAATTCTGCCCGAGGGCAGGTCTTTCACTGCAATCATAGCATTTTCATACTATGCTTTGCAGCTTTACTAGGGAATTGTTGGTGAGGTATCTTTCCATTGCTTTCCACACCGGTGAAGGATGATGATGATGAAGATGATGATGATAATGGTAAGGGTGATGATGATGGTCATATGATTTCGGGAACCGTTTGGGCCTTACATTTTTTCCTGACATTTGTCTAAGGTGAGGAAAACCCCCGATAAAAACCTCACCCAGAAAAACTGTCCCGACCGGGCTGCGTGACAAGGCAGCACGCTACCTCGAGACCACAGTGGTGGACAATTATATATATATATATATATATATTACGTGTCACGTTGTTTGTCCGCGATGGAATCCTAAACTACTGAACCGATTTTAATAAAAGTGTGCAGTTTGATCCAACTTGAGACTAAATTTACAGTCGCATTATTTTTATTGCAAATTATTTGTTTATTATTTAACAAAGAGTATAATTATCTGTGAGTTCCATACGATTCTAACAGATGGCCGTGTAAAGTAATTGGTTTATTATTTAATCAGGTGGCTGTGCTTTTTGTTGCAACCGCGAATTTCAATTGAATTACAAATGTTGATTATTTCATAATTTAAGTGTGTTTGTGTTTATTTCATTTTCAATATATTGATAATATTATTAATTTCGTGTGTAAGTATTAGTTTTAAGTAATCTGGCTGAAAGACAGCAACTTAATTTAAATTTAACTAGACCGAGAAGCGAAAATTGAACAATATGGCTAATCAGTTCTAGAGACCATGAATGATAAGATATCAAGTGAATTTCCGAAAATTGGTATAGGCCTATGTGACATAAATCTTACATTTAAGAAGAATGTCAATTTAAAAACATATGAAGGTCCTAAGGAACGGAGTAGTAGAATTGTAAGTAAGTTTGTTAGTTATAATAATATGCCTAATATTACAGAAACCCCTCCATGGTATCTTTACCTTGTCGTGGTGGAGTGGCTTGCGTGCTTAAATGATCCTGAGAGCTATGCCGGCGGTAGCATTGCTGCCGATAGGGTTACCCATGCCGGACTGGTCGAAGGTGATAAGCCAGACGAAAAAAGTACCTTGGGCGAAAGAGTGACGATCTTTCACCGTAAAAATACAACCGTCAAGAAATGCGGACATGGGTTCATCTGGGGTAAAATTTTCCGGAGGTAAAATAGTCCCCCATTCGGTTCTCCGGGCGGGGACTACTTCAGGGAACCCATGCCAAAGGCTCAAACACAGGGACATGTTCCTAGGAACATGGAATGTTAGGACTTTATACAATAGTGGGGCACTAGAGATATTAACGCAGGAACTAGATAAATCGCCCTTGGATATAGTCGCTTTACAGGAAGTTAGGTGGCCAGGAGAAGGTAGTCAGGAATCAGGAACCTTTGCATTATTCTATGGGGGTGCAGAAAGACCTGCATTTGGAACGGGTTTTTTAGTCAGAAGGAGGATCCTATCTGCTATCCGAGATATTAATTTTGTTAATGATAGGATATATCATACATAATTCTAAAGGGTAAACGACATGATTTTATAATTGTAAATGTACATGCCCCCACAGAAGATAAAGATGACAAGATCAAGGATGAGTTCTATGAAGAATTAGAATGCTTATTTGATAGCCTTTCAAGATATCATATGAAAATTGTCTTAGGAGATTTTAATGCAAAAGTGGGGCGGGAAGATATATTCAAACCAACAATAGGCAAATTCAGTCTTCATGAAGATAGTAACGACAACGGGGTTAGATTAGTCACATTTGCCACATCAAAGAATCTGATTGTTAAGAGCACAACATTTCAGCATAAGGATATTCATAAATACACCTGGACGTCCCCAGATGGAGAAACTCGAACCAGATAGATCATGTATTAGTGGATAAACGCTGGCACAGTAGCATCATTGATGTTAGATCAGTTAGAGGGACAGACTGCAATTCGGATCATCATCTGGTCAGAGTGAAAATCAGACAACGGCTATCGCTTATGAGAGGAACGAACGCTAAAGATGATTCTGTAAAATATGAATTAAAAAACTTGAGAAATGATGAAATGCGACAAGAATACCAAATCAAATTAGCTAATAGATTTGAAGTACTGGAATCTTCAGATGACAATATGGCAAACGAAGAAGAAGAAACTGATATAAATAAAGAATGGGAGGCTATAAGAGATACTATTAAATTGTCAGCATCAGAAAGCATTGGTTGTTTAAAAAAGAGGCAAAACAAGAAATGGTTTGATGAGGAATGTGCCGACATTGTAAAGAAAAGAAAACTAGCAAAAATTAAATGGTTACACGAGCCAAATGAGGTAAATTTAGAGCAATTGGGTAGTGTTTAGACGGGAAACCACTAAGTTACTAAAGAGTAAAAAGAGGGAATATTTGAGAGAGAAGATTAATGATCTTGAAATGAATGCAAAAAATAGGAACATTAGAGAATTATATCAGGGAATTAGTATAGAGAAGAAAGGGTTTCAGGCTAGAACAAACATAATTCGAAATGAAAATGGGGATATGATTGCAGCTTCTAGGAGTATATTAAATAGATGGAAAAGTTACTTTAATCAGCTATTAAATGTACATACAGAACAGGACATTGAGGAGGATAAGTTACAGACAGCAGAAATGCTAGTCGCAGAGCCAAGTGCATTAGAGGTTGAAATGGCGATTGAAAAATTGAAGATGTATAAAGCATCAGGTTCAGATGAGATCCCAGCAGAACTGATAAAATCAGGGGGAGAAAAATTGATGGACAAGATACGCTGGTTGCTTAGTATGATTTGGGAAAAAGAAGCTCTTCCAGATGAATGGAAGGAATCAATTATCGTACCAATTTATAAGAAAGGAGAATAAACTGATTGCAACAACTACAGGGGCATCTCATTACTTTCAACTTCATACAAAATTTTTACAAATATATTAGTAAGCAGACTTACTCCCTATATTGATGACATTCTAGGAGATCATCAATGTGCATTTAGAAGAAACAGGTCTACAACAGATCAGATTTTCAGTATAAGACAGATTTTAGAGAAGAAATGGGAATATAATGGTACTGTACATCAACTATATGTAGACTTCAAAAAAGCATATGATTCAATTAAGAGGGAGAAGTTATATAGTATCCTCCTGGAGTTCGGAATTCCTAAAAAGTTGGTTAGACTTATACGAATGTGTCTAAATGGCTCAAAGAGTAGGGTGCGTGTAGGCAAACAGTTTTCAGACACTTTTGAAATCCAGAATGGGTTGAAGCAAGGAGATGCACTATCTCCTCTACTATTTAATTTTGTACTAGAGCATGCCATTAAATCTTTAGAGAATGAGGAAGGCTTACAACTCAATGGTATTAATAAGCTGTTAGTTTATGCTGATGATGTAGTACTACTGGCCGATAGCGAGGAGATACTAAAGGCCAACACGCACACACTATTGAGTAACACTAAGAAATTAGGACTGGAAGTAAATATCAGTAAAACTAAATATATGGTCACACGTAGAAATTCAGTATATAATGGAAATGGACAGCTAATGACAAATGAGGGAAATTTTCAGGAAGTGGCTGAATTCAAATACCTAGGAACAATAATCACAAATAGGAATGAGATGCACAAAGAAATTAAACATAGGCTCAATTCTGGAAATGCTTGCTATTATGCATTGCAGAGACTTTTGATGTCCCAACTCCTTTCAAAAAACGTTAAGCTGAAAATATATAAAACTATTATTCTACCAGTTATATTATATGGGTGCGAAACATGGACTCTTACTTTAAGGGAGGAAAGGAGATTACGAGTATTTGAGAATAAAGTTCTTAGGAAAATTTTTGGACCAAAGAGAGATGAACAGACAGGTGAATGGAGAAGACTACATAACAATGAACTACATGGTCTTTATAGGAAGCCAGATATAATAAGAACAGTTAAGTCTCGTAGACTGCGATGGGCAGGACATGTTGCACGTATGGGGAATGAAAGACGTGCATGGAAGCTTCTTGTAGGAAAGCCAGAGGGTAAGCGCCCAGTTGGTAGGCCAAGAATGAGGTGGGAGAACAACATTAACTATGATTTGAGGGAAGTAGATTATACAGGGAATGATTGGAAAGCATTAGCTCAGGATAGGGATGTATGGAGAGCTTATGTCCGCGCGGCCATGAACCTTCGGGTTCGATAGTGCCAGTGAGTAAGTAAGTAATATTACAGAAACAATCTCCATGCCTCAATTAAATGAAAAACAAGATGACTATAATATATCACAAGATGATATTACTATACAGAGACTTCTTGATGATGATGATGAGATTCCAAACTGTCAACAAGTTCATAGAAGAAAACGAAAGTATAATAAAATCAGCAAGCCTCCTCAAAATATCCCATCAATAAATGTATATAATCCTTATGATACACTTATGGATGATACTGAGAATGCAGACAACATAAATTCATCTCAATCAACAAAACCACTTCCACATAAACCACCACCCATATTTATAGCGGGTGTAGTTAACGTACCAGAACTAAAAAATTGTGTAAAACAAAAACTTTCTGATTTAGATTTCTCACTTAGTTTACTACAACATAATTTAACGTATACCTTAGCCACAGCAACGCGTGGCCAGGACTTCTATATATATATACAACAAAGTCGGATTAGTTACACTATTTATAACTCAAGAACGGCTGGACCGATTTTTATGATCTTTGATTTGTTGGATTTGTTTCCGCCCCGAATAGCAGATAACTATTAAAACATCGGAAAAATTAACGTAAAAATATTTAAAGGCGATACGACGTTCGCCGGCCAGCTAGTATATATATATATATATATATATCCTCAACTCGTATCCAACTCAGGGTCCCTATATATATATATATATATATAGAGAGAAGAAGAGAGGAGAGAGAGAGAGAGAGAGAGAGAGAGAGAGAGAGAGAGAGAGAGAGGTCTATGAATGACAAGGGTGCCGGCCGACCAATGCAGTGTATGTAGCCTATATGTATATATATGGAGTTATAAAATATGTTTCGTTTTTAATGTTCTAATAAACTTTAGTAGCTAATTATCTAAAAATAAAGATAACTGATATAACAATTAACGCGTCTGCGTGGTGTAAGAGTTTTAATTAAAATAAAGAGAAATTATTTGTTACATATGAGTTTGTCCAAATACTACAATATTTTGGGATGTAAAGTAAAGTAGTATTCCCACTACAGGCCTCAGAAGGCCTTTGGGGTAGTAGGAGGTTAGGCTCCCACTATTTCTACACAATCGGCACTTAATGTCAGCCAGGTTGTCAACCCTGTGTGACGGCCGCCTTTACCCCAGAACAAGCGTCTGGTACTCATTTCCGTTAGAGGCTGAGTCGACCCCAGGACCATAGTGCCGCCAGAAGGTTTGGGTCAGTTTAAAAATCCTGACCCCACCGGGACTTGAACCCTCGACCTTCCGGCTTGTAGCGCAGAGCCTTAACCACTACGCTATGGCGTGCGGGATGTAGGCACTTGGAAATATTTTTAATAGCCCATATACCGCTCTGGGAAACAGGAAAGAAACTTTAATTTCCATGTGTTATGTCAAATTTTACCTGGAATTCGCCTTTATATATATATATTATATATATATATATATATATATATATATATATATATATATATGATAAAAGAAAAATGAATGCTTGAGTCGGGATTTATATATATGGTATGATAAGAAAAATAAATGCCTGGACGGGATTCGAACCCGGATCTCTGAGTATATATATATATATATATATATATGCACCCTTTGTAATATCTAAGTATATATTTTGACACGCTAAAAATAATAAAATAAAGGAAATTCAAAAATGTTACCTCTGCACTATTAGAATATTTGGTTGTAAGCTACCAGAGCTGCATGCCTAAAAGAAGAAGAAGAAAATAAAAATGACAGACTTTATTTAGCTTTTGTAAGGCAATAATTCATTACTTCACATTGCCAGAGAAAAATTCTACTATAAATACAACTTTCTCTATATACATGTATGCATAACTTGGAAAGTATTGTTCCCAACATTTGCATAAGAACATATTTTAACATTCTAAACTTAACACCATTAAAATATTTGCTTATAAACCAAGAGAGGGAGAAGAAGATAGAAAAGGGCAGACATATTAATTAAATGTAGTTTTAGTGAAAGAAATAAAAAATGAGTAGTTATAAAACGGGAGGTATTAAAGCGACGTGTAGCATAGGACAAGAACTTGGTGACACAGATAGCAGAGTTACTCATATCTGAACGAGATGGCTATATAAGGTAAAGAGCTGAGTGAGGGAGGTCACTGGCCTTGTGTTAAAGATGATATAACGTTACTGTAAGGTCACAACCATCTGCCCTTCATTTAGGTGATATCATACACCACATGGTCATTTACACATAGCAAGGCTATCACTGTGTCCTTTATCCTCGACCTTACACACTCCATGATCTATTGTTTTACTAAACTAATCTTACTCACTAATTGGCTCGGACTCTTAACGTTTTAGTGTCGGGTTTAAATCCCAGTTACAACTAACTGGAATTTCCTCGTTTCCATTAGTTTTCTTATTGTTCTTCTACAAGCGCTATGTTCTCAATTGATGAATGTCTTGGGCCTTCTCAACAATTATTTCCGTAGTTACCCATTCTTACTAACAATCAACCAATTTTAGGGGATTCCGAAAGAATGGAGCTATTGAGGTTTTTCTCGTGAAAATATAAAAAAAAATTGTAGATCTTCACCAATCATACCTAGTAGACACAAAAAAGACTATAATTTATTTATTTATTTAATTTACGTCCATTAGAGCATCATTGATGCTTTAGGACGTTCCAGATTACAATCTGTACATAAACAATATAAAATATAACACATGCATACATAAATATATAATGAAACTAATTTATATTGCAATTAAAATACATCATAATACCAAGGGGCAGCACTTTCACAAGAAAAGATGGAGATACAATTCCAATCAAATATTACAATTTTAAATTTAGGTATTCGCCCATAATGGTACGTAAGACAATAAAATGTTATTTACAGCAATATATATATATATATATATATATATATATATATATATATCTATATATGTGTGTGTGTGTGTGTGTGTGTGTGTGTGTGTGTGTGTGTGTGTGTGTGTGTGTGTGTGTCATCCGTTAACGCTCTAGCGGCAGCAATTTTTGTGTTTTATGAGAATAAAACTTGGCGTATAGCAATCAATAAAGGATAATAATATCCAGTTCGTTAATCAGCAAAATTAGACCATCAGGTGTAAGAATTAATCAGAAACAAAATTTTAAAATCGCTCTAGCGGTCGCAGTTTTATTCTTAACGGAACTCTCCAAAAAATCAGTGAAACCTAACCGTAAGAAGGGGAGGTTTACCTGAAACCCCAAATATAAAATTGCTGTCCGACATTTTAAATAATCTGACATCATAAATTGAGTTTCTGCAATTTAATAAATGGAATATGGTGAATACCATGGCAACTGAGATAACAATTGCAAGAAAGTAGCACACTCTTTCTCTCTTCAAAAAAAAAAAAATATATATATATATATATATATATATATATATATATAATATGTTTCAATATATTTAAAGAAAATGTAGAGTTACTATATTTAATAACTGTACATAAAATGTACGGTTTTATATAGGAACTGATGTAACTGTAGAATGACATGTTTTACAGAGTGAAGTTTTCAATTTTATTTCAACAAACAATTATGACCTATATAGGAGTTATAAAAATACATGTTTCGAATTTTATATTCTAATAACCTTTGTCACTAATTATACGACAAGGTAACTGACGTAACGACTAACGTTCTGCATGGTGTAAGAGTGATAATTAAAATAATAAATAACAATTCTTGTTACGTATGAGTTTGCTCATATTCTACAATATTTTGGTAAGTAGGCACTTTAAAATCTCTTTGATAGTCCATATACCACTCTGGAAAGCAAAGGAAGAAACTTTAATTTTCGTGTGTTTTGTCAAATTTCATCTGGAATTCACCATATTACGTGACCAATAAAATTGGACCATAAATTCGTTTTGATGATGCATTCGTTTAGTTTACGCAGTTCCTGCGTGACGGACTGTTAATTTTCATACTTTTAGATATTTTATTATTTCATTCTCCCATCTGATCTTCCATATTTCTGTGGATCTTGTTGTAATTTCCTTCCATTTATATAACTTCTTCCTCTGACATTCTGTTAATAATGCCTAAACCAAGTTTCCATCAATCATCAAGGTAAATGTTGAGTTGAAAGTTCATTATCAGGACCAATCACCATCTTTATGAACGTAACTAACTCAC